>CM056050.1:402084568-402434568 GCA_029574335.1 Rana kukunoris
AAATCGCCCCCACACGTCGCCCAGAGCTCTGCTGGGCGGAAGTGACGTCAAAACCTCAGTCCCACCCAGCGTCTTAAAGAAACATTTTTTTTTTCTAAAATTTGAAAAATTACTTTTTTTTTCTTTGTAATAGGAATAAAAGTGATAATTATTTTATTTTTATTTCGCTGTATAAAATTATAAACTAATTTAAAATAAAACAAAAAAAAAATATTAAAACGCCCCATCCCGACGAGCTCGCGCACAGAATAGAACGCATACGCCAGTAGCGCCCGCATATGAATACGGTGTTCAAACCACACAAGTGAGGTATCGCCGCGATCGTTAGAGCGAGAGCAATAATTCTAGCCCTAGCCCTCCTCTGTATCTCAAAAAATGCAACCTGTAGAATTTTTTTAAACGTTGCCTATCGAGATTTTTAAGGGTAAAAGTTTGACGCCATGCCACGAGCGGGCGCAATTTTTAAGCGTGACATGTTGGGTATCATTTTACTCGGTGTAACATTATCTTTCACAATATATAAAAAAAATTGGGCCAAATTTATTGTCTTATTTTTTTATTCAAAAAAGTGCGCTTGTAAGACCGCTGCGCAAATACGGTGTGACAAAAAGTATTGCAGTGACTGCCATTTTATTCTCTAGGGTGTTGGGAAAAAAATATATATAATGTTTGGGGAGTTTAAGTAATTTTCTATAAAAAAAAAAAAGTTTTATTCTCGTAAACACCGAATCTGAAAAACAGGCCCGGTGGGCAAGTGGTTAAAGGGGCAGTGTTGACATTTTAATATGAAGAACCTCAAATTCTTTGGTCGTATCTTACATCAGTTTATTAAATTGGTTGGACTGGTTCACCTTTTTCTTCCCCGATTTGTGGTTCGTGGTTGTTATCATGCCTTCCAGCAGCCTGCGATGATCTGATCTGTCATTTTGAATAATACTCTCACCTCCCAGGAATGGACCCCTGAACTACCAGGAAGTCAAACCAGCAGACATTAGTATTAGTATTTTCACTTAGTGGGGCATTTAACTGCTTGCCGACCAGCCGCCGCAGTTATACGGCGGCAGGTCGGCTCTCCTAAAAAAATTACTCAAACGTGTTTATGTAAGGCATAAACAGGTGGCTGGATCAGACATGTATCAGGCGTCATGAGCGGCTGCTTGAACCCCCGTACGATGTTACGTTCTCAAATAACTTCCTCAGCGGGGCGTTAATGTACCAAGAAATGTCCACTTCATATAATAAAGCTTCTGATGTGTTTTATATGAATATTTTTGTGTATCCATTTGATATGTAAATACTGGCAGGCCATCCTTAAAACACCCTTACATTCTGCTTTCTTTGGATTCAGGGAAATCCAAAGAAAAAATGCCTGGATCAACTGTGGATATAAAACTGTTTATAGGTGTGTGTTCTTTCTATTGCTTGAACTAGATGGACTTGGGGGGTGTGTGTGTGTGTCTCAAACAGACTTAAGCCCTGTACACACGATCGGATATCTAATGGAATCTAATCCGATAGATTTTTTTCATTGGATATCTGATGAAGCTGACTTTCATTAGTCTTGCCTACACACCATCAGTCAAATCTGATCGTGCCAAAACACAGTGACGTACAATACTATGACGATCTGCAAAAAATGAAGTTCAATGCTTCCGAGCATGTGTTGACTTGATTCTGAGCATGCATGGATTTTTGTCCGATGGAGTTCCACACAGACGATCGTATAGCATGTTCTCTTTTTTTTTTTTTTTTTTTTCACCGATGGGGGGGGGGGCTCCCGATGGGGCCCACACATGATCGGTTTGTCCGATGAAGATAGTCCATCGGTCGGTTTTCATCGGACAAACCGCTTGTGTGTTCACGGCTTTACTGTTTATTGGAGTCATCCAGGACAGCAGGGATTCCCTCTGTTTTGCAGTAAATGTTAGAATGTGATGTGTTTAGTCATTATTATAGCTGCTTCCTGGTGGAAATATTGGTGAAGGGGATGGCCATTTTAAAGACTTCCTGTTAGATGTGCATCGAATGGAAATTTTGTTGCCCAAAACTGAAAATTTAAGGTGCAGTTGGCTGAAACCGAAAATTAGTTCTATATATAGATATATAGAGACATATATTTGTCGGCCATTATCTGCACTTTTAGCGCAAGAAAAATACATTCCTTTAAATGTACGGTCGGGTCCTTAAATATTGGGACATCGACACAATTCTAATCTTTTTGGCTCTATACACCACCACAATGAAATGAAACGAGCAAGATGTGCTTTAACTGCAGACTTTCAGCTTTAATTTGAGGGTATTTACATCCAAATCAGGTGAACGGTGTATGAATTACAAAAGTTTGTATATGTGCCTCCCACTTTTCAAGGGACCAAAAGTAATGGGACAGATTAGCAATCTTAAATCAAACTTTCACTTTTTAATACTTGGTTGCAAATCCTCTGCAGTCAATCACAGCCTGAAGTCTGGAACGCATAGACATCACCAGATGCTGGGTTTCATCCCTGATGATGCTCTGCCAGGCCTGTACTGCAACTGTCTTCAGTTCCTGCTTGTTCTTGGGGCATTTTTCCTTCAGTTTTGTCTTCAGCAAGTGAAATGCATGCTCAGTCAGGTTATTGACTTGGCCGTTGCATAACATTCCATTTTTTTCCCTTTAAACTCTTTGGTTGCTTGTGCAATATGCTTCGGGTCATTGACCATCTGCACTGTGAAGCGCTGTCCAATGAGTTCTGAAGCATTTGGCTGAATATGAGCAGATAATATTGCCAGACAATCTTCAGAATTCATCCTGCTGCTTTTGTCAGCAGTCGCATCAATAAATGCAAAAATACCAGTTCCATTGGCAGTCATACATGCCCCCGCCATGACACTACCACCACCATGCTTTACCGATGAGGTGGTATGCTTTGGATCATGAGCAGATCCTTTACTTCTCCATACTTTCCATTCTCTTCCCATCACTCTGGTACAAGTTGATCTTGGTCTCATCTGTCCATAGGATGTTCCAGAACTGTGAAGGTAGTTTTAGATGTTTGGCCTTCCTGTTTTTAAGGCTCACCAATGGTTTACATCTTGTGGTGAACCCTCTGTATTCACTCTGGTGAAGTCTTCTCTTGATTGTTTACTTTGACACACATACACATACTTCCTGGAGAATGTTCTTGATCTGGCCAACTGTTGTGAAGGGTGTTTTTCTTCACCAGAGAAAGAATTCTTCAGTCATCCACCAGTTTTCCATAGTCTTCTGGGTCTTTTAGTGTTGCTAAGCTCACCGGTGCGTTCTTTCTTTTTAAGGATGTTTCGAACAGTTGATTTGGCCACACCGAATGTTTTTGCCATCTCTTGTGGGTTTTGTTTTTGGATCTCATATTGAGAGTTGACAGCAACAGATTCCAAATGGCATACTTGAAATTAACTCTGGACATTTTATCTGCTCCTTGTAAATGGGATAATGAGGTAATAACGCACACCTGGCCATGGAACAGCTAAGCAGTCAATTGTCCCATGACTTTTGGTCCCTTAAAGTGGGAGGCACTCATAAAAACTAATTCCTACACCGTTCACCTGATTTGGATGTAAATACCTTACATTTTAAGCTGAAAGTCTGCAGTAAAAGCACATCCTTGTTTCATTTCAAATTCATTGTGGTGGGGTATAGTGCCAAAAAGATTATAATTTTGTCGATGTCCACTATTTATGGACCTGACTGTATGTATTCATACTGGTCTGTTGCGCTTCTGTTGTGGTGTTAAACATCTTGCTTGCTGCATTTTTGGTCAGTTAAAGCGGTGTTCCAGCTGCATTTTTATTTATTTTTTTAAAGCCAGCAGCTACAGTCTTTTAATAGACATTTACCTGCCCAGGGAGTCTGCAATTTTGGAACCCTGAGGCCGATCCATCCATCGGATCGGGTGCTGGTGCCGCCATCCTAAGGGAAACGGGCATAAACAACACGGAAATACAGCGCTCAGTGTTCACCAATAGGAATAAACATAAGAAAATCATATATAAAGTAACTGACTAGTACGGGAATACATTAGTGGCAATGTCTATAATTCAATTATTTGTGTCCATAAAATCCGTGTCAAAAATCCATATCTATAGAGAGGTAATCAATTGGTGAGTGGATTTATTGTAGACAACCAGGGCTGCTTCTCCAAGAGTTTAGTCAACTCCAATATACATGAAAAAAAGAAAAAAGCGCCTCTAGGTTATCTAATAAAATTTAATAGCAAATAGGACGTATCCAACACTTACATAAAATAAGGCAGCGGCAGGAGACGAAAAAGCTGGCAGTCAAGTAGTACAGGCTGTGGGGAGCATCAGATCAGAGACTTGAAGAGTGCCGAGTATATCACTGCTGAAGGTGGAAGTGCTGACACTTAAAACGGGACAGCGGCTGATGAGGGATGTCCGTGAACCTTTAATGTTCTTAGCTGGATTGCTGGCAAGGAGCGATGTATACGATCTGTGAGCTGTAAGGTTGTAAGGGAAGCAGCTCGTATGCAGAGTATGTTGGGTGGTGACGTCAGGAGGACGGTGGCCGATCAGGGCCAAAAAACACACGCGTTTCAGAGCTAGCGCAGGCTTATTGAGAGAAACCGCGCGCTCCTTTCTCAAGTGTCTAAGGGAAACGGGCAGTGGAGCCTTGTGGCTTTTTTTTGTTTTACATATTTTAAGGATAATGTTAATGTAATTTATTTTTAAGGGTGGACCTCTGCTTTAAAAAAAAAAAAACACCTCCAAAGGAATAGTTGCATAGTTGGTCAGGTTGAAAAAGACACAAGGCCCTCTAGTTCAAGCATAAATGCATTAAAAATGCAGCAAGTACCCATTAACGCACCAGTGTTTTTTTGGATGTGGTTTTTGAGTCGCATGACAAAAACACACCATAAGCGCAAATAGGATTTTTGTACTCCGTTGTAAAATCCTTTTGAGTCTATTTAGGGATGCAGTTCACTCCCTTCATGTTTTTTTTCTTTAGGCTGCTTGCTATGACTGAATGATGTGGGAGGGATTATAGCCTAAGGGCCCTTTCACACGGCGGAGCGGATCCGTATTGATCCGCTCCGTGTGCCCGTTTGCTCAGCAGGGATTTCTCCGTAAAATCCCTGCTGAGCTATCAGCTGACAGGGTGGTCCCCACACACTGTGCAGGGACCGCCCTGTCTTTCCTCCGCTCTCCCATATGGGGAATCGGATAAATACGGACCGTATGTCCGTATTAATCCGATCCGTCAGACGGAAGGAAAATAGGATTTTCTTACGTCTGAAAAAACTGAGCTTTACGGAGGCGTATGTTTACGGACGTTAGCGGATGCTCATCCGCTAATGTCCGTGATCCCATAGGGAAGCATTGCAGTCCGTAAACTGACTATGAAAAAACGGACGAACGGTCCGCACGTGTGAAGGGGCCCTTAAGGATCTTTCTGTATACTCTGTACTTTGTACGTTTTCTGTATACTCTGTCCATTTCTCCTTCAACTAGTAAAACTCTAGGTTTATCACCAAAGCTATGCCCCTCAATGGACTTTGTGAAAAGGATTTTAGAGTGAGTACAAAAATCCTATTTTCTTGTTGGATGTCAAAATAATCTGAGTAATGTGAATAATCTGTTAACTAAAACAAATTGACATACTATATTTAAATTATCAATGGCGCCTATCAGTGCTCCTTACCCGTGCCGCCTATTGGTGCCCTTCAATTCTACATATCATTGCCGCCCCATCAGTGTCTGTCGGCGAAGGGCAAAGCAAAATTTAATGACAAACTAAGAACCTTTTTATTACATTTTTTCCAATTTTTTTTTTTATTTTTTTTTTTGGTTTCAAATACCAAAAGAAAGCTCTATTTGTGGGAAGAAAATTAGAAAAAAAATTGTAGAAGAATACGTATTGGCCTAAACTGAGAAAAAAATATATATTAAATTGGATATAGCAAAAAGTAAAACATTTTTTTTTTTTTTCCAAAATGTACGCTTTTTTGTTTATAGCACAAAAAATAAAAACTGCACAGGCAATCAAATACCACCAAAAGAAAGCTCTATTTGTGGGGAAAAAAAGGGACGTCAATTTTGTTTGGGAGCCACGTCGCACGACCACGCAATTGTCAGTTAAAGCGACGCAGTGCCGGAAGCTGAAATTTTGCCTGGGCAGGAAGGGGGTATATGTGCACAGTAAGCAAGTGGTTAAAGTTGTTGGAGTGCTATCCTGTATTTTATTCTGAATAAAATGCAATCCATCTGAGGTACAACTCTTTTTTTTAAATCATTTATTTTTATTTTTTTATCACTGCTTTACACATACCTATAACCGACAGTCTTGAAGTGGATATTAGAACATTACATATATTACATAAATAGATATTACATAAGTAGATATTAGAACAACTAATAGCTGTATACCTATAAGATTAATATCTTGTGCAATGTTGAGTAGGTGTTGTGTTTGTTGCATTCCCCCCCCCCCCCTGTGTCCCCACCTCCCTTCCACTTACCCCCCACCCTCCCCATCCCTACCCTTGTGAGCATACAGACCTGGTAATGGGTGAGTTAGATTATAGATAGATGCCGCCTTTCCTGATGTTTAATGTTTGATGCAGGTAGGAGCGGGCACATAGGGCATATGCCTATGCTCCGGCGTCAAGAATACCTACCCTGGATCCTCGTCTGTTAACTGCCATAGTCTCCATATTTTTACAAACTTATCATGCTTCCCCTGAGTGATGTAATGTACCTTTTCGTTTGAAATTGTTTGTTTCATAACTGCTAACCAGTTCTCTATAGATGGGGGCGCCTAAGCTTGCCATTTTTGTGCAATTATTTTGCGGGCCTGGAATAGGCATCTCAAAATGGGTTCAAGGGTACCTTGCGATACCTGGGTATCGTCCATACATCCCAAGAGGCAAATCCTGGCTGCTGGAACAAGGGCAGACCTGAATTTCTCATTTATCCGTGTTATACTACCCTCCCAGAAGTTGTATAATTTTGGGCACTTCCAGACCATATGGAGAAGATCTCCTTTGTTGTTGCATCTTGGGCACTCATTATTGGGTCTCCAGCCCAACTTAAACATTTTGTGGGGGGTGTGATAGACCCTATATAGTAAGAATAGGTGAGACAGTCTTTGGGCCGGGGCAATGGATGCCCAGGCTCCTTGCCGGAGGATCCTCTCCCACTGGTCTGGGGAAATTGTGCCCAAGTCGCTCTCCCAGGCCACTTTGCTCTTCCGTGGGCCTTCTCTACTTAATGCCCTTGCTCCCAGGCTACCATATGTTGCAGAAATTAAGCCCTTGGCTTGTGTTGCCTCAATTACAGAGGACAGGGCAGACATCTGTGTCCACTCAACTGTTTTAGAGGCAAATTGTACTTGTATACCGTGGCGAACCTGGAGATATTTAAAAGATTTATTTGGGATTTTAAATTCACTCACTAAGTCTTGGAATGACCTCATAGCATTGCCCTTAAAAATATGTTTTAGGCGACATATGCCTTTGTTCGCCCAGTCCCTCGAGACTTCTATACTTGCCATCTCCTGAAGATTGTTGTTGTTTCAGAGGGGGGAAAATTCTGACAGGCCCACATACCCCAGGATTGTTTTTGTTGTATGCCATGTTTTGGTGATTAATTTTGTGGTTGCATGATTGTAGCAGAAATAATCTGCTTCTAGGGCTTCAACTAATAAATTGTGTGGGTTATTTGTCAATAGGAGTCGGTTATTGATATCACTTCTTACTGCGGTTCCGCATCCGGCCAGATGTTGCAGTTGTGCTGCCAAAAAATATAATTTTGGATGGGGAACCGCCATTCCCCCCTCCTTGACCGGCAGTTGTAGAGTTTGTAAGCTTATCCTAGGTTGCCCTCCCTTCCAAATTAAGTCTCTAAATAAGGAGTTTATCTTTTTAAACCACTTATATCCTATCCATATTGGCGAGTTGTGTAACAGGTATAATAATTGTGGCTGCCAAATCATTTTAATTAAGTTACAGCGTCCTGCAACGGACAAGGGCAATTTTTTCCATATATCGCATTTACTTTTCCACTTTAATAATAGAGGGTCTAGGTTTAAAGTGAGGAAGTTGGTAACATTATTTGAGATCCAAATCCCTAGGTACTTAATTTTAGGGCTAATGGATATTTGAGAGAGGCTTGACAACAGTTGGGGGTCTACTGGGTCAACCGGTAGCAGGGCTGACTTCGACCAATTAATCGTGAGACCTGAGAATTGTTCAAATTCCTCCATTAGTTGCATTACTTTATCTAACGAGCTTACAACATCCCCAAGAAAAAATAAGACGTCATCTGCAAAAAGTGCTAATTTGTCTTCTCCCTGGTGTCTTCTGAACCCCATTATGTCCGACCTCGCCCTGGCCATAATTGCCAGTGGTTCCATTGCGAGGGCGAACAGAAGGGGGGACAGCGGACACCCCTGTCTCGTCCCACGTTCCAGTTGAAAGATCTCGGATAACTTGCCATTAATTCTGACCTTGGCTCTTGGTCCGCGATATAACAACTTGACCCATTTTATATAGAGCGGGCCAAATCCAAAGCTATCGAGTACCTTCCATAGATATGCCCACTCGAGGCTATCAAAAGCCTTGGCAGCATCGAGCGACAATATGGCTCTAGTCCCTGCTATATCTGTCGGGGTAAGTATGTTCAAAAAGGTTCTCCTGATATTAGTGCTAGTTGCCCTGCCTGGTATGAAGCCAGACTGGTCTGGATGAATGAGTTTACTAATGCATCTATTAAGCCTGGCTGCAAGAATTTTAGCTAAGATTTTTATATCTGAGGGTAGTAGGGAGATTGGGCGGTACGATGAGGGATCCATGAGGTCCTTCCCCTCCTTATGAATGACCATAATAGTTGCTTCATTCATTGAGGAGGGGAGTATTCCCTCTCTCATCGCCCCCTCATAAGTCCTCAATAGCTCTGGGAGCAATATCTCTCCAAATTTCTTATATATCTCTATAGGGAGCCCGTCCAGGCCAGGAGACTTCTGATTTGGCATGTCACCTATTGCTTGTTGGAGTTCTTTTAGGGTAATTGGTGCGTCTAGCTCCTGCTTATAATTGTCGGACAATGTGGGAACTTTTATTTTCTGAAAGAAGATTTCCATCCCACCATACGCCGGTTCCCTTTTGGACTTGTATAGTTCTTTATAGTATAGACAGAATGTTTTTAAGATTTCCTGACCATCTGTTGTTGTTTCGCCCGACGGTGTCCTAATTACTGAGACATTTGATGGAGAATTGGTTCTTCTCAAAAGAGCTAGCATGCGTCCTACTTTCTCACCCTCCCCAAACTGTTGTTGCCGTTGTAATGTTCTCTTGTTCTCCGCTATTCTTAAGGTGTGTGTTCTATATTCTTCTTGTTTTGCTAGCCATACTGCCCGTTTGGATAGCGTTGGGCCCTCGATAAAACTCAGTTCTGCTTGAGCAGTCTCCTTAGTCAGCCTAATCTCTTCCATCCTCCCTGCCTTTTTAACCCTAGCAACCTGTTGGATTAACAGGCCCCTTGCGTAGGCTTTTAGTGAGTCCCAAACCACTCCTGAGGGTGCCGTCCCTTGGTTAATAGTCATGAACTCTGCTAATTGGGACATCAGAGTCTGCGGTTCTCCAATCAGCTCTAGCCAACCTGGGTTGATCTTCCATTCTTTAAAAGGAGACTTGACCCCTGTCCTTAAAATTAGGACAAGTGGGGAGTGGTCTGAGACCCCTCTAAGGCCGTAGCGTATCGCCTTGACCTGGGACATGACCCCATCGCTGCACAGGGCCATATCTATTCTAGACAGCGTACCGTGGGAGCTGGAGTAGCATGAAAATTGGCGATCCTGAGGGAAAGATGATCTCCAAACATCGCTTAGCCCAGCTTTCTGAATGAAACCGACCAGTCGGCCCCCCTTTGGGCCAGTCCCCGGTGGGAATCTGTCAATGCTGTTGTCGAGAACTTCATTAGTCACCAACCGCTATGATGGGGACATCTGGGGCGTCTAGGATGAATTTAATAAGACTGTATAGAACATCTAGCTTAAAGGGGGGAGGGATGTACAAATTAGCTATGACATATGGCCTGTTCTCGATAGAGCAGAGCAGGAATATAAATCGGCCTTGGTCATCCACCCACGATTTGGAACAGGAAAAGGTCACTCCCCTCCCAATCAATGTGCTCACTCCTCTTGAATAGGAGGAGTGTACGGAGTGAAATTGGGCTTGAAATTTGCGGCTATTCAGCTGCTGGACTGAATCCTTAGTCAGATGTGTCTCCTGGAGGCAAATTAGCCCTGGCATCCTCCAGGAGTGACATAACTGCAACTCTTTTAGTTGGATCGCCCAGACCTCGTACGTTCCAGGAGGTAATAGCCAGTAACTTATCCTGCATCAATAGTGATTAAGACAATAATCCAGTTGGCAATAATTTTCGAGCCATACAGATGTGGATCCCCTGCCCGGCTGCCAAGATAGGCTCGACAGCCGGGCAACCGACCCACACGCATGGCCCCTAACACCCCTGACTGTGTTGTCACAGCCTGTGATACCCTGAATGTATGCTCACTTGTCCCTCCCTTAAAAACCGCCCTCCCTCCCCTAACCCACCCTCCCTTCCCCCTACCACCTTGCCCTCTAGGGCTTCCCTTCGGGGCTGGTCCAATGACCGCTATCCTCTCACTCACATTCATCCCCCTAACCCTTTCAGCGAGTGTCCCTCCTGCACGTGCTCTCTCCACCTCCCAGGTGTCAGGGGTCATGTACCTTCATGTGATAGCTTTATTTAACTGAGAAAGGAGAAGGAAAAAAAAAAAGGGGATAATTCACGTGCAATTTATGAATAAATATACAAGAGCATTATAACCTTAGTGTTGGACCTTGAATAAAAACGCATAACCTACGTAGATATGCGTGTTTTTAGAAATACCATAAGGAACTCTCAGAAGTACATATGTACCAAAACCATGTTACATAGTAACCACCTATATGGCATGGAATACCGCTTGTTCATACCTGAAGCCCATTTTAAAAATAATTTTTTTTCCTTTTTTCTTTTTCTTTCTCGTACATCACGGGACACAGAGCGGCATATTCATTACTATATGGGTTATATGGAGTACCTTCAGGTGTGGATACTGGCAATCTCAAACAGGAAGTCCCCTCCCTATATAACCCCCTCCCCTAGAGGGAGTCCCTCAGTTTTTTCGCCAGTGTCTTAGGTGTTGGTCACGGAATAGCTTTGCTCCACATCCTTGGGATTAGGGGCGGGCTAACCGGATCTGTCCAAGGAGCCTCAGTGCCAAAGTGGACAGTACCCGGGCCCCAAACCGTGGGGTTTTGCCTATAATGCTCCTCTTTGGAGGGCTGGACCCTGGGCCCAGGACTTGGAGTTCGTAAAGACCATAAGTTCCTGTTTGCCAGGGTGCTATATAGGTCCAGGACAGTGGGTACCTTCATAGGACCCCAGGGCCTGAAGGTCTATTACGCTACCCACGGAGATGGGAGAAGATTGGATCGTTTTGCTAGACAAACATCCTGCAGCATGGAGCAGGTAAGAGGGGAGCCTGCGGGACTTGGTTCGACAGCAGGCTCTCCGGGGTAACCTAAAAGGGGGGTAGCCTAAGTATGCTCTGCATTGGCAACCTTGCTCACTATGTCTGAGAAGACAGGATGATCTCATTCCCCCAGCACTAGGTTCCCCTGTCTAAAGAAACAATTGTGTTTGCTAGCTACCTGCTGCTTTCTTCCCAGGGCTAGTAAGGACCCCTATGGGGCCTTTTGGAGAGTCCTACCTGGCCGGGGGTTTGATTCTGCCGCCTGGTACTGCAGTCCTGGGTCTCCAGCAGCGCGGCTCCTCCATGCGCTTCCTTCTCCGGCATACGCGCGCACGTGCGTGCGCACGTCTTATAGACATTTTTCGCGCCGTTCGGAGGGGAGGGCGGGGGGGGGGGGGCGTGCCTGCAGCGTCATCAGGGGCGCGCCTTATGTGCTGTTATAAATCAGCAGGCTATAGTCAGCTCAGTCTGAGGCTGATCTGAAAGGGAGAGGACGCAGAGCGGCAGAACAGTGACTCCCGGTGGCGGAAGAGGGGTAGTACATGCTGGACTTGGTTCCAATGCTTTTTTGTTAAGCCAAAAAATCCCCTTTCTTTCTCGTACATCACGGGACACAGAGCGGCATATTCATTACTATGTGGGTTATATGGAGTACCTTCAGGTGTGGACACTGGCAATCTCAAACAGGAAGTCCCCTCCCTATATTACCCCCCTCCCCTAGAGGGAGTCCCTCAGTTTTTTCGCCAGTGTCTTAGGTGTTGGTCACGGAATAGCTTTGCTCCACATCCTTGGGATTAAGGGCGGGCTAACCGGATCTGTCCAAGGAGCCTCAGTGCCAAAGTGGACAGTACCCGGGCCCCAAGCCGTGGGGTTTTGCCTATAATGCTCCTCTTTGGAGGGCTGGACCCTGGGCCCAGGACTTGGAGTTTGTAAAAAACATAAGTTCCTGTTTGCCAGGGTGCTATATAGGTCCAGGACAGTGGGTACCTTCATAGGACCCCAGGGCCTGAAGGTCTACTACGCTACCCACGGAGATGGGAGAAGATTGGATCAGTTTGCTGGACAAACATCCTGCAGCATGGAGCAGGTAAGAGGGGAGCCTGCGGGACTTGGTTCGACAGCAGGCTCTCCGGGGTAACCTAAAAGGGGGGATAGCCTAAGTATGCTCTGCATGGGCAACCTTGTTCACTATGTCTGAGAGAGACAGGATGACACCCTTTCTCCCCCATCACTAGGTTCCCCTGTCTAAAAATGTGTTGCTAGCTAAACCTGCTGTTTTCTTCCTAGGGCTAGTAAGGATCCCTAGGGGCCTTTGGAGAGTCCTACCTGGCCGGGGGTTTGAATCTGCCGCCTGTTTCTGCGTTCCTGGATCTCCAGCAGCGCGGCTCCTCCATGTTCCTCCTGTTTCCGGCATACGCGCGCGTGCGCGCGCACGTCTTATAGACGTTTTTCGCGCCGTTCAGACAGGAGGGCGGGGGGGGGGGCGTGCCTGCGGCGTCATACAGGAGGCGCGCCTTTGTGCTGTTATAGACAGCAGGCATTGTCAGTGCTCAGTCTGAGGCTGATTTTCAGAAGGAGAGGACGCAGAGCGGCAGAACAGTGACTCCCGGTGGCGGAAGAGGGGTAGTACATGCTGGACTTTGTTCCAATGCCTTTTTTGTTAAGCCAAAAAATCCCCCTTTTTGCAGCAGGTTGGAGGCTGGCAAACTAAGTTTGGGGTCACTGTATGTTGTAAAAAGAAAATATATAATATATATTTAAAAAAAAAAAAAAAAAAAAAAACATACGGGATCCTATCAGTTTTTGGGCATTAGTGATCTATTGTCCCCTAAACTCTGGTTTTGTACTCCTGGCCACTACAGTCTGTTGTGTGGGCGGAGTCCCTCGATTTTGTATTATGGCTTCCAAAGGTTCGGGGTCAAAGGGTACAAAAAAGACCAAAAAACAAAAGGGTTCCCTTTCTGATTCTGATGATATGCCGATACTTTCCCCGCAACTTATTAACATAAAAGGCGCCTTGGATGAGCCATTAGGGGGATCTGGTGCGGAGGCTGGCCCAGATCAGCCCAGCCCTGTGTTTATCACAGAGGAGATGCTAGCCGTATCCCTAGGGGGGCTAGAAGAGAGAATAGCAGCATTGATCGCTAGAGCTATTCCTGGTAAGAAACGGGTTAGATCCCCATCACCAAGAGGTGTATCCTCAGATGCTGAGATTCTCTCGCCGGAGGAATTGGAATCACAGGAGGATCAACTAGACCTGAACCAAGAGGGTTCAGGGATTGAGGGGTCTGCCTCGGAGGAACCATTTTCAGACTCCCAGACAGAAAGACTGTGGGTACAGTCTTTGACGGACATGGTCCGCTCGGCATTTAGTTTACCATTGCCAGAGCCTCAGGTTCCTCCGGTATCCTCTCTGGGCTCTTTGAAAGCTCCGTTAAGCAACGCAGTTTTTCCGGTCCATCCTCTTTTAGAGGAATTGATCTTTCGGGATTGGGTACGGCCGGACAGGATTTTTCTGCCACCGAAAAGATTTGCGGTCATTTACCCCATGGAGGAAAAATTCTCCAAGAGGTGGAGGCTCCCAGTAGTGGATGCAGCCATCTCATGTGTGAATAAATCACTAACTTGCCCGGTGGAAAACATACATATGTTTAAAGATCCGGTTGATAAAAGATTAGAGACACTTTTAAAAGCATCCTTTGCTACGGCAGGAGCAGTGGTGCAGCCAGCGGTGGCTGCGATTGGTGTTTGTCAGGCGTTAAAAGACCAGACAAAGGAAATGTTAAAGGACATGCCTACCCAACAAGCAGAAGAGTTTTCTGACATTCCCAGAGCTCTGTGTTTTGCTGTAGATGCTATAAAAGATTCCATCCAGCAGGCCTCTCGTTTATCACTATTTTTGGTGCACATGAGAAGGCTCTTATGGTTGAAGAACTGGGCGGCGGAGCCCCCATGCAAAAAGCTTCTGGCAGGGTTTCCCTTCCATGGAGGACGACTCTTCGGAGAGGATCTGGATAAATATATTCAGACTATTTCAAATGGCAAGAGTACCCTTTTACCGGTCAAAAAGACATTCCGGGCTCCTACATTTAAAAGGCAGCTCTTTCCTGTCTCGGGGCCCTCAAATTCCAGGCAGTATCGATGGCCGCCTGCACGATCCAACGTTAACAGTAGATCGCAGGGACAGGCCCCTGGGGGTAAGAGGCCGTGGTATCGCAAGCCGTCAAAAACAGCCCCTAAGTCTGCCTTATGAAGGGGCGCCCCCACTCTCGCGGGTGGGGGGAAGGCTTCGTTTCTTCTCAGAAGTTTGGGAAGCCAAGATCCCCGACAAATGGGTCCGGGCATCGGTAACCACAGGTTACAGACTGGAGTTTCTAAGGTATCCTCCGCCTCATTTTCAAGAATCAAGGCTACCAACGGATCCAGCAAGGAAGGCCTCAATGCTGGCAGCTTTGGATCACCTGCTTTGCCAGGACGTAATTATAGAAGTGCCAGCCCAAGAGCAAGGGCTAGGTTTCTATTCCAATCTCTTTGTCATACCAAAGCCCAACGGCGATGTCAGGCCAATCTTGGACCTAAAGAGGTTAAACGGTTACCTAAGGGTTCGTTCCTTCCGGATGGAATCCATCCGGTCAGCAGCCGCCGCGCTTCAGAAGGACGATTTTCTGGCCTCCATAGACATAAAGGATGCTTACCTTCATGTACCAATCTTTCAGTTGCATCAAAGATTTTTTCGCTTCGCGGTGGGGCAGCGACACTTCCAATTCAGGGCGCTCCCCTTCGGGCTGGCCACGGCCCCCCGGGTATTCACGAAGATCCTAGCCCCAGTTCTGGCCAATTTAAGGATCCAGGGGGTCACAGTCCTAGCATACTTGGACGACCTTTTAATCATAGATCACTCACGGCCGGGTCTGCAAAAGGCAGTAAACCTCACGGTTCGGTACCTCGAAGAATTCGGCTGGGTCCTAAACCGGGGAAAGTCAGCGTTCCAGCCTACAAAGCAGTTGGAATACCTCGGCATGAGGTTAGACACAGAACAGCAAAAGGTGTTCCTGCCCCTGGTAAAGATCGAAGCTATCAAGGGGTTGGTTCAGTTGGTTCTAAACAAGAAAAAACCAACTATTCGCCTGTGTATGCGAGTACTAGGCAAGCTAGTAGCCACGTTCGAGGCAGTACCATACGCTCAGATCCACACTCGCGTCCTACAGGCAGCCATTCTAGCAGCCTGGGGCAAGAGGGCACATGCCTTAGAGTCCCCTTTGACGCTATCATCAAGGGTCCGACAAAGCCTGGCCTGGTGGTTGAACCCTCAGAACCTTCTAAAGGGAAAATCCTTCAGCCCTATTGTCTGGAAGGTAGTTACCACAGACGCCAGCCTGGCAGGCTGGGGGGCGGTCTTCGAGGGGTTCTCTCGCCAGGGAACTTGGGTGAAAGCGGAGAGGCAGCTCCCCATCAATATCTTGGAGATCAGAGCTGCTCGCCTAGCCCTTCTGGCATGGACCTCCAGATTAAAGGGGTTCCCGGTGAGAATCCAGTCAGACAATGCCACGGCGGTGGCATACATAAACCACCAAGGGGGAACCAGGAGTCAGGCCGCTCAGAGGGAGATGAGCTTGATTTTTCAGTGGGCAGAGGTTCATGTACCCTGCACTTCGGCGATATTCATTCCCGGAGTGGACAACCTGCAGGCAGACTTCTTAAGTCGCCAGAGTCTGTTGCCAGGGGAGTGGTCTCTGCATCCCCAGGTCTTTCAGACAATCTGCCAGAGGTGGGGAATGCCGGACGTAGATATAATGGCATCCAGGTTCAACAAGAAACTAGACAGGTTCGTGTCTCGAGCGAGGGATCCGATGGCCTGCGGAACCGATGCGTTGGTTTGCCCTTGGCATCAATTCAAACTTCTATATGCATTCCCTCCACTACAGTTACTCCCTCGCCTGTTGCGCAAGATCAGAGTGGAGCACAAGCCAGTCATTCTAGTAGCTCCGGCTTGGCCCCGGAGGACTTGGTACTCACTAGTCCTGAAGATGGCAGTGGGAGACCCTTGGACTCTTCCTCTACAACCAGACCTACTCTCACAAGGCCCGATCCTCCACCCTACATTACAGCGTCTAAATTTGACGGCCTGGAGGCTGAATCCCTGATTCTCAGGGGTAGAGGTCTGTCTAGGCAGGTAATCCCTACCCTGATTAGGGCTAGAAAGCCGGTCTCCAGGGTGATTTATTACAGGGTGTGGAGGAACTACGTAGGCTGGTGTGAATCCAAAAGATGGAATTCCCGCAAATATACTATTGATAGGGTGTTAAGTTTTCTCCAGCTAGGAGTGGATAAAGGCCTGGCACTAAGCACAATCAAGGGACAGATCTCAGCTCTGTCAGTGTGGTTTCAGAGGCCGCTGGCCACCCACTCGCTGGTAAAGACCTTCATACAGGGGGTCTTGCGTATTAATCCTCCTGTCAAGTCACCAATTTGTCCATGGGACTTAAATCTTGTCCTGTCCACTTTACAGAAACAACCCTTTGAGCTGTTGGCTGAGATTCCTTTAGTCTTACTGACAAGAAAGTTGGTTTTCTTGGTCGCCATAGTTTCGGCCAGGAGAGTGTCAGAATTAGCAGCATTATCGTGTAAGGAACCATATCTCGTTCTTCATAAGGACAGGGCAGTTCTCCGGCCCCATCCTTCCTTTCTACCAAAGGTTATATCCAAATTTCACTTAAACCAGGATTTGGTACTTCCATCCTTCTTTCCAAAACCTACATCTAGAAAGGAGGGGTTGCTGCATACCTTGGATATTGTCCGGGCCATGAAGGCCTATCTTAAAGCTACAGAAAAGATCCGGAAGACAGATGTATTATTCGTTCTACCAGATGGCCCCAAGAAGGGGCAGGCAGCGGCAAAATCCACCATCTCGAGATGGATTAGACAATTAATCATTCAAGCCTACGGTTTGAAGAGGTTACCTCCTCCGTTGTCGGTAAAGGCCCATTCTACCAGGGCCATGGGCGCCTCTTGGGCAGCACACCATCAGATCTCTATGGCTCAGATATGCAAGGCGGCAACGTGGTCATCAGTCCACACGTTTACAAGGTTTTATCAACTAGACGTGAGAAGGAATGCGGATTCTGCCTTTGGACAGGCAGTACTACAGGCTGCAGTTTGAAATCCTCGGGATCAGAAGCACCCTGGGTTAAAAAAAAAAAAAAAAAAACGTTTTTTTCTTGACTAAGTTGGAATTATTATTATTATTTGAGTTTACCTCTAAATTGAATCCTTCTTTGGAAGATGTCTCCCTCCCCTCATTAAAGCATTGCTTTCGGACATCCCACATAGTAATGAATATGCCGCTCTGTGTCCCGTGATGTACGAGAAAGAAAAAGGGATTTTTAAATACAGCTTACCTGTAAAATCCTTTTCTTGGAGTACATCACGGGACACAGAGCTCCCACCCCTCTTTTGGGTGACCATTTTGGGAGGCATACTGCTTGCTACAAAACTGAGGGACTCCCTCTAGGGGAGGGGGTTATATAGGGAGGGGACTTCCTGTTTGAGATTGCCAGTGTCCACACCTGAAGGTACTCCATATAACCCACATAGTAATGAATATGCCGCTCTGTGTCCCGTGATGTACTCCAAGAAAAGGATTTTACAGGTAAGCTGTATTTAAAAATCCCTTTTTTGCAACAGGTTGGAGGCTGGCAAACTAAGTTTGGGGACGCTGTATGTTTTTATTAAAAAAAAAAAAAGACACATATTTAAAAAAAAAAAAAAAGAAAAAAAAAAACATACGGGGCCCCATCAGTTTTTGGGCATTAGTGATCTATTGTCCCCTAAACCCTAGTGTACTCCTGGCCACTACAGTCTGCTGTTGTAGGCGGAGTCCCTCGATTTTGTATTATGGCTTCCAAAAGTTCGGGGTCAAAGGGTACAAAAAAGACCAAAAAACAAAGGGGTTCCTCCTCTGATTCTGATGATATGCCGATACTTTCCCCCGCAGCTTATTCCCATGAAGGTCGCCTTGGATGAGCCATTGGGGGGGTCTGGTGCTGAGGCTGGCCCAGATCAGCCTAGCCCTGTGTTTATCACAGAGGAGATGCTAGCTGTATTCCTAGGGGGGCTAGAAGAAAGATTAGCAGCGTTGATCGCTAGATCTATTCCTGGAGAAACGGGCTAGATCCCCATCACCAAAAGGTGTATCCTCAGATGCTGAAATTCTCTCTCCGGAGGAATTGGAATCGCAGGAGGATCAACTAGACCTGAACCAAGAGGGTTCAGGGATTGAGGGATCTACCTCTGAGGAACCATTTTCAGACTCCCAGACAGAGAGACTGTGGGTGCAGTCTTTGACGGACATGGTCCGCTCGGCATTTAATTTACCATTGCCAGAGCCTCAGGTTCCTGCGGTATCCTCTCTGGGCTCTTTGAAAGCTCCGTTGAACAACGCGTTTTTTCCGGTCCATCCTCTCTTGGAGGAATTGATCTTTCAGGATTGGGTACGACCGGACAGGATTTTTCTGCCGCCGAAGAGATTTGCGGTCATTTACCCTATGGAGGAAAAATTCTCGAAGAGGTGGAAGCTCCCAGTGGTGGATGCAGCCATCTCATGTGTGAATAAATCACTAACTTGCCCGGTGGAAAACATACAAATGTTTAAAGATCCGGTTGATAAACGGTTAGAGACATTTTTAAAAGCATCCTTTGCTACGGCAGGAGCAGTGGTACAGCCAGCTGTGGCTGCAATTGGAGTTTGTCAGGCGTTAAAGGACCAGACAAAATAAATGCTAAAAGACATGCCTACCCAACAGGCAGAAGAGTTTTCTGACATTCCCAGAGCTCTGTGTTTTGCGGTAGATGCTATAAAGGATTCCATCCAGCAGGCCTCTCGTTTATCACTATTTTTGGTGCACATGAGAAGGCTCTTATGGTTGAAGAACTGGGCGGCGGAGCCCCCATGCAAAAAGCTTCTGGCAGGGTTTCCCTTCCATGGAGGACGACTCTTCGGAGAGGATCTGGATAAATACATTCAGACTATTTCAAGTGGCAAAAGTATCCTTTTACCAGTCAAAAAGACATTCCGGGGTCCTACATTTAAAAGGCAGCTCTTTCCTGTCTCAGGGCCCTCAAATTCCAGGCAGTATCGACGGCCGCCTGCGCGATCCAACTTTAACAGTAGATCGCAGGGACAGGCCCCTGGGGGTAAGAGACCATGGTATCGCAAGCCGACAAAACCAGCCCCTAAGTCTGCCTTATGAAGGGGCGCCCCCACTCTTGCGGGTGGGGGGAAGGCTTTGTTTCTTCTCAGAAGTTTGGGAAGCCAAGATCCCCGACAAATGGGTCCGGGCGTCTGTAACCACAGGCTACAGACTGGAGTTTCTAAAGTTTCCTCCGCCTCATTTTCAAGAGTCAAGGCTACCAAAGGATCCAGCAAAGAAGGCCTCGATGCTGGCAGCTTTGGATCGCCTGCTTTGCCAGGGCGTGATAATAGAGGTGCCAGCCCAAGAGCAGGGGCTAGGTTTCTATTCCAATCTCTTTGTCATACCAAAGCCCAACGGCGATGTCAGGCCAATCTTGGACCTAAAGAGTTTAAACGTTTACCTAAGGGTTCGTTCCTTCCGGATGGAATCCATCCGGTCAGCAGTCGCCACGCTCCAGAGGGACGATTTTCTGGCTTCCATAGACATAAAGGATGCTTACCTTCATGTACCAATCTTTCAGTCGCATCAAAGATTTTTACGCTTCGCAGTGGGGCAGCGACACTTCCAATTCAGGGCGCTCCCCTTCGGGCTAGCCACGGCCCCCCAGGTATTCACGAAGATCCTAGCCCCAGTTCTGGCCAATCTAAGGATCCAAGGGGTCACAGTCCTAGCATACTTGGACGACCTTTTAATCATAGATCACTCACGGCCGTGTCTGCAACAGGCGGTAAACCTCACGGTTCAGTACCTCGAAAGGTTCGGCTGGGTCCTAAACCGGGAAAAGTCAGCATTCCATCCTACAAAGCAGTTGGAATACCTCGGCATGAGGTTAGACACAGAACAGCAAAGGGTGTTACTGCCCCTTGTAAAGGTCAAGGCTATCAAGGGGTTGGTTCAGTTGGTTCTAAGCAAGAAAAAACCAACTATTCGCCTGTGTATGCGATTACTAGGCAAGCTAGTGGCCACGTTCGAGGCAGTACCATACGCTCGGATCCACACTCGCGCCCTACAGGCAGCCATTCTAGCAGCCTGGGGCAAGAGAGCACATGCCTTGGAGTCCTTTGACGCTATCGTCAAAGGTCCGACAAAGCCTGGCCTGGTGGTTAAACCCTCAGAATCTTCTAAAGGGAAGGTCCTTCAGCCCCGTTGTCTGGAAGGTAGTTACCACAGACGCCAGCCTGGCAGGCTGGGGGGCGGTCTTGGAGGGGTTCTCTCGCCAGGAAACTTGGGCGGAAGCAGAGAGGCAGCTACCCATCAATGTCTTGGAGATCAGAGCTGCTCGCCTAGCCCTCCTGGCATGGACTTCCAGATTACAGGGGTCCCCGGTGAGAATCCAGTCAGACAGTGCCACAGCGGTGGCATACATAAACCACCAAGGGGGGGAACCAGGAGTCAGGCCGCTCAGAGGGAGGTGAGCTTGATTTTTCAGTGGGCAGAGGTTTATGTACCCTGCATTTCGGCGATATTCATTCCCGGAGTGGACAACCTGCAGGCAGACTTCTTAAGTCGCCAGATTCTGTCGCCGGGGGAGTGGTCTCTGCATCCCCAGGTCTTTCGGACAATCTGCCAGAAGTGGGGAATGCCAGACATAGATATAATGGCATCCAGGTTCAACAAGAAACTAGACAGGTTCGTGTCTCGAGCGAGGGACCCTATGGCCTGCGGAACCGATGCGTTGGTTTGCCCTTGGCATCAATTCAAACTTCTATATGCATTCCCTCCGCTACAGTTACTTCCTCGCCTGTTGCGCAGGATCAGAGTGGAGCACAAGCCAGTCATTCTAGTAGCTCCAGCTTGGCCCCGAAGGACATGGTACTCACTAGTCCTGAAGATGGCAGTGGGAGACCCTTGGACTCTTCCTCTACGACCAGACCTACTCTCACAAGGCCCGATCCTCCACCCTACATTACAGCGTCTAAATTTGACGGCCTGGAGGCTGAATCCCTGATTCTCAGGGGTAGAGGTCTGTCTAGGCAGGTAATTCCTACCCTGATTAGGGCTAGAAAGCCGGCCTCCAGGGTGATTTATTACAGGGTGTGGAGGAACTACGTAGGCTGGTGTGAATCCAAAAGATGGAATTCCTGCAAATATACCATTGATAGGGTGTTAAGTTTTCTCCAGCTAGGAGTGGATAAAGGCCTGGCCTAAAGCACAATCAAGGGACAGATTTCAGCTCTGTCAGTGTGGTTTCAGAGGCCGCTGGCCACCCACTCGCTGGTAAAGACCTTCATACAGGGGGTCTTGCGTATTAATCCTCCTGTCAAGTCACCAATTTGTCCATGGGACTTAAATCTTGTCCTGTCCACTCTACAGAAACAACCCTTTGAGCCGTTGGCTGAGATTCCTTTAGTTTTACTGACAAGAAAGTTGGTATTCTTGGTCGCCATAGTTTCGGCCAGGAGAGTGTCAGAGTTGGCAGCCTTATCGTGTAAGGAACCATATCTCGTTCTACATAAGGACAGGGCAGTTCTCCGGCCCCATCCTTCCTTTCTACCAAAGGTTATATCCAATTTTCACTTGAACCAGGATTTGGTACTTCCATCCTTCTTTCCGAAACCCACATCTAGAAAGGAGGGGTTGCTGCATACCTTGGATATTGTCCGGGCCATGAGGGCCTATCTTAAAGCTACAGAAGAGATCCGGAAAACAGATGTGTTGTTCGTTCTACCAGATGGCCCCAAGAAGGGGCAGGCAGCTGCAAAATCCACCATCTCGAGATGGATTAGACAATTAATCATTCAGGCCTACGGTTTGAAGAGGTTGCCTCCTCCTTTGTCGGTAAAAGCCCATTCTACCAGGGCCATGGGCGCCTCCTGGGCAGCACACCATCAGATCTCTATGGCTCAGATATGCAAGGCGGCGACGTGGTCATCAGTCCACACGTTTACAAGGTTTTATCAACTAGACGTGAGAAGGAATGCGGATTCAGCCTTTGGGCAGGCAGTACTACAGGCTGCGGTTTAAGATCCTCGGGATCAGGGGCACCCTTGGTTGTAAAAGAAAAAAAAAAAGTTTTTTTTCTTGACTAAGTTGGATTTATTATTTGAGTATACCTCTAAATTAAATCTCTTTTGAGAAGATGTCTCCCTCCCCTCATTAAAGCATTGCTTTCGGACATCCCATATAGTAATGAATATGCCGCTCTGTGTCCCGTGATGTACGAGAAAGAAAAAGGGATTTTTAAATACAGCTTACCTGTAAAATCCTTTTCTTGGAGTACATCACGGGACACAGAGCTCCCACCCCTCTTTTGGGGAACATTTTTGGGAGGCATACTGCTTGCTACAAAACTGAGGGACTCCCTCTAGGGGAGGGGGTTATATAGGGAGGGGACTTCCTGTTTGAGATTGCCAGTGTCCACACCTGAAGGTACTCCATATAACCCATATAGTAATGAATATGCCGCTCTGTGTCCCGTGATGTACTCCAAGAAAAGGATTTTACAGGTAAGCTGTATTTAAAAATCCCTTTTTTAATCTCTATGTTAACAAATGGCCACACAACAACAAAAAAAAAAAAATATGGTTTACGTGCGACTTATATAGGTATGTATGTAAACATTATAACCTTAGTGTTGCGCATTAAGTGGGAGCACGTCCCCAATCCTGGGGTGTCCCTACGTAAGTGTGCGTGTTTTTAGAGATACCGTGAGTAACTATCTAGAGTACATAAGTGCAAAAACAACATTACATAATATGATCATAAGTGACATTGAATTAAAATACAACTTAGCCGTATTTAAAGCCGCTTTTAGAGTCCCTTTCCCTTTTCTCCCCTCTTCCCTTTCACAAAATTAATGTGTACAAATAATTTAGGAAAAAGCCTTGGTTGTTAACCCAAGAGGTATATGTAAATAATCCTGTAGGGTGAGGAGAGAAAAAAAAAAAAAAGGGCAAATACCCCTTGTGTACACTAACAAGGGTGATCAGGTTGGCACTAAGCCTTTACTAAAGCAGTGCCACCAGCGTGCTTTTATAACTGTACTTAACGTGACATCGGTGCGGTATAAATACCCTCTTTATATTCCTTTACTAATCTACATACCCTTTAGCTAACTACATACCCTCATTTCCTCATAAACATTGGGGGAAAAAAAAAAAAAAAAAGAAACAACAAGAAAAACTGAGGACCTTAATTCTTAACTGTGGAGAAAACCCCCATCAATTGAGGGCTTGACGACTTAATGCTATTTCACTAATGCCTTCCCCACCCCCGAGTCCAGCAGCCGCAGATAGACAGCTTATTATATTTATCAATCCTCCGAGAGGGCCTAGTCCCCTCTCCCGTCCCTATAGGTCTCTAGGGCGGCTTTGTTCTGCTCCAACCAGTTGGCTACTTCAGTGGGGTCATTAAAGAAAAGAGTCCTGTCCAAGGCTACCACTCTGAGACGGGCCGGGTACAAAAGAGCGTAAGAAATTTTGTATTTTTGTAAGGACTTCTTAACGGGCATGAACTCGGCTCTACGTTTCTGTAGGTCAGGTGAAAAATCTGGGTATATTGATATTCTTGTTCCTTTATATGTAATCACTCCCAGTTCTCTGGCTTTTTGTAACAAATCCTATTTTCTTGTTGGATGTCAAAATAATCTGAGTAATCTGAATAATCTGTTAACTAAAACAAATTGACATACTATATTTAAATTATCAATGGCGCCTATCAGTGCTCCTTACCCGTGCCGCCTATTGGTGCCCTTCAATTCTACATATCATTGCCGCCCCATCAGTGTCTGTCGGCGAAGGGCAAAGCAAAATTTAATGACAAACAACCTTTTTATTAAATTTTTTCCAATTTTTTTTTTATTTTTTTTTTGGTTTCAAATACCAAAAGAAAGCTCTATTTGTGGGAAGAAAATTAGAAAAAAAAATTGTAGAAGAATACGTATTGGCCTAAACTGAGAAAAAAATATATATTAAATTGGATATAGCAAAAAGTAAAACATTTTTTTTTCCAAAATTTACGCTTTTTTTGTTTATAGCACAAAAAATAAAAACTGCACAGGCAATCAAATACCACCAAAAGAAAGCTCTATTTGTGGGGAAAAAAAGGGACGTCAATTTTGTTTGGGAGCCACGTCGCACGACCACGCAATTGTCAGTTAAAGCGACGCAGTGCCGGAAGCTGAAATTTTGCCTGGGCAGGAAGGGGGTATATGTGCACAGTAAGCAAGTGGTTAAAGTTGTTGGAGTGCTATCCTGTATTTTATTCTGAATAAAATGCAATCCATCTGAGGTACAACTCTAATGTAGCATACGTACAAGCGAGATGGTAACATGCAACAAACTATAGTGATATGCTGCTTTACATTCCAGATTCAACCTGTAGTATCCCCCTTGCATTGGGTGAGCTTTATGTGCAGTGCTCCACAAAGTAGCCTTGATTAGGTTTATAGGCAAAACTGTAATGCTCCTTTTTCGGATTAAAAAAATAATTTTTAATTCTCACTTTTTTTTTTTCTTGACTTGATGGTTTGCTTTTGCTCCCTTTACTTATGTCTATAACTGGTGCAAATATGCTCTTATAGGTCACTGCCTAAACATGAGCGATTGGTCGATTTGCATGGCTCCGTAATTGATTATAATTATGGTGGAGGCTCCAGCATTGCAGTTCTGCTAATCACAGAACGTCTTCATAGAGATCTTTACGCAGGACTAAAGGTGAGCATGTTCTGTATGTATATTAACAGATGGTGTTTATCAGAGCAATTATTTTATTAACCTATTGCAGAGATGGAAAAAATGGAATTCGTCACTTCAGAGTGTTGGCAACTTCTCTGACTGAGCTGGAATTGTCAGCTTTCTATTGCAGAAGTTGACCAGCTAGAGTCTTAAACTCATGACAATTGGTTCTCCTTTGTGAGACAAACAGGTAAGTATTAGTTTTTCTTCTAGTCAAGAAGGAAACCTCTTAATTTTTTTTTAGACTTGCCTTTAATCTAAACTTGACCTAATTACAAGAACTTTGAGACTATTCCTTTCTCAAGAAAAATATTTTCATGATCAAGTTTTTCCTATTTTTCTGGGATACCAGAAATTGCTGAGAATTTGTTAAAGTCGGCATCTGACAACGTCACTTCTCTGGCCACAGCCCACATCTTTACCAGCACAATGGTGTAAAAGTTAGTTCCAGCCTTCATAAGTGAGACTTGTTTGTACCCTCTGGATATTGTGCGGATTATGAAGTGAAGATCATGATTTGTTTGCAAAATAACTTGCAGGCGTTTTATCAGGGCAAAACCAACCTGGTTGGATCTGTGGATCCTTCAAATGTTCCATCAGCTTCTGATCTGGTTTATAATTTAGTCTACTGCCTTTGTCTTCTTGCTTACAATGCTGTTTTATTACTCATCCATCCTGCTAAAAGTGTAGCAATGCTGCTGTGAGATTTCACTACAAAGCGGTTAGAGGGCTTAATTTGGGGGGGGGGGGGCTGCTGTTTATCTAAGATTGGACATGCAATTTTGAATTTGGATGAAATCCACTCAACTGCAGTAAACCTTTTAAGCGGTTGCAGCTACACCTACCCACCCTGAAAAACAAAACAAGTTTATAGGAGAAGTATGTCTAAAGTTCCTTTAACCATACATCTCCTGTGGGTCACAGGGCTACACTCTTGTGACCCATATGCAGCCAACAGCTGGCTGATATATCTGATCCAGTCTCTTCAGGGATCCTGACAATGTGGGGATCTGCCCAGATGCCTGTCTGGCAGCTACCTCGGCCTGTGTGCTGCTGAAAGCCTAAGCCAGTCAGCTACTGCCCCCTCCACAGTCTGGCATTCTAGTGAGTGCTGAAGGGGCAGAGCACAAAACAGTGACTGACAGTCACAAGAACTGAGCTATGTGGTCTTTGATCGATCAGTTCTCGGTGTAGTCTGTGGGGGACAGCTGCACCATTGTATCAATGCTGTGGCAAGCTAGGTCCATATGTAAGGTGCGTATGCGTTAATGCGTATGAATAAAACCTGACCAGTGCAAACAACTGACACTTTTTTATGAACACCTTAATCTAAAAAAAAAATTTACTGCCAGGATCGACAGGTATTAAAATTGTTACGAGGGCTTACAAAATATGTGGCATGAACTCTATGCTCTGCTGAGACTACAGCATATACTTTAACTTTTAATGTTGCCTGTAATTCTGCTTTGTCGAGCTTGATTTGGCCCTGACACTTTTGGATTCACATTTTCCCTCATCGTCTTTCAGGACAGCACCTTGAGAGCGTGGCTCCACCCACTTGACAGGAAACACACCTCCACCAAACTTCTTAAAAGGGAGGTTCCCTCCACTTATCAGTTTTTGTGTTTCCTCCGGCGGGAACACATGTGGGGGTTAGGAGCTCTCCAGGTTTTCTGGAGAGGTTTTTTTCTTTCTATCTCCCTACTCCACCTTTTTTTCTACCTACCTCAGAGAGTCTGTTCCTCCCATTCACGGGTTAGAGAGTGCCTTGTGCATGGGCTCCTTCTCCCTCATCAAGTGCTCAGTGAGCCAGGACTGCTCCAGGACGCTGCCCCCCTGGCTAGGTACTCGCGCGGACGTTCCTTTACTTTTTTCCGTCCAAACCGACGCCGGCGCCATCTTGGGAAGGTCAGCTGGTGACTTCCTTACTCCAGCTGCTTCCCCCGGAAATGAGGTAACCGGAAGGGGCGGGGTTCTTACGAGCGGGCGCGTCATTTCCACCCGGAAGCGCTGAGGGAGGGAGGGAGGAACGGGTCTGGTGCCTTATTAGTTGGTTCTGGTCCGGTGCAGCGGCACTAGTGGAGTCCGGAACCGGCGTTCTGCCACCAGCATCACGCTACTGCCCTCAAGCATGGAAGGGGGATCCGCAGCGAGTGGGACAGGCACTGGCACCAGCAAGACCCAGGTAAGGGGTAGACTTGTGTTCTACCCTCAGTTACTAGGAGGTCTCTCTCCAGCTTTCTCTCTCTCTCTTGGGGGGAGTGAGTGGCTTTTTTTTTTTTTCCCCCTGGTGGCGGGGGCCTGTTTGGGCACGTGAGTGTATAAAGATCTCTCACTGTGCACCTTTGGTGAGCACCTTGATGGGTTGTTCAGGTTATCTCACATGGTTGGTTTTTTTGTTTTTCCCCTTTGTTTCTTTTCCTTATCAGGCCAAAGGCTCTGAACCCGGAAACAAAAAGAAATGTCCTTCATGCAAGGCTAAACTTTCTGAAGGATGGAGAAAAGCTTTATGTCAATCATGTTTTGACTCCTTGGTGAAAGAAGAAGCTTCTGCTGCCTGCAGCGACATAATTGCTTCTGTAAAGAAGGAGTTGGATGCTACGATTCAATCCTTTAAATCTTCACTCATGAAACCATCTGTGAGCCAAGCCTCTACCTCACAATCTTCACAAGACTCACCTTTAGTTCCTGTAGTGGAGGCAGAAGAGAGTCCTCTAAACCAGGACGGTCCCCCTCCCTCACATTCCCAGGAATCGGAAGAGGAGGAAGACGAATTAGAAAATATATCTTCTAAATATAAGTTGTCTTTGGACCAAGTGGATGACCTCCTTAAAGCTGTGCATGCAACTTTGGGCTTGGAGGAGGAGCGCAAAGAGCTATCCTTACATGACAGGATGTATGCGGGTCTCTGTGAGCCCAAAATACGTACTTTTCCTGTTCATTCTGTGATTTCTGACTCAATCATGAGGGAATGGGCTGATCCAGAAAAGAAACCTTTCTTTGCTAAAGCTCATAAAAGAAGGTTTCCGTTTGATGAGGATCCAGCAGCTCTTTGGAATAAAACTCCAAAAATTGATGCAGCCTTTTCTCAGGTCTCAAGGTCTTCGGACCTGGCGTTTGAGGACATGGGGATTCTTAAGGAACCCATGGATAAGAAGATGGACCAGCAGTTAAAAAGGGCCTGGCAATCCATCTTAGGCAACCTTAAGCCAGCAATGGCAACCACCTGCGTCTCCAGAAACATGGAGTACTGGCTGAGCCAGCTTAAAGCTCATATTATAGCTGATTCCCCTAAGCAGGAAATCTTAGATTCCTTCTCTACTCTGTCTGCTGCGGTAGCCTATCAGGATGACAGCAAGATCTGCGGCCCTTACTAACTCAGTAAGAAGGGCCTTATGGTTAAAGACCTGGCCCGGGGACACAGCGTCCAAAAACAAACTGTGTGGAATCCCTTTTCAGGGGGATTTTTTGTTTGGTCCTGAGTTAGATACAGTACTCGATAGGACCGCAGACAAGAAAAAATCTTTCCCGGCCAAAAAGAAGGGTCAGTCGGGTAAAAAGTTTTTTCGTCCCCCAAGGGTTCAACAACAGAGTAAGCCTCAAGAGAGGAAAAAGGTCTGGTCAGGGCAGAGGGGAAAGGGCAAAAGCAATGTCCTTTTCAATCCTCCTGCGACAACCAGCAAAACCCAGTGACAGCCAGTTGCAGGTAGGGGGGAGACTTCAACGCTTCCTCCCTTTTTGGGCCAGCATAACAGAAAATCAGTACATTCTCGCTATGCTGTCTCTAGGCTACAAGATAGAATTCTCGGACCCTCCCCCAGAGAGGTACCTTCTGACAGAACTTACCAGGAGATATTGTCAAGTCCCTAGCCATGAAGAACCTTTTAAAGGATCTGAGGAAGCAGGGGGTTGTAATCCCAGTACCAGAAGGGGAGCTTTACCTGGGGTTTTATTCCCATGTATTTATGGTAAGAAAACCGTCCGGAAGCTTCAGGCTCATTCTCAATCTAAAGCCTTTAAACAGATCAGTCCTATACGAAAGGTTTTGCATGGACTCAATCTTTACGGTAAAAAACCTGTTAACAAAGGGTTGCTTTATGGCGTCTATCGATTTGAGAGACGCCTATCTGCATATCCCCATAGCTCCCCAATCCCAAAGATTTTTGAGATTGGCAGTAAACATGGGAAGGGAGGTCGTGCACCTTCAGTTCAGGGCCCTCCCCTTCGGCCTCTCCTCGGCCCCCGAGAATTTTTACAAAAGTCATGGCAGAGGCTCTTGCTCCGCTCCGCCTTCAGGGTATAGCGGTAGTTCCATACCTAGATGACCTACTCTTCTTTGCCCCCTCCAGGGAAAAATTACTGGAGGATCTCGGAAGAGCTCGCAGCCATCTAGAGGCTTTGGGTTGGATCATACATTTGGAAAAATCAAATTTCAGCCCAACCCAAGAGGCACAATTTCTGGGGTATCGGATAAGCTCAGTAGAGCAAAGAATTTTTCTCCCAGAGGACAAAAAACTAAAGATAGAAGGGGTCGTTGCCTCCTTACAGACAAATCTAGAGCTGTCCATCAGACAGGTAATGTCAGCCCTAGGAACCCTTACCTCATCTATGCCAGCAGTGCAGTGGGCAAGACTGCACTTCAGGCCCCTCCAGAGCTTTCTTCTGAAGGTGTGGGATCGCAGGACAGAATCTCTGGAAACGAAAGTAAAGATCCCCTCCAGAGTGAAACGGTCACTATGGTGGTGGAGAAGTCAGACCAATCTGTCAGCAGGCCTGTCTTGGTCATTCCCAGTAGAAAGAGTGGTAACAACAGATGCCAGTCTATGGGGATGGGGGGCACACTTGGGTCAGAACTATGTTCAGGGAGTTTGGTCCCAGTCAGAAGCAGGAAAATCCTCCAATTGGAGAGAGCTAAGGGCTGTAGCCTTAGCTTTAGATGCCTTCTCCGCAGACCTTCAAGGTGCCCATGTTCAAGTGTTCTCGGACAATGCCACTACCATAGCTTACTTAAACAAGCAAGGAGGCACAAGAAGCAGATTACTTCAGCTTCTCGCCTTGGGCATCCTAAACTGGGCAGAAAATCATTTGCTGTCCTTATCAGCGGTCCACCTCAAGGGCACTTCAAACATAGTAGCAGATTTTCTAAGCAGAAAACGGATTCAGGAAGCAGAATGGACCCTAAATCCGGAGATCTTCAGGTTAATCACCCAAGCCTGGGGCCTACCACAAATAGATCTATTTGCGTCAAAAGAAAATACGCAACTTCCAGCCTATTTCTCCATTTACAGAAACGACAGTTCCCAGGGAACAGATGCGTTAATACAGCCTTGGAAGTTCCAACTGGCGTACGCCTTCCCTCCTTTTCAGCTAATACCATTAGTGATAAGGAGGATTCAGAAGGAGAAAACGGAAGTAATCTTAATCACCCCATTCTGGCCAAAAAGGGCTTGGTTTACCTCCCTTCTTCGAATGGCGGTCAAACCACCTTGGCGACTACCGCTTCGACAGGACCTACTTCTGCAGGGGCCAGTGTGCCATCAGGGGGTGTCCTCTCTAAACCTCACAGCGTGGTATCTGAGAGGCAGTTATTGATACGGAAAGGTCTGTCCCGACCACTGGTGACTACCTTACTTACTTACTAGTAGAAAGCTGGTTACCAGAAAAATCTATGAAAAATACTGGAAGGTTTACAACTCCTGGTGTCACTCGTCTAATAGAGTGGTAAAGAACCTAGTATCAGTGTTGGAATTTCTTCAGGTTGGGGCAGAAAAGGGCTTATCAAGCAGTACACTCAAAGTACAAACAGCCGCATTAGGAGTCTTTCTGGAAAGGCCGATATCCTCAGAACCTTTGGTTGTCAGATTTTTCAGGGCACTCTCTAGGTCCAGACCAGCTCCTGTGCGACACTTCCAGAGTTGGGATTTATCAGTAGTTCTGCGGTCTTTGACGAAAGAGCCTTTTGAACCTTTACAAGATGTCTCTCTGAAGTACCTTACTCTCAAAACCGTATTCTTAGTGGCAATTACAACAGCCAGAAGGATTGGCGAACTGCACGCCCTGTCAATAAAGAAACCCTTCCTATCCGTCTTCACGGACCGGATTGTACTAAAGACTGATCCAGCCTTTCTACCAAAGGTGGCGTCAAGCCTTAATAGGGCGCAGGAAATCGTCATTCCAACCTTCTGCTCCAATCCATCAGGGGAAAGGGAGCGACAATTTCATATGTTGGATGTGAAAAGAACGTTACTACATTACCTCGAAGTGACCAAGGATTTTCGATCCTCAGACTCCTTGTTCATACTTTTCTCAGGAAAAAGGAAGGGCCACCAAGCATCTAAGGGGGTCAATTGCTAGATGGCTAAGAACCGCTATTCTGGAAGCCTATTCCCAAGCAGGACTATCTCCCCCGCTGGGCATTAAAGCACACTCTACTAGAGCTCAGGCCACTACATGGGCAGAAATAGCTGGTGCCATCCCAGATCAGATCTGCAAGGCGGCTACGTGGTCAAGTTACCTTACGTTTGTCCGTCATTATAGACTGGATCTTCTGTCAGCAAGCGATCAGGCTTTTGGCAGAAAGGTCTTGCAAGCTGTGGTCCCTCCCTAGAAGTGGGTAAGTCTCTATTATCCTCTCAAGGTGCTGTCCTGAAAGACGATAAGGGAAAAATCAAGTTAGTCTTACCGGTAACTTGTTTTCCATGAGTCTTTCAGGACAGCGGCAACCCGCCCTTAATGTTTTTAGGAATATTATACTGTGACTAACCATACTCTGTTTATGTGTTCCAGTTTGGGCCGGAGGTTTCTCTACTACGACTGATAAGTGGAGGGAACCTCCCTTTTAAGAAGTTTGGTGGAGGTGTGTTTCCTGTCAAGTGGGTGGAGCCACGCTCTCAAGGTGCTGTCCTGAAAGACTCATGGAAAACAAGTTACCGGTAAGACTAACTTGATTTTTCTTTTTTGGTTCCTTTTTTTGCCTAATGCGTGTTATGTTGATGGGAATGCGTCAAAACAGTTGCCATTGCATGTTTGTGCTGATGCCAATTGCTGTACTTTTACACTTGTTACAATGCACTTTACATTGCACATTAACGCATGTCGATGTGCGTTTGTGTCAATGTGCAGGGACATCTGTTTATGAATTAAATGATCAGGTACGAACACAAAGGTATACAGCCTTTGAGTCAAGATAGTGGCCCTTTTTTAGCTTGCAGCACTGTCGGGATGATAGACATTTTATGCATTTGTAGTTTCCACTCAAGGAAGATTTTTTCCTCCTTGGAGCTTCAGATGAGGGCTTATCAGTTGTACTGTGACTTTGGCTATACATGGTCCTTGGCTTAAAGCTGAACTCCAGGCAGGAGTATGTTAAATGCTCATTATGTCTAGAAGAATTATCGCAACACCTGCCTCATTTCACATTTGTTGGAGAGTGGAGGATAACGATGGCTATCTGGGTTTCGGGGTGGCCTTGTCGTCCTCTCATACAATCCAGGACTGCAAAAATACGAAAGAAACTTGGACAGCCACACTCCAAAAATGTTCCTTTAATTAAAATCGATCACAAAATGAACACGCCACAGCAAAAATTGGGACAAAAGCTAGCGTTTTGCACTGTAGCTTCAGTGCTTAGTCAAAGCTAGCTTTTGTCCCAATTTCTCAAATCGCCTTTCAGGACAACCCTGGAGAGAGCGCAGCTCCGCCTCTTTTCAGGAAACACATGTGATCCTTTAAAATCCCTCCTCTTCCACCATGGCCTCAGTTATTGTGTTTCCTCCGCCATGGTGGAAGCATTGTGAGGAACCAGGGAGCTGGGCTCTCTCCAGGCGGAGGGACTAGGCCTACCTTTGTTTGCTGGCTGCTTGGTGTGCAGCGACCATCCCATGCCCCCCTCATCTGGGAGGGGATGCTCCGGAGTCCCCAGTCGTTTCGGCTCACGGGAGCATCGGATCCTCGGGAGGTAGCGTCATGGTGCCGGGGAGCTGCGGCTTGGCTTCAGTGGCCAGGTGGTAGTCGTTGCGGGTCAACGATGTTCCACATCTCGGCTTCCAGGTCCCGGCTGGTGGGTGACGTCACGCACGGTGACGCGGCTTCCTGGGGAGGCGTAGCGCTGTTGGTTCCCAGCGCTTGGAACGCAGCGGCTAGGGGGCGGGTCAGGTGAACGGCGTTTCCGCTTCCGGCCCCTTGTGATGACGCGGGTACCCCGGGAAAGTTTAAAAATTTACTATTTCCCTGAAGCTTTGCTGCGCTCTTACAAACATGGAGGAGAGACAGACAGCAACAGCGGATACAGGCGCCGCAAGCACCGGTCAGGCCCAGGTAAGAGGGGTACAGCGGTGCCTTTATTCTTTACTTTTGGGCTGTTTTGTTTATTGTTGTCCTCCCTGAGGGAGCCTGTGGTTTCTGGTCAGAGTTAAACGGTCTCGGTCCAAGTAACCATTTATGGGTGGTTGCATGTAAAGCACGGACACTTTCTGCTGGTGGTGGTTCTTCACTAGGTGTTTTAAAAAAAAAAAAAAAAGAGAGAAGTTTATACATGGGTGTTCTGTTATCTTCTCGTTGCAGGAAAAAGCTGTAGGCAAATCCAGGCACTTGGATACACCAAGGAAGTGTCCGTCATGCAAAAATCCCTTAAGGGATTCATGGCATAAGGCGATGTGCAGGTCTTGCATCAAAAATTTGGTCGAAGAGGAAACCTCACAACAATTCAAGGATCTATTTTCCTCAGTACAAGAACTCGCTAGCTCTTTAAGCTCAGTTAAAGATCTGCTATCGCAAGGTCCTGCAAGTCAGGTGGAGCCTCAGCAACCACCAACTAGCCCGAAGGTCCCTATGTCTAGGCAAACAGAAGGGGACTCGGGGGACGAAGGGACTAGCACTCTCCCCTCCATCAGGGACTCGGATGAGGAGGAGGACAGTAGCAAAAGCTCTACGTTTAAATTGTCTCTAGAGGAAGTTGACGATATACTTAAGGCAATATACGCTACCCTGGACTTCCAGGAAGAAAAAGTTCAGCTGTCCATACATGATAAAATGTATCAAGGCCTGGATGACTCTAAACACCGAGTCTTCCCAGTTCACAAAGTCCTTTCGGACATAATTAAAAAGTAATGGAAGGACCCTGAGCGGCCCCCTTTTTTTTCCAAAACCCTCAAAAGATTTCCTTTTGAAGATAATGACACTGAGGTGTGGAACAAAAAACCGAAGGTCGATGCAGCCTTTTCACAGGTGTCACGTCGCCTAGACCTCGCCTTTGAGGATATGGGGGTCTTGAAGGACGCCATGGACAAGAGATCCGATTCTCTCAAGGAAAGCCTGGGATTCCACATCAACCAGTTTAAAACCTGCTATGGCCGCCACAGTGGTTGCCCGCAATTTAGAGTGCTGGGTTGAGAAATTAAGGAGCCATGTTGAGGCAGGCACTCCGAGAAAGGACCTTTTTGGAGTCCTTTCCTTTTAATTTTGAAAGCCGTTAAATATATGGCAGATGCGTCTGCCGAATCTATTAAGATGGTGGCAAGGTCAGCAGCCTTGGTAAATTCAGCCAGGCGCGCTGTTTGGTTAAAAACCTGGTCAGGAGATACACTCTCTAAAGTTAAGTTATGTGGGTTACCATTCTCAGGGGATCTGCTGTTTGGCCAGGACCTGGAGAAAGTGTTAGACAGGATGGCTGACAAAAAGAAGGCGTTCCCTCCTAGGAAAAGTCAGAACCCAAAAAATAATTTTCGTCCTTTTCAGCAGCCCTATAAAAATAAGGAAGAAAATAAAGTGTTGGGGTTCCCAAAGGGGTAGAGGTAGGGGAGGTATCCTCTTTAGATCTCCCTCAGATCAAACTGCCAAAAGTAAATGACAATCTGACTCCAGTAGGAGGAAGGTTAACTACTTTTCTCCCACAGTGGATGCCCATAAGTCCTTTCGTAGAAAGAATCATCACGGAAGGGTACAGTCTGGAGTTTTCAGAGCCCTCCCCCGGGACAATGAAAAATCTTCCGCAAAGATGAGCCTGTTGCAGGATCTGATAAGTCAGGAAGTGATAGTCCAAGTCCCAAAACATCAAGAGGGCCAAGGTTTCTATTCCCATATTTTCCTGGTAAAGAAAGCCCTCGGGCAAATTTCGCCTAATCTTGACCCTGAAGATTCTGAACAAATCGATCAGGTACAAGCATTTTCGTATGGACACCATATACTCCATAACAAAACTATTGACCCCTGCCTGCTTCATGGCATCCCTAGACCTCAGGGATGCCTACTTACACGTTCCGATTGCCTTAGCATCCCAACAGTTTCTCCGACTGGCAGTGAACTTAGGGCCCACTGTGTGGCACCTTCAATTCAGGGCCCTTCCCTTCGGTTTTTCCTCCTCCCCCAGGGTCTTTACAAAGATCATGGCGGAGGCGTTGGAACCGCTAAAGCTGAAAGGGATTGCAGTCATTCCATATCTGGACGACCTGCTCTTCGCAGACTCCCGGGATCAAGTTGCGACGAATCTTCAGATCTCGCAGGTTCATCTCAGAAGTCTAGGCTAGTTACTAAACCTGGAGAAATCCAATCTAGTTCCAACTCAAGAGACAAAGTTTCTGGGCTATACCATAAACTCTGTCCTTCAGAAGGTCTTTACCCCAGGAAAAAATAGAGAAGGTTTTAGCCGCAGTAGCCCAAGTTCAGACAAACCTCGGGGTATCAGTCAGGTCAGCCATGGCAGTGCAGGGTCTGCTCACAGCCTCATCTGCTGGCAGTCCAATGGGCAAGGTTACATTCTCGTCCCCTTCAATTGAACATTCTTCAATCCTGGTCACACCAAGAATCTCTAGAAAAACAATTCAGACTGACATCAAAAGTAAAAAGAGCACTCTGATGGTGGAGGAACTCGGACAATCTGACAAGAGGTCTTCCTTGGGTGTTTCCAGTAGAAAAACGCCTAACAACGGACGCAAGTTCCTGGGGCTGGGGAGCCCATCTAGACGGGCAGACTGCTCAAGGCACCTGGTCCAAACCAGAAGCCAGGAAATCCTCGAACTGGAGGGAATTGAAGGCCATATTCCTGGGTCTCCTGGCCTTTCAACAGGTAGTGAAGGATCGCCACGTCCAAGTTCTTTCAGACAATACCACAGCAGTGGCCTATGTCCTCAAACAGGGGGGGACCAGGAGCAGAGGCCTCATGCAGCTAGCCAATCTACTTCTATATTGGGCAGAGCTAAACGTGGCTTCCCTGTCAGCGGTTCATCTAAAAGGGTCTCAGAACCTGTTAGCGGACCTACTAAGCAGAAGGCGCATAGTAGAAGCAGAGTGGAGCCTAAATCAGGAGGTTTTCACAGCCATCGTTCAGGAATGGGGGCAACCACAGATAGACCTGTTTGCCAGCCAGCAGAATGCGAAACTTCGGAGATTCTTCTCCCTTCACAGAAAAGATCAGGCAGTGGCCATGGACGCACTGGCCCAGCAGTGGCATTACCAACTGTGCTACACCTTCCCCCCCTTTGCATCAATACCGCTAGTCCTAAGAAAGTTCAGAGAAGAAAAGACCAGCCTAATCATAATTACTCCCTACTGCCCAAAAAGACCGTGGTTTGCATTACTTCAGAATTTAGCCACAAAGCCACCGTGGAGACTACCTCTCAGGAAAGACCTGCTGTCACAGGGCCCTGTGAACCATCCGGAAGTGGAACGTCTACACTTAACAGCCTGGTATCTGAAGAAGATCTCTTAAGGGCAAAGGGGCTCTCGGACAAGGTGGTAAAAACTTTACTAGATAGCAGAAAAGGGGTAACCAGGGCAATTTACCTAAAAATTTGGAAAAAATTCAATTCCTGGTGCTCCTCCAAGGACTTCCAGGTTAATAGTATAATTTCTGTTTTAGAGTTTCTCCATGCTGGAATGAAGAAGGGGTTAGCAGTCAGCACCCTCAAGACGCAGGTAGCGGCACTTTCAGTTTACTTAGAAAAACCTTTATCTAAAGAGAGCTTAATTTCAAGATTTTTTAAGGCACTGGTTCGAAGTAGGCTGGTAGCCCTCAAATCCTTTCCCAGTTGGGATTTATCCATCGTACTACAGGGTCTCACGGGGTCTCCGTTTGAACCCATAGGGGAAATTTCTTTGAAAAGTTTAGTGTTTAAAACTATTTTTTTGGTGGCCATCACATCGGCGAGAAGGGTCAGCGAGCTCCAAGCATTGGCTATCACAGAGCCTTTTTTGAGAATCTTTCCGGACAGAATAATTCTCCGAACCGATCCAGCCTTTTTACCAAAAGTCTCTTCAACCTTCCACAGGTCTCAGGAAATAATCCTCCCTACATTCTCTTCAGCCCCCTCTAATGCAGGGGAAGAAGCCTTCCAAACTCTTGACATAAGGAGATGTTTGCTTCAGTACCTCTCTGTCGCCAAAGAATTTAGAAAATCAAATGTCCTATTCATAATATTCTCGGGGCCACGTAAAGGGGAGAAGGCTTCCAAGAGCACACTAGGTAGATGGCTTAAACAAGCTATTACGGAGAGTTATCAAGCCAAGGGGAAAGTGCCTCCTACAGGGATTGCTGCCCATTCAACAAGATCTACGGCAGTTTTCTAGGCTGAAAGGGCCGGTGCCACGCCTGACCAAATTTGTAAGGCGGCTACATGATCCAGCTATTCTACCTTTCTTCGGCATTACATGCTAGACTTACTGTCTGCTGCAGAGCAAGCCTTCGGCAGGAAGGTACTGCAAGCAGTGGTCCCACCCTAGGGTAAGTTACTCGTTTATCCTCTCCAGGGTTGTCCTGAAAGGCGATTTGAGAAAAATATAGTTAGACTTACCGGTGACGGTATTTCTAAGAGCCTTTCAGGACAACCCCTATTATTCCCTCCCTAGGTATTTGAATAGAAGTATGTTTAAATGTCTATCATGGTTTGTTGTGGTTCTTCGGTGCTTTGTTTTCCAGTTGTCGGAAGTCCACACAATAACTGAGGCCATGGTGGAAGAGGAGGGATTTTAAAGGATCACATGTGTTTCCTGAAAAGAGGCGGAGCTGCGCTCTCTCCAGGGTTGTCCTGAAAGGCTCTTAGAAATACCGTCACCGGTAAGTCTAACTATATTTTTTTTGCTGTGGTGTGTTCATTTTGTGATTGATTTTTAATTAAAGGAACTTTTTTGGAGTGCGGCAGTCCAAGTTTCTTTCGTATTTTTGCATTGCTATTGCATTGCCAGCATCCGTGGTTTGGTTTCGGTGAGGAGGCTCTTTGATGTAGAAGAGAGCGGTTACTCTCTTCTGCAATCCCCGTCTGTTTTTACAGTCATCTGAGCCAATCAGCGGGGAAGAGAAGCAACTTTGAAGGCCCTATCTTACAAAAGGGCAGGATTTTTTGTTTACCTTATTCCTTTTCCCAGAGACAAAAGGTGCCCCACTGCAAAGGTAACTTTCAGGGACGGACACAGCAGCAATTTTGACAGTGGGTATTGGCTTTTTTTTTAATTTTATTGCATTCTTGAACAATAAACAACAAAAGGGAAAAACACAACAGGTACATAAACAGCATGTCAGATAGTGCTTAGCAAGTCTTCGTATTTTTAGCATGTAATCTGAACAGTTCATGGCAAGTACATGCTTACTCAGGACACGGTTTGATATCCAGTACGTCGGACATCTCCATCACCAGAAACTGCTATTCCCCAATCAGGCACACAATCCTCCTTTACCCTGCTTTGGCAGAGTACCTACAAACTACTCCATAACTTCTTCACCTGATAACCAGGATTGGACTAGGCAGAAACTTGTTAGAAAGTGTTAATCACAGCAAACACTGTACAGCCCAGGGGGCGGTCCCTCTAGGTACCCCGCTCCCTGCATTTCTCGGCTCAGTTTTTTTTTCTGCCTAGCATAGCAGAAGGACATGGCTCTCTTCGGGTCCACGTTCCTGGAGTCTTTTCTATTTTTTTCTGCTTTTTGGTTCCTGTGATCTATCAACTGCTGTCTGGGTGATCTGCTGTCATCGAGTGTGTGCCGACCTTGGCTACGCACTGGGTCATCCACGACAGGCCCCGTTGCTCCAGGGGTGGCCGGTGAGCTACACGCTCCAGGGCACTCATATGACCGGTCTCTGAGTCACAGCGTGCTGGGCCGGCAGTCACCTCCGTAACCGCGCGGCAGGTGGCCTGTCTGGGATGCTTCCAGCACAATCCACACAGGACGGGTAAGTAGCAGTCCCCTGCTCCGACAGGTAGACTTATTTGGACATTTCTGGGAGGTCAAGTAGGGGGTTCCATCCTTCCTTTTGGCCCCTCTCCCTTCCTTCCCTCCTCTGAGAGCTAGGCTAGCTGCGGGGGGCCAGGGGTCTACTGGGGAAGGGCTCCATCTGGAGTGGGGAACTGCACTGTGGGTCCACTTCCTGGGGTGCTAGTAGACTGCCATCATTGGTGTTTTTTACATACCTGTGTTTCTCCCTCCATGCGGCCGGCGGTGGCCATTTTCTTGTGGTCCGCACCATTTTACGGACGGCCGATTGGTGGCCATTTTGTGAGGGTCATTGGCCTCTAGTGCTTATTTAACCAGCGCGAATGACCAGACGCACGCTGCAGAGGGTCACACTGACACAGGCACCTGATGGAGCACCTCAGACAGGAGACGGACGGCAGCTGTGCGGTGACAGTTCTAGGGGGTTGAGTCCTCTGGGGGGGGGGGGGGCCTCGTCTCTGTGGCAGCAAGGAGGGTGGGCTGTGCTACCTTACTTGGAGTCTGTGTGTCAGCATGGTGTCAGAAGCGGACGCCTCTCCCCTGATACACCTGAGTTAGCAGCTGGTGTTTCTGCACCCGCTGTATCGGTGGACACTATGTTGGCGATCCTAGAGGCTTTTGTTGCCAAGGTGGAAGCGGCGTGTGGGAACACAGGGATAAAAAGCACCCCCTCCCATCCTCTGGGGACAACTGTGATGTGGAGCCGGGCCCAGCTGCGGCTCATGACCCTGGTTCTGATGTGTCTGAGGATACAGACCGAGACCAGTTGGACAGTGAGGATGTCTCCGGGTCAGCGCGCAAGAGGGCTCTGGTAGATGATCTTATCACCACAGTGCGAGATACTCTAAAGATGGAGGAGTCTGCGGAGGAGATGTTGGTCCCTTTCGGGTTTCGTAATCTGACTCGCACTGCTTGGGTGTTTCCTTGTGTGTCTTATCTAGACAAACTTTTATGCCAGGAGTGGGACAAACCACAGAAGGTTTTTTTCGGTCCCTAAAAATTTGGCGGACCCCCCTGTTTCTAGATTAAACAAGATGACCACGATCCCAGTGGAAGGGGTTCCTGCTTTTAAGGACCCTGCGGACAAGAGGGCTGAGGCAGTCACCCACTACCTATACACGGTAGTGGGCTCGGCAGTCCGTCCAACTGTGGTTGGGGTCCTGGTGTCTCAGACTCTCACTGAATGAGCAAAATTGCTGCACCATGGGTTAATGGAAAGACAGGCTTCCTATGATGAGGTTGCTCTGGCCGACCAGTTGGTACAGGGCCTTAAGTTTGTCTGCGAGTCAGCTTTGAGTACGATTTCCTTGCTGTCCAGAGCCTGTCTATGCGGTGGTGTTGCGCCATCTGATCTGGCTAAAGTGTTGGTCTGCGGACCAATCTTTCAAGAAGGTGCTGATGGATCTGCCCTTTAAGGGCGACAGACTTTTTGGAGGATCTCTGGATGACATTAATAAATGCCACAGGAGGTAAGAGCATGCTGCTCCCACAATCCAAAAAGGTAAGGAGCCACTTTCTGGGGACTTTCTGGCGTCCTTGGACATCAAGGACGGATACTTGCATGTTCCCATATGCACCAATCAGATTTCTGCACTTTACGGTTGGAGGATCACTATCAATTTGTGGCTCTCCCTTTTGGCTTGGTATCGGCATGAGGGTGTTCTCAACGTCGCTCACCCCAATTCTGGCCCTGCTAAGACAGCGTAGAATAGCTATCGTGGGCTACTTGAACGATCTTCTGAGGGACACTTCAAACTCAGAATTAGAGGAGAGCGTGCCTATAACCTTTCAGACCCTTAGACTTTGGTTGGGTGCTAAACACTCAGAAGTCAGTATTGGTGCCGACTCAACGCCTAGAATATCTGGGGTGGGTTCTGGCCTCCTCAGAGGCGAGAGTTTTTCTCCCTGTGGAAAGGTTGCAGAACCTTCTTGCTGCGGTATGCCAGTTGGCATCCCGAAAATGGTTGTCACTCTGATTCTGCATGCGAGTCCTGTATCTCATGGAGGCAGTTCCGTATGCTCCATTTCACACAAGTGTCGAAGGAGATTCTGTCCAGAGAAGAAAATCAAATAAAGTTAAGGTCAGTTAACCTGGGAGTCTATATAGAAACCATGGGTTCCACTTAGCATCAAAAGTCAGGATCGAATCATGTAGAGTATGAAATATTTTTTCTGAAAGCCTCATCTGATCTAATCGAGTAATTACCGGTGGAAAGGGGACCGACTGCTTTTTCCAGTGTAGGGCAATAGTCCAGTGAACTGCAAGACATACGGAGTGTATCAACCTCCATAAGGTGCTTAGAGATGTCAGGGACTGGAAAAGAAGGCAATGCCTAAAAGTCAGGGTAACATGTTCTCCTGCCAAAACATCAATCATCTCCAGTGCTGCCCTCCAGGTAGGATGCAATTACTCACACTCCCAGAATAGATGGAAAAAGGAACCTTGTTGCGGGCAACCTCTGAAGCAGGTGGGGGAGGACTGGGGGAATATTTTACCAAGTCTGAGAGGTGTGTAGTACCACCTCGTGAGCAGCTTAATTGCCGTTTCTCTGTCAGTGACTTGGTGCACTTACGCATGTTCTGCCAACCTTCCGCCCAGTCGAAGTCCTCGTCATCTAAGCAAAGTTCCCGCTGCCAGTCCTGTCTGTATTTCTGCAGAGCGGGTTCGGATTCTGAGTCCAGTAATCTGTAGACCCCAGATATGAGACCTTTTTGTCTAGGAGCCGAGTAACAGATATCCTCAAAAGTGGATCTTAAGCCCGTCATCGGAAAAGAATAGTGTCGCTGGAAAAAGTGTCTAATCTGCAAGAAATGGTAAAATTTACTAGTCGGCAGGGGGTGCAGTGATTGTAAATGGGAAAACATGACAAATGTGGAGTTCACCAGAAAGTGCTCCAACTTTGTTAGGCCACAGTCCCACCAGATTCCAAAGGAGTCTGGGTGATCAAAGGCTGAAGGGAATCTGGGATCCCCAAAGAAAGAGACACCACAGGGGGTCTTTGAGACCAGTTTAAATTTAAAATATAAATATATTTAAATTTAAATATCTTTGGAAAACCTTTGGGGGCCCATTTTGCCATATAAACCTATTAAGTTGAGATTGGAAGTCTAACAGAAAGGACTTGGAAAGTCGAACAGGGAGGGAGCGAAATAGGTAAAGGAGTTTGGGGAGAATTGTCATTTTAAGGGCCGTAACCCTACCAAGAAAGGAAATGTGTAGAGGGGCCCAGAGCTTTAGCAGCCGTCTAAGCTTGGATAGCATTTAATCCGTGCATTTTTATAGCACTTTTCACTGTGAAAATGACAATGGTCCCAAAAATGTGTCAAGTGTCGTGTCCACCATAATGTCGCAGTAACGGAAAAAAATCACTGATCGCCGCCATTACTAGTGTAAAAAAAAAATTGCCATAAAACTATCCCCTATTTTGTAAAAGCTATGAAAATGGGAATGTGGGAGCAGTGGAAAGGTTGCTGAGGCCAGACCACGGGGCTAACCACAAGGTTAGGTAAAGGGACTATATTAGTACTATTAAAATAATATAAACAGAATTATAAAACACAAGTTTATTGATTAAAAGTCACAGGACAGAAATTTATACAATTCATTGATTGGTCAACGTCAACAAATTTCACGGAATTCACCGCTTCATCAGGACAAACCAATCTGTAGAACACCCAAATAAAAAATACAGAATACAAAACATATAATATGGTTCAGCATTAGAGAATATGGGATACAATAAAATACAGAAAACGTTTAAATTGATGACTTACGCTATGAGCGAATAGATACAGCACAGAGCTGGACAGCTGAATGTATTTTAACTGGGATGATGGTACGATTTTATTCCATGACTATCTACCTTTACTTGAGGCTACACTTCCATTGTTTGTAAAAGCTATAACTTTTGCGCAAACCAATCAAAGTTTTTGGTATAAAAAAATAAGTAGAATACGTGTCGGCCTAAACTGAGGAGATTTTTTTTTTTTTGCAGATATTTACTATAGCAAAAAGTAAAAAAATGAAAACCGTAGAGGTGATCAAATACCACCAAAAGAAAGCTCTATTTGTGGAAAAAGGCGCAAATTTTAAGAGCCACGTCGCGCGACCGCAATTGTCAGCGCAGCGCGGAATCGCAAAAAGGCAAGGTCCTTAACCACTAGCCGACCAGCCGCCGTGGTTCTACGGCGGCAGGTCGGCTCTCCTGCGCGAGAGCCCGTAGCTCTACGTCGGGACTTTCGTGGCCCCCCTGCTTGCCCCCGAGTCCCGCGCCCGGCGGGCGTGATCGCCGCCGGGCACGCACGCGCGCTCGTTCGTTACAGAGCGGGGAACGAGAGCTGTGAGTGTAAACACACAGCGCTCGCTCCTGTCAGCGGGGGAAACGCTGATCTTCCGTTCATACAATGTATGAACGGAAGATCAGTGATTCCCCCTAGTGAGTCCACCCCCCCATACAGTTAGAACACAAATAGGAACACACTTAACCCCTTCCCCGCCCCCTAGTGTTAACCCCTTCACTGCCAATGGCATTTTTATAGTAATACAATGCATTTTTATAGCATTGATCGCTATAAAAATGCCAATGGTCCCAAAAATGTGTCAAAAGTGTCCGATGTGTCCGCCATAATATCGCAGTACCGAAAAAAAACGCTGATCGCCGCCATTACTAGTAAAAAAAAAATATTAATAAAAATGCCATAAAACTACCCCCTTTTTTGTGAACGCTATAAATTTTGCGCAAACCAATCAATAAATGCTAATTGCGATCTTTTTTTTTTTTTTTTTTTTTTTTATGAAAAATATGTAGAAGAATACGTATCGGCCTAAACTGAGGAAAAAAAATGTTTTTTTATATCTCTTTTGGTGATATTTATAATAGCAAAATGTAAAAAATATTGCATTTTTTTCAAAATAGTCGCTCTATTTTTGTTTATAGCGCAAAAAATAAAAACCGCAGAGATGATCAAATACCACCAAAAGAAAGCTCTTTGTGGGAAAAAAAGGACGCCAATTTTGTTTGGGAGCCACATTGCACGACCGCGCAATTGTCAGTTAAAGCGACGCAGTGCCGAATCACAAAAAGTGCTCTGGTCTTTGGACAGCAATATGGTCCGGGGCTAAAGTGGTTAACCTGCATAATGGTCCAGGTCATAAGTGGTTAAAAATCACCTTTTTTTTTTTTTTTTTTTATTCAAAAGACCTCGGTAGTCATTCTAGTCGTCATATTACTGTGGCAAGTCGGCACGCCTGGCCGAGAGCCCGTAGCTATACGTCGGGGGCGCGTGAACGGCAAGGGGGCGTTTGTGCCTCCCCGCCGTTCCCGACGATCAGATTCGCTTCAGAACTGATCACTCATCAGGTCCAGGCCAATAAAATCTGGCCTGGACCTGGTGATCACTCTCAGCCAATGGTTGTCTTCCCCTGTCAATGTTTTGTAAACACTGACAGGGGAAGTGCTGCTCCTCTCCCTCGTGTCAGTCTTTTCGTTCCAGACCGAGAGGGAGAGAACATCTAAACGTGAGTTACACAACACTACACTGACACCAGGTCACATAGGTACACATTTAACCCCCCTGATCACCCCTCAAATTAACCCCTTCACTGCCTGTCACTGTCACCCAGTACAACAATCAGATTTTTTTTGAGCGCTGTACAAGTGTCAGTGACTAAAATTGTTAGGGTAATTAGTCTTAGGCCCTAAAAAGTCTAGGGACCCCCCCTAACCCCCCCCCCATAAAGGTTTAACTCCTTGATTCCCCCGTCACCAGTGATCACAGTATAAGTGTCATGGGTGACGCAGTTTAGCTAGTTTATTTTTGATAGCATCAAGGCACCCGCCATATTTTTTGCAATAAAGTTTTAAACCCCTGATTGCCCGGCGGGTGATCAAAGTTTGGTTTTAGCGCCAGATAGGGTCTGCGTCGCCCCAGGCAGCGTCAGATTAGTGCCAGTAGCGCTAACACCCACGCACGCACCATACACACTCCTTAGTGGTATAGTATCTGAACTGATCGATAGCTGATCTGATCAGATCTATACTAGCGTCCCCTGCAGTTTAGGGTTCCCAAAAATGCATCGTATGGAGCAGAGAGCCAGTACTACCGCCGCTATTCCTTCTGGTGAACTGGCAAGCACCAGCGGCCTAGTACATCCTGGTCATACTACAGCACTGCAGTCCCATAAGTGCAGTTCAAGCTGGCGAGGTGGCAAGCACAAGTAGAGTCCCGCTGCCACCAAGAAGAAGACAGACAAAGACAGGCCTGTCGTCCCCATAGTGCCCTTCTTGCTGCATTCGCCAATCCTGATTGGGTACCCACCACTTCTGCAGCACCCGTACTTCCCCCATTCACTGGCCAACCTGGAATTCAGGTGGAAACAGTTGATTTTATGTCACTGCATTTTTATTCGCTGAAGATCTCTATTGTGGACCAAAGCAATTTGTATGCTGGTCAATACATTGCCGCTAATCCCCAGCTGTCCCTTGTCAGATTGAAAGCCAATTACGGTTTCCGAATTTAAGATCTTTCTGGGCCTTACCCTCATCATGGGCATGACTAAAAAGAGTGAGCTGCGGATGTATTGGTCCACGCACCCAGTTCACTATATGTCCATTTTCTCTGCCTCCATGGCCAGGACACGATACGAGCAGATCTTGCCGTTCATGCATTTCAATGAACTCTGTCGTCCTCGGACCCTGGATTCGATCGGCTCTACAAAATTCGGCCTCTTGTAAACCACTTCAACGAACGGTTTCCAGCCTTGTATAATCCCCATCAAGTTGTCTGCGTTGAGTCCCAGTTTTCTGGCCGCTTGTCATTCAAACAATACCTTCCCAGCAAGCATGCCAGATACGGGGTCAAGATGTATAAGCTCTGTGACAGGACAACAGGCTATACATCTAGTTTTATGGTTTACGAGGGAAAAGACCGTCACGTAGAGCCGGAGAATTGCCCGGATTACATAGGGAGCGCTGGTAGGATAGTGTGGGAATTGGTGTCACCCTTATTCGCAAAGGGGTACCACTTGTACGTGGACAATTATTACACAATTGTGCCACTTTTTAGTCATCTTTTTGATTATGGAATTGGCGCGACCTAATCGCCGGGGCTTCCCCCAACGGCTTGTAGAATCCCGTCTTAGTCCGGGGAGAGAGCCTGCTTACAGTGTAATAATTTGTTAGTGAAGTGGGAGGGATTCATGGAATGTTTTCGTTCTGTTCACGCAGACACGGCAGTCCAAATTCCTACGGTGACTGGTGTTGTGGAGAAACCCCTCTGTATCCACGAGTACAACCTTGACATGGGAGGGGTGGACCTCAATGACCAGCTGTTGACGCCGTACCTAATTGCCCGTAAGGCCAGACGCTGGTACAAAAAAGTGTCTGTTTATTTGTTTCTATTGGCTTTGTTGAACGCTCATGTGCTATACAGAGCTTCAGGACGGACTGGATCCTTTCTAAAATTCCAGGAAGAGATTGTTGAAGCCCTTCTTTTTACAGACGGTGCTGTGCCCCACCTTCCCAACGCAAATGCAGTGAGCCGGCTGTATGAGAGGCATTTTCCTTTTGTCCTCCCTGGTACCCCTACCCAAAGAACCCACCAAAGATGTCGTGTCTGCAGCAAACTCGGATTTAGGCGTGACATCCGCTTTTATTGTCCCGACTATCCTGACTAACCTGGTCTCTGCATTGGTGTATGTTTCAAACGCTACCACACACTAGTTGAGTTTTAGCATAGGGTACGGCACCACAGTCCTAGGCACACTAACACAGGGTTTCGGAAGATGTGATGGCCATCACATTTTGAGACCCCATAATCTGCAATGTTCAGTTTACAGTTTTTATAAAAGTGGAAAAAAATGTAACTCGCACAAAAGAATATAAAATAAAAAATCCAAAAATAGTTGTGGTTGTATTTTTCTCCTCTTTGTTGTTCTGTTATGTTCACTCTACTGTCCACTCACTATTGTTCTATATCTATTCTCTCTATTTTTACAGTGTTTTATAGTATTTGCTTTGCAGGTATGGTATACTGTAATTTTTTTTATTTTTAACCATCATTTGCTTAGCAGGTACGCCATTCAGTTGCATCGCGGATTTATTTAGCGCGACAGCAACAGCGTTTGCTCCCACGATACATAAAGCCGCGACTCCAACACTGTGGGAGGTGATTTCACCACCACAGTTAAAAAGAGCATATATGCCGAAGCATGGGGGCATTGGGGTCGGAGGATCGATTTTGCTCCTAATGCTGCGTAGATACGGTCAATTTTTTCAAAAAGAGTACCTGTCACTAACTATTGCTATCATAGGGGATATTTACATGCCATAAGATAACAATAAAAATTATAAAAAAAATAAAAGGAAGAGAATGTATTTTGGGGGTGTAATTCCACATATGCCCATGGCATGTGTGAGCAATAGATCAATTTAGTGGCAACTTTGTGCAAAAAAAAAAAAGTTTGTCATATCCCAGCAACTGGTGGCAAAATATAAAATATTCCATGAACTCAACATGCCTCTCAGAAAATAGCTTGGGGTGTCTACTTTCCAAAATAAGGTCATTTGGGGGGGGTTGTGTGCCATCTTGGCATTTTATGGCCTTCAAAACTGTCATAGGTCACTACCTATAGGTAGTGAGGAGTGAAATCAAAAATGTATGCATTTAGAAATCCTGAAGGCGGTGCTTGGTTTTCGGGGTCCCGGACGCGGCTAGGCTCCCAAAAAGTCCCACACATGTGGTATCCCTGTACTCAGGAGAAGCAGCATAATGTATTTCCACATATGCCCATGGCATGTGTGAGCAATATATCATTTAGTGGCAACTTTGTGCAAAAAAAAAAATCATATTCCATGGACTTAACATGCCTCTGAGCAAATAGCTTGGGGTGTCTACTTTCCAAAATGGGGTCATTTGGGGGGTGGGGGGGTTGTGCTATTTGGGCATTTTATGGCCTTCAAAACTGTCATAGGTAGTGAGAAGTGAAATAAAAAATTTGCGCCCTTAGAAATCCTAAAGGCGGTGCTTGGTTTTCGGGGCCCCGTACGTGGCTAGGCTCCCAAAAAGTTCCACACATGTGGTATCCCCGTACTCAGGAGAAGCAGCAGAATGTATTTTGGTTTGCAATTCCACATATAACCATGGCATGTGTGAGCAATATATCATTTAGTTACAACTTTTTGTAATTTATTTTCTTATTTTTTTTTTTCATTTGGGGGGGGGGGGGGGGTTTACTGCCCTGCCATTTTAGCACCTCAAGAAATTAGAGCTGTGTAAATTCCAGAAAATGTACCCTAGTTTGTGGACGCTATAACTTTTGCGCAAACCAATAAAATATACGCTTATTGGCATTTTTTTTTTACTAAAGACATGTGGCTGAATACATTTTGTCCTAAATGTTTGACTAAAATTTAGTTTGTTCAATTTTTCTTATAACAAAAAGTAGAAAATATAATTTTTTTCTAAATTTTCGGTCTTTTTCTGTTTATATCGCAAACATTAAAAATCTCAGAGGCAATCAAATACCATCAAAAGACAGCTCTATTTGTGGGAAAAAAAGGACGCAAATTTCGTTTGGGTACAACATTGTATGGCCGCGCAATTATCAGTTAAAGCAGCGCAGTGCCAAATTGTAAAAACACCTATGGTCTTTAGGCTGACAAATGGTCCGGGGGTAAAGTTGTTAAAATTTTGGATAGCATTAATGGAGCACTTGCATTTTTTAAAAAAGGTTGCATATATTGTAGGTTTATTGGAGGGAAAAATACTGACTGTACAAGCAACTTATCCACTTTCCATTGTCTCCTAGGCTGGCCTATCTTTGGAAGATCGATTACAAATTGGTTTAGATGTAGTGGAAGGCATTCGTTTTCTGCATAATCAAGGCCTGGTCCACAGAGACATCAAGTTGAAGAATGTTCTGGTGAGATTAAGTTACAAAACCTATATTGTTGCTAAAGGACATTACCGTATTTACTATAATCTGTGTACACTGTTTCATGTTTTAAAGTCCACTCTACAAAGCTCTTATAAATGCACATCTTTTAAAAAAAAAAAAAAAATTATGTACAGTGCCTTGCGAAAGTATTCGGCCCTCTTGAACTTTGTGACCTTTTGCCACATTTCAGGCTTGAAACATAAAAATATAAAACTGTAATTTTTTGGTGAAGAATCAACAAGTGGGACAGAATTTATTGGATATTTCCAACTTTAACAAATAAAAAACTGAAAAATTGGGCGTGCAAAATTATTCAGCCCCCTTAAAGGGGTAGTTCCCCCAAAAACCTTTTTTTTAACATTGATTGAGGCTCGATTTGTCAAGGGGAATCGGGTGTTTTTTTTTTTTTTTTTAGAAACGAAGCAGTACTTACCGTTTTAGAGATGCATCGTCTCCGACGCTTCCGGGTATGGTTTTCGAGTCTGGGCGTTCCTATTTGATTGACAGGCTTCCGACGGTCGGATACATCGCGTCACGATTTTCCGAAAGTAGCCGAACGACGGTGCGCAGTATAGAGCCGCACCGGCGCTCGGCTTCTTTCAGCTACTCGTGACGCGATGTATGCGACCGTCGGAAGCCTGTCAATCAAATAGGCACGCCCAGACCAGACGATCATACCCGGAAGCGACGAAGACGATGCATCTGTTAAACGGTAAGTACTGCTTCGTTTCTAAAAAAAAAAACACCCGATTCCCCTTGACATAAGAGCCTCAATCAATGTTAAAAAAAGTTTTTTGGGGGAATTACCCCTTTAAGGTAATACTTTGTAGCGCCACCTTTTGCTGCGATTACAGCTGTAGGTTGCTTGGGGGTATGTCTATCGGTTTTGCACATCCAGAGACTGAAATTTTTGCCTATTCCTCCTTGCAAAACCGCTCAAGCTCAGTGAGGTTGGATGGATAGCGTTTGTGAACAGCAGTTTTCAGTTCTTTCCACAGATTCTCGATTGGATTCAGGTCTGGACTTTGACTTGGCCATTCTAACATCTGGATATGTTTATTTGTGAACCATTCCATTGTAGATTTTGCTTTGTTTTGGATCATTGTCTTGTTGGAAGACAAATCTCTGTCCCAGTCTCAGGTCTTTTGCAGACTCCAAGTTTTTTTCTACAATGGTCTTGTATTTAGCTCCATCCATCTTCCCATCAATTTTAACCATCTTTACTGTCACTGCTGAAGAAAAGCAGGCCCAAACCATGATGCTGCCACCACCATGTTTGACAGTGGGGATGGTGTGTTCAGGGTGATGAGCTGTGTTGCTTTTACTCCAAACGTAACGTTTTGCATTGTTGCCAAAAAGTTCAATTTTGGTTTCATCTGACCAGAGCACCTTCTTCCACATGTTTGGTGTGTCTCCCAGGTGGCTTGTGGCAAACTTTAAACAAAACTTTTTATGGATATTTTTAAGAAATGTCTTTCTTCTTGCCACTCTTCCACAAAGGCCAGATTTGTGCAGTATACGACTGATTGTTGTGCTATGGACAGAGTCTCCCACCTCAGCTGTAGATCTCTGCAGTTCATCCATAGTGATCATGGGCGTCTTGGCTGCATCTCTGATCAGTCTTCTCCTTGTATGAGCTGAAAGTTTAGAGGGACGGCCAGGTCTTCGTAGATTTGCAGTGGTCTGATACTCCCATTTCAATTATATCGCTTGCACAGTGCTCCTTGGGATGTTTAAAGCTTGGGAAATCTTTTTGTATCCAAATCCAGCTTTAAACTTCTCCACAACAGTATCTCGGACCTGCCTGGGTTGTTACTTGTTCTTCATGATGCTCTCTGTGCTTTAAATGGACCTCTGAGACTATCACAGTGCAGGTGCATTTATACGGAGACTTGATTACACACAGGTGGATTTTATTAGTCATTTAGGTCAACATTGGATCCTTCAGCGATCCTCACTGAACTTCTGGAGAGTTTTCTGCACTGAAAGTAAAGGGGCTGAATAATTTTGCACGCCCAATTTTTCAGTTTTTTATTTAACAAAGTTTGAAATATCCAATAAATTTCGTTCCACTTCATGATTGTGTCCCACTTGTTGATTCTTCGCCAAAAATTTGTTTTATATCTTTGTTTGAAGCCTGAAATGTGGCAAAAGGTCGCAAAGTTCAAGGGGGCCGAATACTTTCGCAAGGGCACTGTATAACCTGTATGAAGCATATGTTCTCTTTTCATCTCTTTGTGGCCAAGTTTCCACGTGAGTGTCTATTAGCAGCTGCAGCATATACGAGGATTCCCTTGCTTTAAAGACCCTACTGAAGGGAAATTTTAAGTCCATACCAACCACTGCTGGAGCCTTCATCTGTCCATAACTGCACTAGGCCTCTAAAAAGGCTTTGGGAAGTCTACCCTTGGTGGGCAATTGCCTTTTTGGAATGACTGTGAAAATGTCCTGGAATGTCGGTTAATTCTCTACCCTGCTTCACTGGACAGTGTGTACTGCAGCCGGTCCGACCTGAACCAAGCTGTTCAGCCTGCTTCTGTCAAAGGGGCGTGACCTAAGAAGGTCTGCCGACCGCATGCCGTCCAGTGTGTTCTGAATGGGGGCCGTCTTAATGTCAGAATACAACAGAAAAGGGGAGATCACTATAGGGGGTCCCCTAGTTACAAACATCTGACTTACAAATGACTCCTAGTTACAAACTGAGGGAGACAACAGGAAGAGAGGAAATCTACCCCAGGAAGGGAAATTCACTCCTGTAAGTTATGGGGTAAAAAAGGTGTCTCCACTGATTTTATCACCAAGGCTTGTTTACACAACAACCCAAATTTTTCCAAATCCAATTGACATTGGGACAGAAAGTGAGGTGAAATCTTCTTGACGGGAGCACAGACAGAAAAACATAATACAGGGGTGTTAACCCTTCCATATGCTATCCAAAAAGCTTAAATATTTTTTCGGGCTGGAACTACACTTAAAGGGCTTAACATATTAGACGCAAAGGACTTGGATATAATCCATCTGCACGAAGATGCCCCTGATGTCTTCCAGATCATCTGGATCTTTGCTAACAAGGTCAGATTTCTCCATTCAGCTTCTTGATGGCTTTTAGCTGCATAGCTGTTAAAGCCAAAGTTTAGAGAACCGTGAGAGGTTTTGAGGAAGCTAGCGGCGTTTGGTTTTGTGACTGATGTTGAAGGAACATTATCTCAGCTTGCAAGTTTTGGAGTTTTCAACCTCTTTCCTTGCATAATCCAATAAAAGGGCGCCACACCAACCCGGAAAAAAAAAACACTAAAACACAAAAGTGACCAGGCTGCTGCTCCTTTAGGTGCAAAGTGATACTAGATAATATGTGAGTAATAACGGTAGGTGCAAGCCTTAGAATATAGTAAAAAATGTATCTAAATGTACAAACCATATGTAAATATATAATGTGTAAAGTTCAAGTGTGCAATGATACATTGCCAAAACCAGTGTTTTCAAAAGTGCCAGAATCATCCTTGTATGTGCTCCACCACGTGAATAAACACTGAACTCACCAGAACACTACTGCCAGCAAAGTGACCATTTAGGCGATTCATAAATCAAATCCAAATCAATTGAGGATTAATAGCAGAATCTTCTATGATGCTCATGGGTTAGTGCTCGTGTATACGCCAGACTCAACCGAAAAAATTTAAGGTTGATCTGCAAAATCCAATGAGCATGATTATTAGGGGTTTTCAAGACTTATAATCACAAACGCATGCCTGTAGATACTTTGTTGTAGTGATCATGCATTCTACAAAATATTCTCTTCCAAAAATCCCACGTTCGATGACCTGCACTTCTGAGTCAGCACTCTATGCATGAAGGTTAAACCTGTCTGCAGCGGCCCCTCCAATACCCACCAGAGCCCCATCTTAATCCAGCGCTGTGCATGAGAACCTAGCCCTAGGTTGTCCCGGGATTCTCCCTCATTGGCCGAGAGAGCAGCAGAAGCCATTGGCTCTAGCTACTGTCAGTCACAGCCAGTGAGCCAATGAGGAGAGAGCAGGGGACTGAGCCAGGCCACGCAGTGAGTCAATGGACACACACAGCAGCAAGCTGCTTGCTGTAGGGGCACTTGGCAGGGAACCTGGGAAGAGGAGGATCAGGGGGATTTCTATGTGCAAAATCATTACACAGAGCAGGCAAGTATAATTGGGGGTGTGTGTGTGCGTGCATATACAGTTGGCAGAATTATATTTCTTGCCCATTTTTCAGAGAATATAAAAAACAAACTTTTCTTTCACTCATAGTTGGTGTTTGGCTGAAGCCATTTATTTAATCGACTGTGTTTACTCTTTTTAAATCGTAACAAACTACCCAAATGACCCTGATCAAAGTTTACATACCCCAGTTAATACCGTGTATTACCCCCTTTAACATCAATGACAGCTTGAAGTCTTTTGTGGTATTTGTGGATGAGGCTCTTTATCTTCGATGGTAATGCTGCCCATTCCTCTTGACAAAAATCCTACAGTTCCTGGAAATGATTGAGCTGTCTTGCATGAACTGCACGTTTTTGAGCTCTCCCCAAAGTGGCTCAATGATATTGAGATCAGGAAACTGAGCTGGCCCCTCAGAACCTTCACTTTATTCTGCTGTAGCCAATGACAGGTCGACTAGGCCTTGTTTTGGATCATTTGTCATGTTGGAATGTCCAAGTACGTCCCATGCGCAGCTTCCTGGCTGATGAATGCAAATATTCCTCCAGTATTAACATATTGCATTAATCTTGCCATCAATTTTGTCCAAATGTCCTGTGCCTTTGTAGCTCGCACATCCCCAAAACTTCAGTGATCCCCCTCCATGTTTCGCAGTAGGAATGGGTGAACCTTTCATCATAGGCCTTGTTGACTCCTCTCCAAATGAATGCGTTTATGGTTGTGGCCAAAAAACTGAAAATGTAATACTTACCTTACCGTAATTTTTCTTTCCTGGTGCCTATCCATGGCAGCATACATATGGTTGGTTACTCCTCCCCCAACCAACCCACAGGACCAATTTCAACTCTCTAAAAGAGTTAGCCCCCCTATACACCATTCTTGTAACTAGACTCAAACATTTAAGGATCAGAGAAAGGGCGTATGCTGCCATGGATACAGAAAAGGTAAGTATTCAATTTTCCATTTTTCCTGGTGCCTTCATGGCAGCATACATATGGTAAATAACTCGCTGAAAGGCCTTTTTTTCTTAAGTCATGAGGAGCAAGCGCAGCTAGAACTAGACTATAGTGGGTCATGAATGTGGTGAAAGATGACCAGTTTGCCGCATATCATAGAGCTTCTGGAGCGATTCCTGCTACAGCTGCCCAGGAAGATGCTATTTCCTGCGCAGAGCAAACATTCATTGACTTTGGAACCGGAGAACCACTAGCCCGATACATCCTCTGAATGAGATGAACAATCCAACTTGCCGAAGTCTTCGATGCTGACCGGTTTTAATTTTTAATTTTATTTTAAGGGTCAAAAAAGCGGTTGGTCTTACGAGAAGTTTGTTTTGGATCAATGTAATGTCTGAGAGCCCTTGCCATATGCAGCTCGTGCAGTTTGAGGTTCCTGAAACCTTCCTCAAAAGCTGGATTACTGGTTAAGGTAATTTGTAGAGGCAACTCCTAGGCACGAACTGGTGAAACGGTTGAAGGACCACCCTGCCCAAAACAAATGTAATACAGGGGTCCTCAGCCTCTAAGGTTTGTGTTTACGCGTCCCTTTGGTCAGAGGTGATTGTGCTTAAAAAGGGAAACACGTTTTGAGTAATATCTTGGAGGATTCTTGCGTGTATGCGAGTGGAGATACTGCGAGAGCACTGAGACCTAAACTAAGGCTTGCTCTTGAGGAGCATTCTAACAGCGGACTCAAGATCCATCTAATGTGAGAGAGGGCTGAAAAGGCTGACCTGAACCTCCTGGGAGTCCCATATCTGAACTTAGCCAAGATTTACAAGCTTGTAACGTCTAGTTTTCACAAATATAGAAAACGTCTTCCAAATTCTGTCATAGGTGCCAACAGAGGAAGATTTTCTAGCCTGAAGCAACGTCTATCATTCTATGGGAGCAACCTAATTCTAACTTTCCCTGCTCAATTTCTGGGTGCTTAACTCCAGGGAATCTGAATGTGGATGAAAGAGGCCTTCCCAGGATATGTGATTGTGCGTAACTGAAAGTGCTAAGGACCGCAAAGGGACAGCTTGCTTGGCAGAGTGAACCAAGATCTTCTCGACCCACAAGGAGCTACTGCCGAGATGGCTACTTGTTCTTCTGTTAGGTGCAGAGTTGGATAAAAAGTATCAATTCGTGCCGATCCCTGGACTGAAAAACGTTTGTGGAGGAGCCTTGATATTTAGGACGATGCACAAAAAGAGAAGGGTCTATTTTGAGGACTGTCCCACTGGGGACAGACACATTGGACAGTCTGCTGGATTAAGGACCATTCGTTGCTGTTGGTAACTTTCCTTAATGGGCGATCTGACAGCTGATTCTTGAGAGCTGGACTACAAGAAGTTTTGAGGTTGGTGAAATTCTTTTTGGCCCGGAGTATTATCGGGAATATCTCGATGGACGATGACCTGTTTGTGTGTGTGTCCCCTTGGTTCTGGACACAGGTTAAGTTAGACTATTTGCCTATTTGCAGAAAGATGGACTCTCAGAACACCTAGGCGGGATATTGCCATGCAAGCAGCATTTAACTCCAAAATGTTGGATATTAAACCTTCCGTATTGAACTGCCACTTGCCCTGGGTTTACAGATTGTATCTGATGTAAGAGTGGACCAGGAGATGAGGCCAAGCTGGCAGTGATTCAACCAGTTGCGAGAACTTGCCTACCACCATAGGTTAAATTTCAGTCCCTGTAATTAGAATCTTCTGAGATAAGAACTCTTCTCAGAGAGATGCTACCGTGCCCACTGCACTATTGGGATGCAGGAGGAGAATGACCCAAGGAGAACCAGACATCCTGCTGCTGACCTAGTTCTTCCTACTTGGTCTATGGTTAGAGGGGCTTTCTCTGTAAGGAGAGGCATCACCCCCTTAGGTATACCGAACAATGCCCTAAGGTATATAATTTTCTTGGCTAATGAACTACCTGAAAGTCAGTTTTACCAGCAAATCGTACTCAGATAGTGTCTACCACCTCCTGTAGGTGAGTTTTGAGCGCTTCATTGAGATGAGACGGGAGATCAGTATATCTCGTTGGTTCGCGATACATATGCTCTTCTAAAGCGGAGCCAAAATTGCCACTAGCAACTCTGTCAGCCCCAGAACCTTCACAATGTGCTGAAAAGTAGGCTTTGATACTGTAGATGAGGTTCCCTAATTTTTGGAACGTAGAAAAGGGCTGGAAGACGTGATGAATTAAAATATGCAGGTGGACATCTTTGAGGTCTATAGAAACCATCCAATCCTCTGGTCGAATTGCCAGGATTACCGTATTAAGAGAATCCATCTTGAAATGTTCCAGCCTGATGAACTTGCCTTAGGTCCGGAACCGACCTCCAGCCACCTGTTTGTTTTTTTGGTAACAAAAGGATCGGGCAATAGAACCCCCAAGAAACTTCCTGGTTTTGGAAAGAATATTACTGTCTCCTGATGTATCAACTTCTCTACAAGCTGGATCAGGATTTTCCGTCTTTTCTCTGTTTTTGTGGAGCTTGGTGAGTAGAAACAACGTACAGGGCCGATTGCACTTGGATTTCCAGGAGTGGGCGAGGAGAATTGTGGAAGTGACCTATTGGACTGTGCAAGGTTTTCACCCAACCTAGAGCAAAAGCTCTGAGACAGGCCCCCTCCAGGACTGGCTTGGGCGGGGAGTCAGGACTTTTGATTTTTGGGAGAGGTATATGTATCCTTCTGTTTTCCCATGTTTAAGAGGGTAACCTGGGAATCCCTTCTATATTCCCTGGAAATTACTGTATGCAGTAGGGCCCAAGCCGAACATCTCAATGTAGCATTGGCCGTTTCAGCCATAAAGTCTGAAGCCAATATTCCTCCAGAGCCTTGACAATTTTGACACCCTGTTTCAAGGCTAGTTCAAAATGATTAGACCATGCCCTTATCTTGGAAACCGAAGACAAAGCAGCTGCTGGTTTACGTGCCCCATCAGCTGCCTGATAAACACCTTTAAGGCTAGCATCGATCTTGCGATCCAGTATATCTTTCAAAGAAGCTGCATTTTCTGAGGGAAGTGTCTTATTCCTTGCTAATTTTATTGGCGACTACCAATGGTAAGCAAACAAACGGCTGTGCAGTTGGGTCAGTTAGAGGATATAGCTTGCAAGGACGGTTATAAGTGACCAGCTTTTCTTCCACCTTCTGTTTTACTGTGGCTACAAATGGATCAGATATTCCAGAATCAAAGGAGGAGCCTTGTTCTTCGACTTGTCTCTGGCTTCACCCGAACTGATCTCTGCGTTTTCTGAGCTGGGGTTTTCATGGAAACTTCACCTGATGAAGGGACAACAAGATCCTGAAATTAGGCCAACTCATGGATTGAGTCCTTTTATCAGTGTCTAGGGACTCTTGCTTCTCCTCCTTTTTCCTTATCTTTGGCTGCCTCTAAAAAACAAGTCCTGCAGACCAATTTTTTGGGAAGTGCTTCATTTCTGCAGACCCAGCAAGCTTTGCCTTTTGGGGTGGGTGGGACAATGTGGAAAGGAAGGATTTCCAGCCAAATGTGAAGACCTGTGGCTATGAGGTGCGTGAGCTAAAGAGTGTCCTCTTTGAGGCACTGTGAGCCTCTTATCCTGCGCTTCTGTGCTTTGATGCTGTGGGCTGTATAAAAAGAAAAGGCAAACCGTTTTACCCATACAAAATACCCAAATGCTCTTTTATTTGAACTTACCTGGCAGTTGCAGCCACTTACCTAGTGGTAGGTTGAGTATCTTTTTGTATTTCTGACAGCTGTTCCCCGCAGTCTACCAAGGAAAACCGAGGTTAACCTTTTTTTTGTGTGTCTGTGTGTGTGTGTGTCTTTGTGTGTGTGTCTTTGTGTGTGTGTCTTTGTGTGTGTGTCTTTGTGTGTGTGTCTTTGTGTGTGTGTCTTTGTGTGTGTGTCTTTGTGTGTGTGTCTTTGTGTGTGTGTCTGTGTGTGTGTGTCTGTGTGTGTGTGTCTGTGTGTGTGTGTCTGTGTGTGTGTGTCTGTGTGTGTGTGTCTGTGTGTGTGTGTCTGTGTGTGTGTGTCTGTGTGTGTGTGTCTGTGTGTGTGTGTCTGTGTGTGTGTGTCTGTGTGTGTGTGTCTGTGTGTGTGTGTCTTTGTGTGTGTGTGTGTGTGTGTGTGTGTGTGTGTGTCTTTGTGTGTGTGTGTGTGTGTCTTTGTGTGTGTGTGTCTGTGTCTTTGTGTGTGTGTGTCTGTGTCTTTGTGTGTGTGTCTGTGTCTTTGTGTGTGTGTCTGTGTCTTTGTGTGTGTGTCTGTGTCTTTGTGTGTGTGTCTGTGTCTTTGTGTGTGTGTGTCTGTGTCTTTGTGTGTGTGTGTCTGTGTCTTTGTGTGTGTGTGTCTGTGTCTTTGTGTGTGTGTGTCTGTGTCTTTGTGTGTGTGTGTCTGTGTCTTTGTGTGTGTGTGTCTGTGTCTTTGTGTGTGTGTGTCTGTGTCTCTGTGTCTGTGTCTCTGTGTCTGTGTCTTTGTGTGTGTGTGTCTGTGTCTTTGTGTGTGTGTGTCTGTGTCTTTGTGTGTCTCAAAATAGACCCTTCTCTTTTTGTGCATCGTCTCAAATATCAAGGCTCCGCCACAAACGTTTTTCAGTCCAGGTATCGGCACGAATGGATGCTCCTTATCCAACTGATGAGAGCTGCTGCCATAATGAAGGCACCCAGCTCTATATATACACAGGTCTCTGGGGTGTACCAAAATTGCCACCAATGGCTTCACGAGGCTACCTCGCATGCGCCTGATAATGTCACGGATTCACCTCGGAGGGGAATATGCCAGATACAGAGGATGCGCGCAAAGCGCTGCAGTCTCCATCCAGCATGGGAAAATGAAGCCAAACGAGCTGAGATATCCCCACGTTGTCTGGATCAGCCTCATCCCAGAGGGGAGGGCTGTGTGCCATGGTCATACCATAGCAACCTGGTTTGTGGGGAGCGGAGCCTGGAGGAATACCAAGGGGAGATGGTGAGTCCCATCAATTGTTGTGTTTTTTTTATTTTATACAATGCACCATAAGCCCCTGCAGCGCACCTCTATTAAAACGGTTGTATAGTAAATTTTCCCGAATCGTCTTTCAGGACAGCACCTTGGAGAGATCCCGGCTTCTCCCCTTCTAGGAAACACCGCCTTCAGATCTTTAAAGCCTCATCCTCCCACTGGCCCTTCAGTTATGGTGTTTCCTCCGGTGGGGAGACACCGCTGTGGCTGGAGAGGCTAAAAGGCAGTTTGTTTCTGAGAAGGGCAGGATCCGGGAGGTGCCCGGTTCATCAGCTCTTTTTTCCTTTTTAATCCTTTAAATTTGCCGCCGGGTAAAAACGAGCGCGTTTTCCTTACCTACTGCAGCGCAGTGCATCTCAGCGGCGCTTTGGGGAAAGTCTCCAGCTGGGAGGTCCGCTCTTTCGCACGCCTGGGGTGGCGCTGTGTCTTAGGATCCACATTCCCCCTCCTCCTTCAGTCTGGAGCTCAGAGGCTGCTTCGGACGGCGGGTGACGTCAGTTCTGGTGGAGGGGGCAGGTCTGGCACCCGAGGCCGCGTCTTCCGGTTCCGGACGCGGCCTACAAAGGGGGACCCGGCATTTTGGCTGGTGCGGTCGCCTAGTTCTGTCTAGCGGGGCAGCGATTGGGACCGGAGGCCACTGTTTTTCCTGTCGGGAGGATGTCGGATGCAGAGGCCTCCAAAACGGCTCCTGGAGATAAGGACACCAGCCAAGCTTAGGTTAGTGGAACCCTGGGGTGGTGTTCCCTTTCCACATGCCCCTGTTAGCTCCACAGGTGTGTTTTTTTTTTCCTGCCTGGTGGTCGGTGGGAAAGGAGTGGGTCCCTGGTGGTGGATGGTCCTGGGGATTAGGCACTCCTGGTGATCCCTGTGATTTAGCTGAGGTGGGTCCTAGCTAATGTTGCTGCTCTCTTTTTTCTGTTTCAAAAATACACAAGTAAATCGCTCCATGGCTCTAAGAGAAAGTGCCCTGTCTGTAGATCTACATTAGGGGAGAATTGGGCCAAAACACTCTGTAGAGGGTGTATGGATGCGGTAGTGAGAGAGCAGGCAGCAGAACGGGGGGTAGATCTGGCAGCCACGGTTAAGGAGCTTTAAAGCACCTTTCAGTATTTCCAAACACTGTTTGCGAGCTTTCAGTTACCCCAGACCCAGAGCAACCCCCCTCCAGTGCAACAGGAGGTTTCATCTGATCCACTGGAAGTCCTCACGCTTGGTGCTGAGAAACTGGTAGGGTCTGTGGAGGAAATTGAGGAAGAAGCAGGCAGCGCTTTGTCAGATTCTCAAGGAGAATCGACTGCTGAGGGAACGGACGGGGAGTCCATAAAAACCTCACGCTACAAACTCTCTCCCTGGAAGAGGTGGAGGAGCTTTTAGGAGCCATCCACACCACTCTGGGGATTCAGGAGGAGAAGCCGCTGTCCCTGCACGATCAAATGTACAGGGGCTTGGGGGAACAGAAAAGGAGGGTATTCCCAGTCCATGATGTTCTGGTCGACACCATCAAGAGGGAATGGCAGGATTCCGGAAAGGAAACCTTTTTTTCTCCAAAGCTCTGAAAAGATGATTTCCTTTTGAGGGAGAAACCTTGATTTGGAACAAGTCGCCTAAACTTGATGCGGCTTTTTCCCAGGTCTCTAGACCTACAGACCTGGCCTTTGATGATATGGGGGTACTCTCTGATCCTATGGATAAGAGGATGGATTCCCTTTTAAAGACCACCTGGGATTCTTCTCAGGGTAATCTTAGGCCAGCAATGGCGGCTACAGTGGTAGCCTGCAATTTGGAGTACTGGCTGGCTCAGATCATATCGCATATTGAGGCAGGTACAGCCAAGGAGACGATACTCTCCTCTTTTCCCATGTTACTGAAAGGGGTAGCTTATTTGGCAGACGCATCAGCGGAGTCTATTTATATGTCCGCAAGATCTACAGTACTGTGTAACTCAGCTAGAAGAGCCTTGTGGCTCAAAACGTGGCAAGGAGACAGTTCGGTCCTGGCCTGGAGGCAGTCCTAGATCGGACAGCCGACAAAAAGAAGGCATTTCCCATTAAAGTTTGGGGAACAACCAAAAAAGAGGTTTCGATTTCGGGGAAAATCAGAAATACCTAGGTCCGGTCCCCAGAAGAAAGGTTGGGGACAGAAGGGGAAGGGACGAGGGGAGCAATTTTTTGCCCTCCTGAACCCCCCAAAAAGACCCAGTGATGGCCAAACAGTGGGAGGAAGGTTGGGGGTCTTCCTTCCGCCGTGGGAGATGATTACCACCAACCAGTACATCTTGGGAATCATCCGAAGGGGTTACAAGCTAGAATTCTCAACCCCTCCCCCCCTCAGACTGTTAATTACCAATCTACCAAAGTGTGTGGAAAAATCTTGTGCCCTCCTGTCCTCCCTTCAGGAGTTTAAGGAGCAGCAGGTGGTTGTCCAGGTTCCGACCAAAGATAGGCGGGGGCTTCTACTCCCACATCTTTGTGGTCCGCAAGCCATCGGAAGTTCAGGCTTATCCTCAACCTAAAACCGTTAAACACCTCGGTCAGGTACAAGAGGTTTCGAATGGATTCAATCTATTCAGTAAAAGCTCTTCTCCCGCCAAACTGCTTTATGGCTTCGATAGATCTAAAAGACGCTTATCTGCACATCCCCATAGCGGAGGATCATCAGAGATTCCTGAGACTAGCAATAAACACTGGGGATCAGGTACTGCACCTACAATTCAGAGCCCTTCCTTTCGACTTGTCATCTTCCCCCCCGCATATTCACCAAGGTGATGGCAGAGGTTTTGGCCATTCTGCGACTCAGAGGAATCTTAATAGTCGCATATCTGGACGATCTGCTATTATTCACCCCTTCCCTGGAACAATTGAACCGAGACTTGCAGTCAGCCAGAGACATTCTGGAAAGTTTAGGCTGACTCATAAATTTAGAGAAATCCAACCTAATTCCATCCCAGAGGGTGTCCTTCCTGGGGTTTGTTTTGGATTTGACAGAGCAAAGGGTCTTCCTCCCCCCAGAGAAGATTCAAAAGGTGGACAGGGCCATGCTTTTTCTGCAGGGCAGCGGCCAAGTCTCTATAAGAAAGGCCATGTCCGCTCTGGGGTTGCTGACCTCCACTCTTCCAGCGGTACAGTGGGCGGGCCTTTATTTCCGTCCTCTTCAACTCTTCATCTTGAAGGTTTGGGACCACAGTCAGGAGTCTTTGGATTCTCTAATTTCTGTCCCAAATCAGGTCAAACTGTCCCTCTGGTGGTGAAGGGGAGCAAACTTATCCCAGGGCCTGGAGTGGATTCTGCCAATATCCAAAACGGTCACAACCGATGCCAGCAACACAGGTTGGGGGGCGCACTTGGGTCCCCTCTGGGTGCAAGGCACCTGGGAGACAGCGGACGCAGTGAAGTCCTCCAATTGGAGGGAGTTGAGGGCAGTTTCCCTGGCCCTTGTCTCATTCCAGAAGGAACTAAAGGGTCACCAAGTACGAATTCGTACAGACAACTCCTCGACAGTGGCCTACATCAACAGGCAGGGGGGTACAAGGTGCTGCTCCCTTTGGCTGTTGGCGGAAACCATTCTCAAATGGGCCGAGATCAATGTCCTGTCCTTGACAGCCCTGCATCTGAAGGGGGATCAAAATCTTTTAGCGGACTTTCTCAGCAGAACAACGCTGAGGAAGGGCGAATGGTCCCTGAGTCAGGAGGTTTTCAGAATGATAGTCCAGAGATGGGGGCTGCCATGCCTGGACCTTTTTTGCCTCCAAGCAGAAAGCCAAGGTGGACCGGTTCTTTTCTCTAAGCAGGTACAATGGAGCTTTAGGGATAGATGCACTAGCTCAGAAATGGGCATTTTCCAGGTGTTATGTCTTCCCCCCCTCTAGTGCTGATCCCTGCCGTGTTCCAGCTCCAGCAGGAGAACACAACCTTGATTCTTGTTGCCCCGCATTGGCCCAGGAGACCGTGGTTTTCAATTCTAAGGAACTTGGCTGTAGAACCCCCCTGGTTTATACCAGTGAGGGACAACCTTCTCACTCAAGGTCCAGTCTGCTGCCCCCACGTAGACAGGTGGAACCTTGTGGCTTGGTTTCTGAAGAGGAGCTGCTGAAGGGCAAGGGGTTTTCAGATCACCTTGTTGCGACTCTCCTAAATTGTAGGAAAAAAGAACGCAAACCATCTATAGTAAGGTGTGGAGACGGTTCAACTTCTGGTGCTCAGAAAGCTCCTTTAGTGTGCGCTGTTCTGTAGCGGTACTAGAGTTCTTACAAGCAGGGGCAGACAAGGGATTGGCTCTCAGCACCTTGAAGGGGCAGGTGTCGGCCCTGAGTGTTTGTTTGGAAAAAAAACTAGCAGCGGATCCCTGGATAGTGAGATTTTTTTTTAAAGCTTTGAGTAGACAGAGGCCAGTCAGTATAGCCTCTTTTCCTGTGTGGGACCTTTCCTTAGTTTTGCAGGCCCTTACAGGTGACCCTTTTGAACCGTTGGGGTCCTGCACCTTGAGGTTAATCACTCTCAAGACTGCATTTTTAGTGGCAGTTACGACGGCACGTCGAGTAAGTGAACTCAAAGCCCTCTCAATTAGAACAGATCCGGCCTTTCTGCCAAAGGTAGCCAAGAGATTATTCTACCTACATTTTGTTCAAACCCGGTGAGGGAAAAATAACTTGGATGTAAGGTGCGTCCTTCAATATCTGGAGTGCACCAAACAGTTTAGGAATACAAAAATTATAGGTACAGCGCTAAATACATGATAAAAAATAGTGATACATAAATGAATAAAGTGACAAGAAAAAGACACAATAATGTGATGATGAAAATCGGGAGAGATCCAGTGAAATAAAGTCCATAATCCGTGCAAATCAACACACCAAAATCTTCTTCCACCAAAGAGCCACCCAGTGAATAGGTTGTCTCCTTACCACATAGATTGACCGTATGAGTAGTGGTCAAATAAGCCTAGGGATGTTTATAGTCGTCCCAGTCAGACTTCTCCAAAGTAAAGCATGTAATGACTCCAAAACAGGCAAAGCATATGATGGCTCCCTTTTTGCAGCCATGAAGATGTAATCTGTGGTTCCCGGCAGTCGGAAGGAAGTCGGAGTCCCTTTTCGTTTTATTTTCAGGGGCTAGAAGGGGTTCTAGAGCCTCCAGGCGTACTATAGCAGGTTGGATTAGAGCAGCTATTATTCAAGCTTATGTGATAGGGGGGATGGAGCCTCCAGTGGGAATCGGGGCACATTCTACTAGAGCAGTGGCGACTTCACAGGCAGAATGGGCTGGTGCTTCTCCGGAGCAGATCTGCAGAGCAGCGACATGGTCAAGTTTTTTGCTACCTTCGTGAAGCACTACAGACTAGACTTGCTGTCAGCACAGGACCAAGCCTTTGGTCGTAAAGTGCTACTGGCAGTAGTCCCACCCTAAGGTAAGGTGCTCGCTTATCCTCTCTAAGGTGCTGTCCTGAAAGACGATTTGGGAAAAATGAAGTTACTTACCGGTAACATCCTTTTCCAGGAGTCTTTCAGGACAGCACCGTTACTCACCCAGGGTTTGAAGATTGGAGAACTCATCACATAAGGACGTCAGGTAAGATAAAGAATTGTTGTATGACGTTGTCTTGTGTCTCCCCAGTTGGCCGGAGGTACTCTGGAAGAACTGAAGGGCCAGTGGGAGGATGAGGCTTTAAAGATCTGAAGAAGGTGGTGTTTCCTAGAAGGGGAGGAGCCAAGATCTCTCTAAGGTGCTGTCCTGAAAGATTCCTGGAAAAGGATGTTACCGGTAAGTAACTCCATTTTTTTTACTTTTACCGACAGGTAAGCCTATAAGGCTTACCTGTCGGTAAAAAAAAAAATCTCTTAAATCTGTACGGTTTAGGAGATATTCCCCTTGCAATGAGCCCCTGACAGAACGAGGCATCAGTATCCCACCTGGTCCACGCTGAGGGAGCCTACATGTTGCTTCGGCGTGGACAAGGTGAAATACAGATGCCTCGTTCTAAGGTAAGCATTTCATAATGAGCTAGTATGCGTTACAGGTGTATAAAAAAAAAAATTGTCAGCAGGTATACAACCACTTTAACAGGTAGTAAGCAGGCATAGTAACATCCCTTTGCATTTAAAGCCAGACTTCTGCGCCATCTCATTGCAAACTCCCAGAGTTGTACATGGCTGTGGGAGGCAGTCTTTACTTTAGAGCAGTTTATCAAAAGATGGAGGCAATACCTGAACTCCAGACCCAGAAAAGATCCACAGAAAAAAGGGTTCCCAAACTTTTTGGCGCCTTTAGCAGCCTAAGTTATGGGACTCCATATACAGGAGAGCATGAACCTGTAATGGTTGTACTGACATGGTGGCATAGTAAGGGCTGATTCCAGGTGATCCACCATCCTGCAGGTTTGAGGGCAGACTAAAGAATGGCATATGGGGGGGGCTGAATTTTTTTTATTTATTTTTTAGAGAGTTGAAATTGGTACTGTTGGTTGGGAGCGGAGTAACCTACCATATGTATGCTGCCATGAAGGCACCAGGACAGCAAAATGTTGGTCTCATCACTCCAAATGACTTTGTGCCAGAAATTTTGAGGCTCGTCTCTGTGCTGTTTTGGCGTATTTTAAGCGGGATACTTTGTGGCATTTGCGTCGTAATGGCTTCCTTCTGGCGACTCGACCATGGAGCCCACCTTTCTTCAAGTGTCCTTTTCTTTCTCGTACATCACAGAGCGGCATATTCATTACTATGTGGGTTATATGGAGTACCTTCAGGTGTGGACACTGGCAATCTTCAAACAGGAAGTCCCCTCCCTATATAACCCCCTCCCCTAGAGGGAGTCCCTCAGTTTTTTTCGCCAGTGTCTTAGGTGTTGGTCACGGAATAGCTTTGCTCCACATCCTTGGGATTAAGGGCGGGCTAACCGGATCTGTCCAAGGAGCCTCAGTGCCAAAGTGGACAGTACCCGGGCCCCAGACCGTGGGGTTTTGCCTATAATGCTCCTCTTTGGAGGGCTGGACCCTGGGCCCAGGACTTGGAGTTTGCAAAACCATAAAGTTCCTGTTTGCCAGGGTGCTATATAGGTCCAGGACAGTGGGTACCTTCATAGGACCCCAGGGCCTGAAGGTCTACTACGCTACCCACGGAGATGGGAGAAGATTGGATCAGTTTGCTGGTCAAACATCCTGCAGCATGGAGCAGGTAAGGGGGAGCCTGCGGGACTTGGTTCGACAGCAGGCTCCCCGGGGTAACCTAAAAGGGGGGATAGCCTAAGTATGCTCTGCATGGGCAACCGTGATCACTATGTCTAAAAGACAGGATGACACCCTTTCTCCCCCCATCACTAGGCCCCCCTGTTTAAATATGTGTTGCTAGCTAACCTGCTGTTTCTTCCTAGGGCTAGTAAGGATCCCTAGGGGCCTTGAGAGAGTCCTACCTGGCCGGGGGTTTGAATCTGCCGCCTGTTTCTGCGTGCCTGGATCTCCAGCAGCGCGGCTCCTCCATGTTCCTCCTGTTTCCGGCATACGCGCGCGCGCGCGTGCGCGCGCACGTCTTATTGACGTTTTTCGCGCCGTCCAGACAGGAGGGCGGGGGGGGGCGGGCCTGCGGCGTCATACAGGGGCGCGCCTTTGTGCTGTTATAGACAGCAGGCTTTGTCAGTGCTCAGTCTGAGGCTGATCTTTCAAGGAGAGGACGCAGAGCGGCAGAACAGTGACTCCCGGTGGCGGAAGAGGGGTAGTACATGTGGACTTTGTTCCAATGCCTTTATTGTTAAGCCAAGAATCCCCCTTATTTTGCAGCAGGTTGGAGGCTGGCAAACTTAAAGTAGGGTCACTGTATGTTGTCAAGGAAAATATATAATATATAATATATAATTATTTAAAAAAAAAAAAAAAAGAAAAAAAAAAACCAACATACGGGCCCATCAGTTTTTGGGGACACTAAGTGATCTATTCTCCCCTAAACTCTGAAATTTGTACTCCTGCCCACTACAGTCTGTTGTGTGGGCGGAGTCCCTCGATTTTGTATTATGGCTTCCAAGGGTTCGGGGTCAAAGGGTACAAAAAAGACCAAAAAACAAAAGGGTTCCCTTTCTGATTCTGATATGCCGATTCTTTCCCCGCAGCTTATTAATTTAAGGAGCGCCTTGGATGAGCCATTAGGGGGATCTGGTGCGGAGGCTGGCCCAGATCAGCCCAGCCCTGTGTTTATCACAGAGGAGATGCTAGCCGTATCCCTAGGGGGGCTAGAAGAGAGAATAGCGGCATTGATCGCTAGAGCTATTCCTGGTAAGAAACGGGTTAGATCCCCATCACCAGGGGGTGTATCCTCAGATGCTGAGATTCTCTCTCCGGAGGAATTAGAATCACAGGAGGATCAACTGGACCTGAACCAAGAGGGTTCAGGGATGGAGGGGTCTACCTCTGAGGAACCATTTTCAGACTCCCAGACAGAGAGACTGTGGGTACAGTCTTTGACGGACATGGTCCGCTCGGCATTTAGTTTACCATTGCCAGAACCTCAGATTCCTCCGGTATCCTCTCTGGGCTCTTTGAAAGCCCCGTTAAGCAACGCAGTTTTTCCGGTCCATCCTCTCTTGGAGGAATTGATCTTTCGGGATTGGGTACGGCCGGACAGGATTTTTCTGCCACCGAAAAGATTTGCGGTCATTTATCCCATGGAGGAAAAATTCTCCAAGAAGTGGAGGCTCCCAATAGTGGATGCAGCCATCTCGTGTGTGAATAAATCACTAACTTGCCCGGTGGAAAACATACATATGTTTAAAGATCCGGTTGATAAAAGATTAGAGACACTTTTAAAAGCATCCTTTGCTACGGCAGGAGCAGTGGTGCAGCCAGCGGTAGCTGCAATTGGAGTTTGTCAGGCATTAAAAGACCAGACAAAAGAGATGTTAAAGGACATGCCTACCCAACAAGCAGAGGAGTTTGCTGACATTCCCAGAGCTCTGTGTTTCGCGGTAGATGCTATAAAAGATTCCATCCAGCAGGCTTCTCGTTTATCACTATGTTTGGTGCACATGAGAAGGCTCTTATGGTTGAAGAACTGGGCGGCGGAGCCCCCATGCAAAAAGCTTCTGGCAGGATTTCCCTTCCATGGAGGACGACTCTTCGGAGAAGATCTGGATAAATATATTCAGACTATTTCAAATGGCAAGAGTACCCTTTTACCGGTCAAAAAGACATTCCGGGCTCCTACATTTAGGAGGCAGTTTTTTCCTGTCTCGGGGCCCTCTAATTCCAGGCAGTATCGACGGCCGCCTGCACGATCCAACGTTATCAGTAGATCGCAAGGACAGACCCCTGGGGGTAAGAAGCCGTGGTATCGCAAGCCGTCAAAGACAGCCCCTAAGTCTGCATTATGAAGGGGCGCCCCCACTCTCAAGGGTGAGGGGAAGGCTTCGTCTCTTCTCAGAAGTTTGGGAAGCCAAGATCCCCGACAATTGGGTCCGGGCATCTGTAACCACAGGTTACAGACTGGAGTTTCTAAGATATCCTCCGCCTCATTTTCAAGAATCAAGGCTACCAAGGGATCCAGCAAGGAAGGCCTCAATGCTGGCAGCTTTGGATCACCTGCTTTGCCAGGACGTAATTATAGAAGTGCCAGCCCAAGAGCAAGGCCTAGGTTTCTATTCCAATCTCTTTGTCATACCAAAGCCCAACGGCGATGTCAGGCCAATCTTGGACCTAAAGAGGTTAAACGGTTATCTAAGGGTGCGTTCCTTCCGGATGGAATCCATCCGGTCAGCAGCCGCCGCGCTTCAGAAAGACGATTTTCTGGCCTCCATAGACATAAAAGATGCTTACCTTCATGTACCAATCTTTCAGGCGCATCAAAGGTTTTTACGCTTCGCGGTGGGGCAGCGACACTTCCAATTCAGGGCGCTCCCTTTCGGGCTGGCCACGGCCCCCCGGGTATTCACGAAGATTCTAGCCCCAGTTCTGGCCAATTTAAGGATCCAAGGAGTCACAGTCCTAGCATACTTGGACGACCTTTTAATCATAGATCACTCACGGACGGGTCTGCAAAAGGCAGTAAACCTCACGGTTCGGTACCTCAAAGAATTCGGCTGGGTCCTAAACCAGGGAAAGTCAGCATTCCAGCCTACAAAGCAGTTGGAATACCTCGGCATGAGGTTAGACACAGAACATCAAAAGGTGTTCTTGCCCCTTGTAAAGATCAAGGCGATCAAGGGGTTGGTTCAGTTGGTTGTAAACAAGAAAAGACCAACTATTCGCCTGTATATGCGATTACTAGGCAAGCTAGTGGCCACATTCGAGGCAGTACCATACGCTCAGATCCACACTCGCGTCCTACAGGCAGCCATTCTAGCAGCCTGGGGCAAGAGGGCACATGCCTTAGAGTCCCCTTTGACGCTATCATCAAGGGTCCGACAAAGCCTGGCCTGGTGGTTGAACCCTCAGAACCTTCTAAAGGGAAGATCCTTCAGCCCTGTTGTCTGGAAGGTAGTTACCACAGACGCCAGCCTGGCAGGCTGGGGGGCGGTCTTCGAGGGGTTCTCCCGCCAGGGAACTTGGGTGAAAGCAGAGAGGCAGCTCCCCATCAATATCTTGGAAATCAGAGCTGCTCGCCTAGCCCTGTTGGCGTGGACCTCCAGATTAAAGGGGTTCCCGGTGAGAATCCAGTCAGACAATGCCACGGCGGTGGCATACATAAACCACCAAGGGGGAACCAGGAGCCAGGCCGCTCAAAGGGAAGTGAACTTGATTTTTCAATGGGCAGAGGTTCATGTACCCTGCATTTCAGCGATATTCATTCCCGGAGTGGACAACCTGCAGGCAGACTTCTTAAGTCGCCAGAGTCTGTTGCCAGGGGAGTGGTCTCTGCATCCCCAGGTCTTTCAGACAATCTGCCAGAGGTGGGGAACGCCAGACGTAGATATAATGGCATCCAGGTTCAACAAGAAACTAGACAGGTTCGTGTCACGAGCGAGGGATCCTATGGCCTGCGGAACCGATGCGTTGGTTTGCCCTTGGCATCAATTCAAACTTCTATATGCGTTCCCTCCGCTACAGTTACTCCCCCGCCTGTTGCGCAAGATCAGAGTGGAGCACAAGCCAGTCATTCTAATAGCTCCAGCTTGGCCCCGGAGGGCTTGGTACTCACTAGTCCTGAATATGGCAGTGGGAGACCCTTGGACTCTTCCTCTACAACCAGACCTACTCTCACAAGGCCCGATCCTCCACCCTACATTACAGCGTCTAAATTTGACGGCCTGGAGGCTGAATCCCTGATTCTCAGGGGTAGGGGTCTGTCTAGGCAGGTAATCCCTACCCTGATTAAGGCTAGAAAGCCGGTCTCCAGGGTAATTTATTACAGGGTGTGGAGGAACTATATAGGCTGGTGTGAATCCAAAAGATGGAATTGCCGCAAATATACTATTGATAGGGTGTTAAGTTTTCTCCAGCTAGGAGTGGATAAAGGCCTGGCACTAAGCACAATCAAAGGACAGATCTCAGCTCTGTCAGTGTGGTTTCAGAGGCCGCTGGCCACCCACTCGCTGGTAAAGACCTTCTTACAGGGGGTCTTGCGTATTAATCCTCCTGTCAAGTCACCAGTTTGTCCTTGGGACCTAAATCTTGTCCTGTCCACTCTACAGAAACAGCCTTTTGAGCCTTTGGCTGAGATTCCTTTACTCTTACTGACAAGAAAACTGGTTTTCTTGGTCGCCATAGTTTCGGCCAGGAGAGTGTCAGAATTAGCAGCCTTATCGTGTAAGGAACCATATCTTGTTCTGCATAAGGACAGGGCAGTTCTCCGGCCCCATCCTTCCTTTCTACCAAAGGTTATATCCAAATTTCACTTAAACCAGGATTTGGTACTTCCATCCTTCTTTCCAAAACCTACATCTAGAAAGGAGGGGTTGCTGCATACCTTGGATATTGTCCGGGCCATGAAGGCCTATCTTAAAGCTACGGAAAAGATCCGGAAAACAGATGTGTTATTCGTTCTACCAGATGGCCCCAAGAAGGGGCAGGCAGCTGCAAAATCCACCATCTCGAGATGGATTAGACAATTAATCATTCAAGCCTACGGATTGAAGAGGTTGCCCCCTCCGTTGTCGGTAAAGGCCCATTCTACCAGGGCCATGGGCGCCTCTTGGGCAGCACACCATCAGATCTCTATGGCTCAGATATGCAAGGCGGCAACGTGGTCATCAGTCCACACGTTTACAAGGTTTTATCAACTAGACGTGAGAAGAAATGCGGATACTGCCTTTGGTCAGGCAGTACTACAGGCTGCAGTTTGAAATCCTCGGGATCAGAAACACCCTTGGTTATATAAAAAAAAAAAAAAAAAAAAAAAAAGAAAAAGGTTCTTCTTTCTTGACTAATTTGGAAATATTATTATGATTTGAGTTTAGCTCTAAAATTGAATCCTTCTTTGGAAGATGTCTCCCTCCCCTCATTAAAGCATTGCTTTCGGACATCCCACATAGTAATGAATATGCCGCTCTGTGTCCCGTGATGTACGAGAAAGAAAAAGGGATTTTTAAATACAGCTTACCTGTAAAATCCTTTTCTTGGAGTACATCACGGGACACAGAGCTCCCACCCCTCTTTTGGGTGACCATTTTGGGAGGCATACTGCTTGCTACAAAACTGAGGGACTCCCTCTAGGGGAGGGGGTTATATAGGGAGGGGACTTCCTGTTTGAAGATTGCCAGTGTCCACACCTGAAGGTACTCCATATAACCCACATAGTAATGAATATGCCGCTCTGTGTCCCGTGATGTACTCCAAGAAAAGGATTTTACAGGTAAGCTGTATTTAAAAATCCCTTTTTTTGTGCGTCTTGAAACGGCCACATCACATTTCAGAGAGTCCTATATTTCACCTGAAGTTAATTATGGATTTTTCTTTGCATCCCAAGCAATTTTTCCTGGCAGTTGTGGCTGAAATTTGTTCGTCTCCCGCAAGTCCTACAATTCTTTTGCTTTCCCCATGACTCAGAATCCAGAAAAGTCAGTGCAGCTCTGGACGAAAGATGCAAGGGTCTGTCAGGAGTCCAGAAACTCATTGACCTACACACACACACACACACACACACACATACATACATAACCATGAGTGAATTTTTTTTTTTTTATCATTCACATTCTCTGAAAAACGGCCAAGAAATCATCATCAATTCTGCCAGGGTATGTAAACTTATGAGCACACCTGTATGTAGTGTTTTCTGGTCTCTATCCAAAGCACTATGTCCCGTGTCTTTCTGCGGTTTCGTTCCTCGGTTATCGGCATGATAACTTCTGACAATAGTTCTCCCAGACCGGAGATGAAACCAGCCTGAAATTTGTGCCAGGTGGGTGTTATAAATTGGCACAGCTCTGAAAGTATCTTCGTTACTCTACCTATGTGGAGGGGGAGTTTGTTCCTTTCCTCCAATCAGCTGTGTATGCCAAGACTTCACACCTGCTGAATGAGGAAGTAAACATTTTGTACCCAATAAAGTTTGTAAACAAAAATATTCTAACACGATGTAAGAATTCTAAAGAATATAGAAGACAGCAGATATACATTTTAAACGTGTGTAGGGAGATTTGTTTCACCTCTGTGTATTATCCGAGACTGTTCACTTCACTGGGTATAGGAGAGGGTTTACATTCACATTTTTTACCCCTACATTCCAGACCGACTACAGGTCTCTGGCACCACTGCTGTCAAGTATTTTAGAAAAATGTCTGCAGCATTTGATCCGTTTATTTCTGTTTTTAACTACTTCAATACAGGGCATTTTCAACCCCTTCCTGCCCAGACCAAATTTTAGCTTTCAGCACTGTTACACTTTGAATGACAATTGCGCGGTCATGCAACACTGTGCCCATTTAAAATTTTGATAATTTTTTTTTCCCCCACAAATAGAGCTTTTTTTTGTTGATATTTGATCACCTCTGTCGATATTGTTTGTGCTATAAACAAAGACCAATTTGGAAAAAAAAAATTTTTTGCTATAATATCCCCCTAAAAATACTTTTTTTCTGCAGTTTAGGCAGATATGTATTCTTCCACATTTTTGGTAAAAAAAAAATCACAATAGGCATATATCCATTGGTTTGCGCAAAAGTTTTATATTCAACAAAATGGCGGATACATTTTTTGCATTTTTATTTTTTTACGAGTAGTGGCGGCGATTTTTATTTTTTTTGTGACAGTGACATTACGACTGACATATCGGACGCGGTTTTTGGATGCGGTTTTTGGGACCATTTGCATTTATACAGCGTTTTGTGCTATAAAACTGCACTGATTACTGGTGTAAATGTTACTGGCAGGGAAGGGGTTAACACTAGGGGGAGATCAAGGGGTTAAATATGTTTCCTAAAGTGTGTTCTAACTGAAGGGGGCAGGGACTCGCAAGGGGAGGAAACCAATCTGTGTTCCTCTGTACTGGGAACACACATCGGTCTCCACACATCGGTCTCCTCACCTCTGACAGGACGTGGATCTGTGTGTCTGTCTATACATAATCGCGGGTGCCCGGTGGACATCACGGCCGCCGGGCACGCGCATCGGGTGCTGAGTGACGCGCGTGCCCCCTGGAGGCTCGGAAAAAAATACGTCGTATGACAGTGGCCCGGAGGGACAAAGGGTTCCTGCCGCCGTCATATTACAATAGTGCGGTAGGGAAGTGGTTAAATGTTATATGTGCTATATGTAACTATAGGGTGCTAAATGTTATAACTTATTTTTTCTTTTTCTTTTTTTTCTTTTTGCCTTTCATAGCTCGACAAAAAGAACAGGGCAAAAATCACAGATCTGGGTTTCTGCAAGCCAGAGGCTATGATGTCTGGCAGCATTGTGGGAACTCCTATACACATGGCACCGGAACTTTTTTCAGGTAAAAAAAATAAAAATCTTGGTCAATGTGCTTCCTTGCATAATTAGGTTGAAGCGATACTAGTCAATCTAGTTCAACCAATATAATATATGTGCAACCAATATATGTGCACACACGCAACCTTAACCACTTAAAGACCTTGGGTGTTTTTCAGTTTTGGTGTTTGCAAGACTGAAACAGTTTTTTCTGCTAGAAAATTACTTAAAACCCCCAAACATTATATATTTTTTTTTTTTCTAACACCCTAGAGAATAAAATAGTGGTCATTGCAATACTTTTTGTCACACCGTATTTGCGCAGCGGTCTTACAAGCGCACTTTTTTTGGAAAAAATACACTTTTTTGAATTAAAAAATAAGACAACAATAAATTTGGTCCAATTTTTTTATATATTGTGAAAGATAATGTTACGCCGAGTAAAATGACACCCAACATGTCACGTTTAGAAATTGCGCCCGCTCGTAGCATGGCGTCAAACTTTTACCCTTAAAAATCTCCATAGGCGACATTTAAAAAATTCTATAGGTTGCATTTTTTTAGATACAGAGGAGGTCTAGGGCTAGAATTATTGCTCTCACTCTAACGATCGCGGCGATACCTCACTTGTGTGGTTTGAACACCGTTTTCACATGCCGGCGCTACTCGCGTATGCGTTCGCTTCTGCGCGCGAGCTCGTCGGGGCGGGGCGCTTTAAAAAATTTTTTTTTTGTTTTCCTATTTATTTGTATTTATTTTAACATTTTTTACACTGAAAAAAAAAAAAAATATAATAATTGATCACTTTTATTCCTATTACAAGAAATGTAAACATCCCTTGTAATAGAAAAAAGCATGACAGGTCCTCTTAAATATGAGATCTGGGGTCAAAAAGACCTCAGATCTCATATTTAGGCTTAAAAAGAAAAAAAAAAAAAAAAAGGAAAATGTCATTTTTTAAATAGCCTTAAAAAGAAAATATCTCTTTAAGACAGTGGGCGGAAATGACGTTTTGACGTCACTTCCGCCCAGCGCTGCTATGGGGAACGGGTGGGGGGCGATTTTTCCCTCACTCGTATCCCAGCAGAGGAGCCGCACAGACCCGATCGCCTCCGCCGCTACCGACGGCAACGGTAAGCGGCGGAGAGCACGGGAAAGCGGCGGGAGGGGGGGGGGCACCTCTCCGGTCACCGATAACGGCGATCTCGCGGCGAATCCGCCGCGGAGACCGCCGTTATTGTACACAGGACCCTGCACTGAAGAGATGGATATCTCGGTTGTGGCAGCAGCTGCTGCCGTTACCGAGATATCCATCTTTAAAAAGAGGACGTATATATACAGTGCAGGGTCCGCAAGTGGTTAATATACACTATTCTATTACCACAATTGATCCAGAGGAAGGCAACAAAGCATAACCCAGTTCGCTCTAGTGGGGAAAATCAATTACTTCCGGATCTTCCATGAGACGGTGGGATTTTCCTTGGTTCATCGTTCATGGCATTATTACCTCTAACCATTAATATCCAGTTATATTTTGTGCATTTTCCAAATGCATCCAGCTTCTTTTTTTTTAAACCATCTACTGAGCTGGCCAGAACCAGTTCTTGAGGCAGTCCATTTGACATTTTCAGTCGTCACTGTGAAAAAGCCTTTCATTTCTAGATTGTAAGCTTTTATGAGCAGGGCCCTCTGATCTCTTCTGTATTGATTTGTATTGTGAATGTACTGTCTACCCTGATGTAAAGCGCTGCGCAAACTGTTGGCGCTATATAAATCAAATAAAAATTATGCTGTATAATATCCTTCCAGTCTTTCTTATGTTTGTATTAACAGTACCAATAGAAACCGCATTCCACTTATTTTTCTGTTAACCTCCAGTCTTTCTTATGCATTTTACTTTCTATCACACACAATCAATAGACCAGAGAATTATGTTAACATTGCTTTCAAAGAGGCCAATCCTGTAGCCAGGTTTACATCACCCGCATCAGTATCCCATGAAATTTGTCTGAAGTACAACAGAGAAACTCCTAAAGAGAAACATGGTAGTAAGCACAGCGTTTGTCAAATTCTTCCTTGCTCTCTTTTCACATACTACTTTGAATAGAAAACAATTTTTTTTTTAAGACAATGGGAACAGCTCTTCTGCTTCTCTAGACAGGCAAGAGATCTGATCTAATTTTTTCAAAAAGGGTGTTTTCTATGCAAGCCATATGGTGGTGCATTGTCAATTTGGATCACATATCCATGTGGTTTTGCTGAAAAACTTTAGTTTTAACTCCAGTGAGAATAGTGATAAAAGGACTTTGTCACCTTAAAGTGTGTGTGTGTATGAGACAGATCTATATAGAGATTTTGTATGTATGTATACGTATATATGTATGTGTATATATATATACACATACATACATACATACATGCATACATACATACATACATACATGCATACATATATTTATTTATTTTTGTGTATGGGCTGTGGAAATTAGAGATTAATTCCACGATCGTTAATTTTATTTTTAGTAAACACTAATCTTCCTATATAGTGGGGGAGGTGTGGACCATATTACAGTGGAGAGATGTCTGGATATTACAGTGGGGACTATATATGTTGGTGATCCGAAAAATTTATGTGCGTTATAATCGAAATTATTCGATTAAAAAAAATTTGATCGAACACGAAAATGTTAATCCGTAACAGCCCTGATAACATGCACACAAGTTGACGCACAGGGGTTTGAATGGCTATTAAAGGTAACCATCTTCACCTGTGATCTGTTTGCTTGTAATTAGTGTGTGTGTGTGTGTGTAAAAGGTCAACGAGTTTCTGGACTCCTGACAGACCCTTGCATCTTTCGTCCAGTGCTGCATTGACGTTTCTGGATTCTGACTCATGGGGAAAGCAAAATAATTAACAAATGGTCTGCGGGAAAAAGTAGTTGAACTGTATAAAACAAAGTGATATAAAAAGATATCCATGGAATTGAGAATGCCAATCAGCAGTGTTCAAACTCCAGTCAAGAAGTAGAAAATGAGGAGTTCTGTTGAAACCAAACTACAATCAGGTAGACGATCTAAAATTTCAGCCACAACTGCCAGGAAAATTGTCTGGGATGCAAAGAAAAACCCACAAATAACTTCAGGTAAAATACAGGACTCTCTGAAAACGATAAAACAATGAGGCACTTGAAGAAAGATGGGCTGCATGGTTAAGTTGCCAGAAGAAGGCCATTAATACGCGAGTGCCACAAAGTATCCCGCTTACAATATGCAAGCCTCAAACCTAGAGTGATGAGACCAAAACATAGCTTTTTGGCCCAAGAATTTACAGGAACAAGGCTTTTTGCCAAGAGGAATGGGCAGCTTTACCATCTGAGAAGATAAAGAGCCTCATCCACAAATACCACAAAAGACTTCAAGCTGCCATTAATAAAGGGGGCAATACACGGTATTAAGAACTGGGGTATTTAAACTTTTTATCAGGGTCATTTGGGTAGTTTCTGTTGCGATTTTGATTTAAAGAGTAAACACCATTGATAATGGTTAGCCAAACACTAACCATGAGTGAAAGGAAAAGTTTTTGTGTTCATATTCTCTAAAAAATTGCCAACAAATCATAACTTTACATATCCTGGCAGAATTTATCAGCAGAACTGTGCATGTATATATCTAGAAATATCTTCACAGCACACAAAATAGGAAGAAAATAGGCTTGGGTGCACAGCAAAGACTAGTGCATATAAACCAAAAGAGAGCAGCACCTTTTCAAGACCCGAGAGATGCTCTTTTGATATAAATGGAGATCTATATATGCAGTATCTCACTGAGTACACCCCTCACATTGCAAATATTTAATTATACCTTTTCATTTGACAACACTGAAGAAATTACACTTGGCTACTATGTAAAGTAGTGAGTGTACAGCTTGTATCCCCTCCAAAATATCTCAACACATAGCTGTTGACCCTTTGGTTGCCAGGCCCTGTGCTCCATTTTCTGAAAGCACATGACCAGTATAATCAGGTGCTACTGATTTCTAAGGTCCCACAATATTTGCACAAATGTTTATCAAAACAATATATTTGCTAAAATCATTATTCACAGATAAACAGCAAATTTTACAAAATTCCTACTAAAGCTTAACCTGTACGGGCATGTGAGCGGTCACGCTACACGGATCTCTCGCTATTGATCCTTCATAGATCCTGGTCCCGCAACAAATCTGTGCTGTTCCCCGACCCAGAGACTCTGCCTTGCCTCGCATGCGGCTACAGGGAGTAAATCGGCACTCGCTGGAGCCCATTATGACCCGCAAAGGCCATGGACGTCGAGGCCCAAGATGGTGCCAGCTCCACTCAGAGAACGGCGCGTGGAGCCGACAAAGTGCAGGAATCGGGAGGTAAGTCTCATAAGGCTCAAACTGCAGGGGAAGGAGCAGCCCAGAGACATATGTTGCATTACACACAAAAGCTGCAGGGCCCTAGCTGCTCCCTTCCCCCACTGATGCAGACGCCTGCACATGAGTCTTACAGGCAACATGGCGCCTCTGCCCTAGATGACACACTGCCCTTAGTTCACCTGTACCCACCCCAGACCTGTTGTCTCTTCCTGCAGAGTATCAAACAGCCTACACTGACTGAAATCCTGCGTGCATTGCAGAGGTATACAGCATCTGTTGATGGCCTGAAGGTGCAGTTTGGGGGGTCTCATGGGAGACAGTTTCCCTCATGAGACAGGATCTCCAAAAGATCAGAGGACCACGGCTGTGGAGGGTGGGATCAGTGAGGTGGAGAACTTGCTACCCCCCCCCCTCACCAGAGATTCCAGAACTGCACTGCAACTTTTTTTCATAACTAGCGCTTGGCAAGAGCTTCAAATGTATACGTTTCACTACTCTGGAATCCGAGCTGTTGTGGGGGTGTTATGCTCAGAGACTCGCATAGCTACACTGTGTCCCAGTTGAGGGGACGTGTTACTTGTTGCCTGGTTGGCACCTATTCCCTGACAGACTTTTGGCGTGGGGTTGGAGAACGGATCGTCTGCCCTCGCCTCACATGGGCATGCTGTACGCACCCGGTGGATTTGTTCAGGACTGTGCTTACTGTTCTTGCTGGTTGCGCTGTGTGCTAAATACTCCATCCTCAGCCTGTTGACTCTTTTTTTGGCCCAGGACTGATGTGGACACTGGCTGCACTAACTTTACCCACCTGCCATGGCCATCACCCCTATTGTGACTTAGAACGTCCGTGATCCACTGAAAAGCACCATGATCAGTTCATGCCTGAAAGTTTCACCCAACCATAGTGGGCCTCCAGAGACCCGCCTCACGAAAGACACTGTTGGTTTTCTGGGTGGGCAAAACGTACCACTCCACTCACACTGCATATTCGCGCTAGGTGAGTGTACTGGTGCACAAATCCTTGGCCTACCAGGAATTGGATGCAGTTATAGACCCCCTGGGGAGATGTCTTTTTGTATTGCAAAGTGTTTACCATGACTATATTTGTCTTTCTGTATTTACTACCCCCCTTTTCTAGAGAGATTTTACAGCTTCTCCTGTCTTACCTGGTTGATAAACCTGACATCCCTGTTCTGATTATGGGGGACTTTAATGGCTGTTTGGATGCCAGACTGGATAGACATCCTCCAGCTTGGCCTCCACTGGGGGGGGCAGGGGCACTATTCTGAGCTGGGCTGGATTGATGTGTGGAGGGCAAAACACCCAATGACTAAACAATTTTCATGTTTCTCCAAATGCATAGGACGCTATCCTGCATTGACCTCAGCGTAGGGTCCCTGCAACCTTTTTTTTTTTTTTTCTATTAGGAGACCAGAAAAAAATATGAAACGCTTCACAAATTTGCACGTCATCCTTGCGCAGGGGCCATGCTAATCTCTCTGTATCGTTCCAATTTTAGTATATGTCCTGCCGAAGCAAGGACTGGTCCCTGCATCTTTTAACCATGGTCCCCAAGGTGGAATACTTCCCTAGGGGGGTTTCTGATCATTCCCCACTGGCTGCCTACCTCATCACCCGCCCAGCCTCCTCCTTGCCCAGGGAACCGTGGGAGCTGAATGCCTTTTGGCTGAAACTTTCCCCTCGCATGAACGTGTGGTGCAACAGATGGAACAATATTTTTCTGACAACCAAATGTGTACCAATCTAGCAGTGAGATGGAATGCCTTCAAGGCATGCTTGAGGGGCACGTTCATAGCTGAAATAACGGCCATTAAACATAACTCGTCAGCTCTGCTGGAACAGGTTGAAGGCAGCTAGAGCTTGCATTTGTACTAGACCCGTCTGATTCTGCGAGGGAGGCGTGAATCTCGGGCCGCGGAATGTAAAAGGTTCTTCACTTAATAAGCCTTTTATGAGGAAGGGGAAAAACTGCCCGATTGGCCAGAATTGGCAGATCTCTACAATTGTCCCCTGCTATAGGAGTGATTCGTAGCTCTCGGCGGCTGGTGAATGACCCTGAGCAAATCCTAGCCAAACTAGCATCTTTCTATACTGATTTGTATAAACCCTGTGATTATACTGACGAGGAACTGCAACGATACATGGGTACCGTGGCCCTTCCAACTCTGACTCGCCAAGTGCGTGTGGAAATGGAAGCTGGACAAGTTAACAGAAGCAGCTGCCTCCTTTCCTACATGCAAGGCCCCTGAGGACGATGGGATCCCTATGGAGGTGTATACCCAGTACAATGAGGTGCTTTTACCTAAATTTATTAAAAAGTCTTTAACTTCTCATTCAGGTTGGGAACGTTGCCTACAACCATGACAAGGGCCAACATCATACGGTTACTTAAATCGGGTAAGGACCCCTTAGATCCTAGTTTATATAGGACTATCTTGCTGCTGAAAAGTGATGTTAAAATATTAGCCAAGGTGTTGGCCCATGAGGGTTAATAAGATAATTCTGTCCATCATCCACTCGGACCAGGCAGGATTCATGCCACAAAACTCCACTGCGACCAGCCTTAGACAACTACTTGAATATGCAGATCCCATCGGATTCAGCTGGCCACAGAGCACTGTTGTCTTGACACCAATAAGGCATTCGACAGTGTTTATGTAAATGGTCTCCAAAGGTAGAATTAACCAATCTTCTCAGGGCTCTTTATTCTCGTTCCTTTTCATGTTATGCCTTAAAACCCTGGAGGGATATCATTGCCCTTGTTTACACATCTGAGCTGCTGGGAGTCGGTGATTACGTCTTGAGCCGCTGGGAGCCAGTGACCACTTTCTGGAGTATCCATATACATCCGCGAACAGATGGGAGAAATTTCATGATTGCACCAGTGTCCATCACCCGAAGTCCGTGTCATCACTACTCTTACCTTTGCTTGTTTTACCCATTCCCGAGGGGTTCTGGGTCCTCGCCATATGGTAAGAGTACCTTTTTATCGCTTTTTGATTCAGCTACAGTATGTACATACATCCTTCCTGACCATCAGGATTCTCTATTGCTTCATCCCCCATCCACCTAAGATTGGTTATTTCTACCTTTGGAGACCATTTTTATGTACCCACATTTATGAACTGTTTGATGCATGCTAGTTCTTATATATTTTTTTTTCTTGATTTTTAGGATATGCTATAATTGATTTTACAGCCATATTTGTTATATCTATTCACGTGAATTTTTGCACTTCATCACTTTAATAATCATTTTTGGAATATCATTATACCCTGGTAATTCTGGTTATCTTCCATTTATTAGCGCAGCACACCTTAACCCTTTCACCGTCTTTTACATATATGTTTTTTGTTCTCGCAGCTGCCTTGTTCTCATTTATCAGCACGGTATTTTACCCCCTTCTCTCACATTCGACAGTGTTGGCTGGTGGTATCTAAGCTGTGCTGGCCAGGTTTGGGTTTGGACCCAGGTTCCTTAGGTGGGTGAGATTGCTGTATGACACACCACAAGCAGTCATATGCATGCCGGATAGGATGTCTCATGCTTTTGCATTGGGCAGGGGGACCAGGCAGGGATGTCCCCTGTCTCCCCTGCTCTTTGCTCTGGCCATTGAGCCCCTTGCGGCTCAGGTGCGGAATTGCCCACAGGTCGAGGGCTTCTGCTATGGCGAGCTGCATGAGAAAATCATGCTTTATGCCGATATGCTCCTCTTCCTAGAAGATCTAGATTGGTTCAGGGTATGTCCCTTATGGAATTCGGACATTTCTCGGGCCTTATTATCAACTGGTCCAAATTGGCCTTAATGTTTCTGGATGAGACCCCCAAGCTTGGTGAGGGGCTCTCCTGTCAGTTTCCCATAGTTTCCTCCAAATACTTGGGTATACATATCTCCCCTAAAACAACTGTAAGCTAAACATTTATCCCCTGCTGACTAGGTTTAGAGAAAATACACATATGGAACAAACTTAAAATGTCCCTGGCAGGTAAGACAAACATTGTCAAGATGATTCTAATGCCACAGCTCCTATACATGCTTTACAACACACCGGTAGTCATCATTCTGTTTGGCAGCAGATTTTAATACATTTTTTCCATTCATCTATCCTTCAATGATATGTAGTTTGCCAGTACCGTATGCTGAAAACCAGCCCCACACCATGCTCCTACCTCCAAGGTACTAGGTGAAGGGGGCACATTTTTCTTTTTCTCCTGCACCGGGTGTGATGGAGGGTATGTTGCAGAAAATGTACAGGGTCATTTGTTGTCTTGCAGGCCAAGACTCAGGACAAAGCCCAAGCCCAGCCACCAAAAAATAAATGTGCGGTTTGCGGAAATGAGCTCCTCATGGAGTAAAGCAGTTTGCCGCTCCTGTATTTCCGGCTTAGTAAAAGATACTGAGGGCTCAGGGGTGAATTGCTAGAACCATATATTCCAAAGTTTGGAAAGTTTAATTCATGGTTATCTGGAAACCAAAGATCAACGCATGATGTTCCTTCTATTTTGGAATTTTTTCAAGAGGGTTTTGACAAGGATCTTTCAGTTAGTACCTTTTTAAAGGTACCGGCGGCAGCTATTGGTGTTTTTTCCTCCAGTTTTCTCTCCTGGAAAATCCCATGGTAGCCAGATTTTTCAAATCTATTTCTTGGGCCAGGCCAGTAGTGGTAAGAAGTTGTCCAACTTGGGACCTGTCCCTGGTACTTCAAACTCTGGTAGAGTTTTCTTTTGAGCCCCTAGAGGATATTTCTATTAAGTTACTTACTTTAAAGGTTTTTTTGGTAGCAATTACCTCCGCTCGTAGAGTAAGCGAGTTACAGGCCTTATCAGAGAGGGAGCCGTTCCTCACGATTTTTGAGGATCGAGTTGTTTTAAAAACAGATCCAGGTTTTTTACCCAAGGTGTCCAGTACATTCCACAGATCGCAGGACATTGTACTGCCATCCTTTTGTAGTTCGCCACAGGGTGACCAAGAAAAAGTTTCGTTTTTTAGATGTGAGAAGGATACTTCTCGTCTATCTGGAGGTCACCAAGACCTTTAGGAAAACAGATGCCTTATTTGTCCTTTTTTTTTTTTTTTTCTTCAGGTACGCACAGGGGTAAGAGTGCATCTAAAGCCACTTTGGCTACATGGATAAAACTAGCCATCTCGGAAGCTTACAAAATTAGAGAAGTTCCTCCACGTTTTGTCACTGCGCATTCAACAAGAGCTTTGTCTGCGTCTTCGGCTGAGAGGGCTGGCTCACTGGAAAAAATTTGTAAGGCTGCCACATGGTCCAGTTATTCAACCTTCATTAAACATTATCGCCTGGATCTGCTATCTGCTTAAGAACAGGCGTTTGGTCGAAAGGACCTACAGGCAGTTGTCCCACCCTAGACTGGCAAGTTCTGGCTCATCGTCTCATGGGCTGTCCTGGAAGACGCTTGAGAGAAAAGCTGAGTTAGACTTACCGGTAACTACTTTTCTGAGAGTCTTCCAGGACAGCCGGATTCCCACCTGGTTTTGTATGGAAGTTATGTGTATTATGCATACGTTTTTCAGGGAAGTCCTACGATTCTCGAAGACTGACATGGGGCCTGGAGGACTGCCCTTTTATCTGGTATGGGTAACATTTTTCCTGTCCTGGAAGGAGGAGCCCTAGGTCTCATGGGCTGTCCTGGAAGACTCTCAGAAAAGCAGTTACCGGTAAGTCTAACTCTGCTTTTCAACATGCTTTTTTTTTTTTCAGCAGTGGAGTCTTGCGTGGTGAGTGTGCATACAGGCCATGGCAGATGAGTGAATTGCTTATTGTTTTCTTTGAAACAATTGCACCTGCTAATTCCAGGTCTTTCTGAAGGTCTTCCCAAGTGGTCCTTGGCTCTTGGGCAACTCTTCTGATAAATTTCCCTCCTCTGTCAGAAACCATGTTAGGAGCACCTAGTTTATGGTGAAATTATGTCTTTTCCACTTCCGGATTATGTCTCCATCAGTGCTCACTGGACCATACAGAAGTTTAGAAATGCCATCAGTATGTTTTGCAAAAAGTTTGCAAAGGTTTTGAGAGAGCCCTTTGCTTTGCGTTGCCCATTATGAGACGTTTCTTGTGTAATTGGACACCTTTTTTATAGACCATCAATTAAGACTGAACCAGTTGATTTTATATTTTACACTGACAAGGGGCAGGATTGCTTTCTATTTAATGATGGCTTTCAGCTGGCGTCTTGGCTTTCCATGCCTTTTTGCGTGTCATTCCACTTTATTACACATAATGTAATTGCTGAACCTATTTGTTTTGGTTTATTTGCATGTATGAATTGCATGGGTTATTACTGATGTGTTACCTAAAATTTAAAAAAAAAATTGCGTTAAAATTTAACTCTATGCACACTTTTTATTTTTCCCCCTTCAGAAAGATTGGGGCAGACACTTCTTTTTTTTTTTTCCAAATGCGAACACATGCAACCGTAAAAATTTGATATAGATTCTATCGCCTTTCTACTCTATCCAAAACAAAAACATTTTGACTGGAATTTTACTTTAATGTGCTAATGCCTTTGTTTTGATATGTTTTGCATGCAAATATATCTGAAAATATCACAATCAAGCTTTCCATTTGGGGGCGGAGGGTATTTTACTTTGCTGTTTTTTATTTTTTTCCCCTTTTGGTGAGACCGGTTCCAGAAGACAGGGACCGAGGGGATACAGACTGGGGGGGGGCGTGTCCGACTTTTTTTCTTGTGAGCTCCGGACCGCACTGAGATCCTTACAGTATCCTGAGAAGCCCCAGGCTTGGATTTCGAATACTGACTGGCAGAGATTGCTGGGCAACGATCCGGGCGCCGGATGGCAGCCTGTGGATTGAGGGGGACAAGGACTGGACAGAGCTGCCTGACCCGCTGGCGGATCACCCTGCCCTCTCCCTCGTCGGAATCGGGGGAGGGAGGCTCTGGTTCACAGGTGCGAGAGCCGACACTGACTCAAATCATAGACACCATTAAGAGCTGCCATGCGGCGCTGTCCACACAAATACACTGAGGGTGGACTTTGCCATATGCCGCTTCCTGTACTTCAGGGATAAGGAAATCATTCTCCGCAATGCCCAAAACGATGCCGGATTTGATGCTCAACAACCGCATCACTATCTTTCCGGATTTCTCTGCTGCGACACAGAAGCAGCGTGTGGTTTTTCAGAGTGTGAAGCTGCGATTGCGGGAGCGCAATGTCCCCTATAGCATGGTATATCCTGCCAAGCTGAGAGTGGTGCACAATGCCAAGACCAATTCTTCACCTCTCCTAAAGAAGCAAACCACTGGTTGGAATCCCTGGGTGCTGCTTGAAGGGCCCTTGCAATGGCTTTACGGTAACTTTTAGTTATGTTCAGAAGGGGCTCCGCCACGATCTCATTCTGGAACTATTCTTCGCTATGTCTGATGTACATTGCTAATCCTTGAAGGTTACACGGCTGTGGGGCTAAGATGTCACAGGGCATTTGTGGGCAGGGCATTTCACTCTGTATTCAAACTATGCAAGGGGGGTTTCGGTAATGGTGTACAGGTCTCTACTGTGTACCTCTCAGACGGTTAAAACGGATCCATTTGGTAGATTTGTGATCTTAGTCCTTATCATTAATAACAGACCATATACCTTTGTGGCGGTATATATACCACCCCCGTTCACAGTGGGAGTGCGGGACACACTTATGTCTGAAGTGCTTAGGGTGGCAGAGGGGCCTATAATTATGGCAGGGGACTTGAACATGGTTTTGTCACCAGCAATGGATAGATATGGTATGGCACCTATGGACAGTTCACCTTTAAAGGCATGTGTGAAACCCTATGACTTGGTGGAGGTGGAAAAATCCTGACACTGAAGAAAACTCTTGTTACTCCGCCATGTGCAACACCCTGTCTAGGTTGGATATGTGTTTTGTTTCTAGAGAGCTCCTTCCTAGGATCCTGGATGTCCAGTATCTCCCCCGAGCATTCTCCCCTGTTGGTCTCAATAGATATGGAGGGACCAAGGGGGCTCGTTTTGTGGAGACTGAGCCCTTTGTGGCTCAAAGAGGAAATCTTTGAGAGATCTACCTTGACATCTATAAATGCATTTTTGAAGGGAAAATAGAGATGAGGTTTCTGTGGGAGTTGCATGGGACGCATTTAAGGCCATGTTTAGAGGCTCTGTTTTGTTAAACAGACTAGGTCAGATAGGAAATGAAAGGTAAGGGAATCGGAACAAACTGCCACCAAGGCCAAGGTGGACTATATTAGGAATCCCAACCCTGACACTCATAGGACCTGGAGGGAGGGAGTTGGGCAACTAGATCTAGTACTGGTGGAAAAATCTCAGAAAAAGCTTCTGTATCAGTCCCAGCGCATATTCGAATTTGGCAACAAAAATAGATTACTGGCCTACCTGGCTCACTCGCAGCAACCGGCGGCTTCTATTCCACTTATCTATGATTGGTAGCAGAACCTCTGCACGTCATAACTGGACATAGCTGACGCCTTTGATTTCTATTCGGACTTACTCTTCCAGGGAGACAGTGGTGCACGATTACCTGGCCCCCATTCCACTCTCGAAACTCTCTGAGGAAGAGGCAGGGGAATTGGATCTCCCACTAACTGCAGAGCAAATGGTGTCTGCCATACAGTCACTTAGCCCGAATAAGACACCAGGACTGGATGGCTATCCGATAGAAAGGAGTCACCGCTCCAGGTGGGATCACTAAATAGTTACAGGTGGTGCAGGATACCAAGGGTGCTGGCGGTGCACTAGGCAAAATGAGGACAAAGAAATATGGATAGCCGCACTCCAAAACCTGATGGGTGGTCTTTTATTCAATAGACAGCATGTACAAAAATAGGGTCACAGCAGTAGAAAACAAGGAGCAGCTGACGCGTTTCGCACTGGATGGTTATCCGGTTGAGTGGTATGACACGTATGTGGAGAGTCTGGCCCTGATGCTGTTGGAGATATACGGAAAGTCCCTTAAACTAGGGGTACTCCAGGAAACTTGGAGAAGACCTTATTGTGCTGCTCCCAAAAACTTCACAAGGACCATGAGCTATGTGAATCATATAGGCCAATCTCACTAATTAATGTGGATGCTAAAATCCTAGCTAAACTTCTAGCTGCTTGTCTGAATAAGGTCATAGCTTCAGTTGTACATCCCGATCAGACGGGTTTTATACCGTCACGTTCAACGGCCATAAACTTACGTTGACGCTTCACTATTCTAGTGTCAGGGGTGGGTCCATCAGTTTGTAAAATAGTAGTGTCATTAGACACTCATAAAGCTTTTGACTCAATTGATTGGCCATACCTGATAGCGTTCCTTGGGCGATTCGGATTTTGTCCCAGATTTATAGCTTGGGTAAGACTGTTGTATGCTGCACCAGTGGCTCGTCTGCGGGGGGGGGAATAATGTTAGAGCCCTTTGAGATAGCTAGAGGCACCAGACAGGGGTGCCCATTGTCACCCCTGCTGTTTGTCTATACTATAGAAGCTCTGTTGGCCCTCTTGCGGGCGGATGTAAGGATTTAGGGCTGTACTGTTAATGACAGGGAGGAAAAAACCTCACTCTATGCTGATGACATGCTTTTTTACTTAGCTGAAGCTGAGGGCTCCTTAACGACCGCTTTAGACAAAATCTCTGGATTTGGGGTATATTCTGGATTCAAGGTGAACTGGAGTAAGTCTGTGGTCCTCCCATTTTTGGCCTGAATATGCACCTATAATGCCCCCTGGGATCCCATTACAGGTGGCCCCCCTGCTTTCGCTACTTAGGAATCGAGATACAACTGCTACTAAGTACATATATCAGGGCTCAAAATTTCACGTCCTGAGCTACTAGCCAGGCTTCAAGAGTTACTCGCCACCAGTTGCCCCACTTAATTCATACACTGCCCTGCGCCTAATTGCACCTGTAAACACGCCCTCGTAGATTATCTCATGGAATTACACTGTTAAATGTTTTATGCAGAATCAAGTTACACAATTAAATATTACCTAAAACAACTTTAACAAAATGAAACGGGCACTGGGGGCAGACCAGAGGGACAGGGCACTGGGGGCAGACCAGAGGGACAGGGCACTAGAGCTGGGTCTCTTCCCCATTCTCTTGCTGTCTCCTCTGCAACTCCCATCCATTCTCTCTCTCTCTCTCTCTCTCTCTCCCTCTCCTATTCATCTCATCATCAGGAGCCTGTGTGTGCGGCTCCACACTTGCATGTCCCCACTTCCCCCTTTTATTCAGGCTGGCAGTGAGGAGAGGAGCTGCAGCACAGCGGGAGGGAGTACAATCCAGCGCTGAGTACCACACAACTGCACAGCCACTGACACCATAGCACAGCACACACTGACACCGCACAGCACACATTGAGACCAGTCTGTTCAAAGTGCTCAGGCTGAACTGCTGGACACTTACATAGAGCACAAGGAGAAGAAAACTGCACAAACTGGAAGGCTGCCGCTCTCATGTCAAAGCAACTTTCAGTGAGCGCTGCACCGGAGTGGTAATTTTCCCAATCCTCCACCTCACTCATTACTTTCTGCTCCCTGCTCTCCAGCTACATTGGTCGGGGGGAGGGGGGCAGGTTTAGAAAGGTCATACTGTTAGGTCCCTTGGCTTAATAAGGATTGTAAGGAGAGCACCTGTGTACTGGTCTGCCTGTGCGCGGCTCACCAGACTACTTTTCCCGAGCATGCACCTTTCCTCTTCGGCCGCCAATCTCATCAGGACTCTAAGTGTAGGCACAGATTGGAGGGAGATTGGTCATGCAGCCCTGTCATCACTCGCCCCCAGCTTAAATCCACTCGCCAAATGCTAGTAGGCGAGTGGAAATTTTGAGGGCTGACATATATAACAAATAACTTGCTCCCGATGGTGGCGCGCCTCGGGGAGAGTCTTCAGTTCTGGAGTACGCTGCCCCTCAACCTCCTGGGTAGAGTAAACATATACAAAATGATCTATCTCCCTAGATTTCTCTACGTGCTCTGGCATGCGCCAATATATATACCTAAGAAAATGTTCACAGATCAATACACTGTTTCTCCCTTTCCTATGGGGAGCTAAACCAGCTAAGGTGTCCTTGGATACCTTATGCTTGCCGATACGGGTGGGAGGCTTGACGCATGTTTATTGGTGGGGCTTTCCGAGGTTGGACAATGCTTCGGTGGCCACCCAGGCAGCTCAGGTGCATTCTTATGAGGCTCTGATTAATGTTCTGTATCGGAATGGCCCATATCCAGTACAGGGTGCGGACATATTAAAGGATGGGAGGTACCAGCCTGTCTAGTTCTCCAAATGCGCCCCTGTTGTGGCACAACCCTCAGCTGAAGGAGATATGCAAAATACCTGATGGCGCATGCTGGGCTACATATGGATTCAAATATGCCCACCAATTATTAAGGGACGGAACATTTAGATCGTTTATGGACCTGAAGTCTGAATATAAACTGCCCAACAATTTCTTCTTCCGATTTCTACAGCTGCGCCACACAGTGCGGGCTCGGTATGGGGGCGTTGCTTCTCCCTTACTATATGGAGAAAATGATAGCTGAGGAAGATCACTCCAAGCTTATCTCTAGATACTATTTTTCCCTACTGACATCCTCTTCTACCAGAATGGAGAGGTTGGCCGTGCAGTGGAAAGCTGATGTTCCATTCATGTCGGATGAGTCCTGGGCTGAGGCCCTGGATTCGTTTCTGCCATCAATCTTGTTGGCAAGAGACAAACTGATACAGTTCAACTATTTGCATAGGATTTATTATACCATGCACCGATTACATAAAATAGGGAGGCTGGATACACCAGAGTGTTATAGATGTAGGGGTGCAGTGGGAGACTTTTTTTGCATGGTGTGGCTATGCCCCCATGTGGTGAGATTCTGGAAGGCAGTTCTTCAATACCTAGAGGTTGCTCTGGCCCTCCTGAATATCTATTCTCCGGCCAGGTGTCTATTGGGGGATCTGGAGGAAGAAGGGTTGTCTGAATCAGGAAAGACGCAACTCAGAATACTGTTCTGTTTTGCCAAAAGGGAAATAGCTCTGATGGAGGGACCCAGTCCCTCCTTCACTGCAGTATTGGATAGACCTATTGAACCAGGTGGTGCCACTGTATAAACTGTCCTACACTGCCAGAGGTTGCCCCAAGAAATTCAAGAAAATTTGGGCAGGTTGGCTGAAATACACTTCGGAGAATGTTGTGGTGGGATAAGAGCTGGATGTGGTCCTGAGATTAGACTGATGGGATGTGAGCGGTTACCTGGTCAACGGGAACCCGATCTAGGTCAGACTCCTTGCATGATGTGGGATAACCTGGTAATGGAAATATTGCAATTGGTTAGAGGATGAAGTCTAGATTTTGGTGACATGCTGTTATGAACTTACGATGAAACACGTATGCTGTGCATTTCAGTTTGAGTTTTGTACTGTTGAGTTCATAAATCACTTGTGTAAATTCTAATAGACATGTGATGTAATACCCTTTTTTCTTATCTTTTGAAAAATTCAATACATTTTACCCTTTAAACAAAAAGGATAGACCAGACATCAGTGTTCTAGCTTTCACTACTCTAAAGACCTACTAACCCTAACTTACTATAAACCTAAAAGATGTTCTAACCCAGGGCTCAAAAGTCCTGAGCTACTAGCCAGGCCTCGAAGGCTTACTTGCCACCAGTTGCCCCTGGCCAACCCCTACCATGCCCTGCCCCTAATCCCAACCCTAAACACGCCTTCATAAACTATCTCATAAAATGACGCTTAGGCCCCTTTCACATTTATACGACTTCAAAGTCGTGCGATTTTGCCGCCGCGATTTGGAAGCAGTACAACTTCGACTTTGCCACAACTTTGGCATTAGCTCTGGTTCACACTGGGTACCATTTGCGATGCGATTTCACATGCCAAATCGGCGGCATTTGCTGGCAATTGTCGGCAATGGCACTGTCCTAATTGGTGCAACGCCACAAGCTGCACCGATTTCAAAAAGTAGTTCTCTACTACTTTTTGCGATTTGAGGCCGTGATAGAGCCCAGGTTCACACTGGGCTGCGGGATTTCACTCCCGCTGGCAGTCCCGATTTCGGCCGCGATTTAAGAGACATCTGTGCAGGTTTCTGCACAGATGTCAATGTAAATCGCGGGCTGAAATCGCAAAAAGTAGTACAAAGACAGTGGGACAGGACAGTGCCATTGCCGGCAATTTGTGGCAAAATCCGCCGTTGACATGCGATTTAACATGCCAAATCGCACCAGTATGAATCAGGGCTACATTGACATCTGTGCAGAAACCTGCACAGATGTCTCTGAAATCGGGACTGTCGGGCGGGAGTGAAGCTGTGCAAGTTCAGCTGAACTCGCACGGCTTCACTCCCGCAGCCCAGTGTGAACCAGGGCTTACCAATGAAAACATACATGGTGTGAGGCAATTCCTTTTCCTGCCACCGCAGTTGTCATTGCTGCTGCAGCAGTAGCAGTGCATGAGGAAGAAGAGGAGGAGAGGCGGAAAAGACGTGGACATTGGGTACATCCCATCATTGCCAATCGTGAAGATAGGGGTCAATTTTGGGTCCTCTATAATGAAGAATGAGAAGAATGCTCCTTACATTGGTGATCAGTGGGAAGAATGTCCCTTACATTGGTGGTCAGTGGGAAGCATGCTCCTTACATTGGTGGTCAGTGGGAAGCATGCTCCTTACATTGGTGGTCAGTGGGAAGAATGCTCCTTACATTGGTGGTCAGTGGGAAGAATGCTCCTTACATTGGTGGTCAGTGGGAAGGATGTCCCTTACATTGGTGGTCAGTGAGAAGAATGCTCCTTACATTGGTGGTCAGTGAGAAGAATGCTCCTTCTCATTGGTGGTCAGTGGGTAGATTGTCCCCTTCATTGGTAGTCAGTGGGATCTTGTCTTTGTAGTTTATCTTGTCTTTGTAGTTTGGGTCACACAAATCATAAATAGCCGGTAACGGATAAATCTAATGATTTGCTCATTATCGAGGACGCCTCTTCTTTTTTTTTTTTTTTTTTTACCTGTTTGGAGCACATTGTTCCTGAGGGAATAACCAGGAAGTGAATGTGTGGTGGAAAAATGTGCTTGGGAAGGGCTACTATGCTAAAAGGATTGGGTGGGACAAGGGTTAAAAAGCTGCTCGTGCTTACAAAGTTGTACTGAAATCGTGTGTATTATTTAGGTACGATTTGCATGCTACTTGAGGGTTTAACATTGAGGTCTATGGACAATAACTCGCATGGAAGTTGTACCAAAGTAGTGCAGGCACTACTTTGAAGTCAGCACGACTTAGTTGTGCCAGTATGAATGGTGTTTGTTGAAAATCATGGAGAATGACTTGTCATACGATTTTGCAGTCCAAAATCGTGAAAAAGTTGTATAAGTGTGAAAGGGGACTTAATTGTTTTATGCAGAATTAGTTATAAAAATAAATATTTGCAACTTTATCTGTGTCCCCCCAGTACAGCTGTGTGTCCCCCAGTGCAGCTATGTGTCCCCAATGCAGCCTACCTGTGTACTGTGTAGGGGAAGAGAGCCGCCGCCGTCTGGTTGATCATCGCTTGGGGAACATAACAGCTTTCATTTCAATAGCTGTATGTTCCCCGCCGCGTGCCGTCATATACAGCTCCTCCCCCCTTGTCCGGCAACTTTGATAGACAGATCACCCATCCAATCCTGGGACGGGTTATCTGTCAAAGTGCACAGACAAGGAGGAGTGGCTGTATATGACGGCACACAGCAGGGAACACACACAGCTATTGAAATGAAAGCCGTTGATTAACCACCCAGGCAGTCCACACTCGCCAGCCCTCAAAATTCACTCGCAAAATGCGAGCAGGCCAGTCGATTTTTTGAGGGCTGTTCTAACCCTTCCCAAAAGTATCCAAATTAGGAAAAATTTAGTTTGGGCATTTTAAAAGTCAGAAATATTTTTAAGGTATTTGTGATAAATTGCAGGTACTTTTTTGTTCCTGCAAGTAACTTCTTGGGTTTGAAATTGGTCCCTATGTACCCCCTTTGAATCCTTGGGATTGCAGTGCCTTTATTTCAGTAGTGTTGGCAACCTCCGTCAAGTGGTAACGTGCAAATATCCTTTAAAATTACATCTTTATAATCCAATACTGTATTATATTGTAGCTTTAATAATTTGACCCATATTTATATTTTTGTAAAAAAGATGCCAGATATAAATCATTCTGAATTGGCTGGCCCTAACTGTCCATAGACTTTAGAAGATGGGTTAAGTGTGCTGATCTTTTCAATTTCCCTCAGGGCAAAGTCTTGGCAGAGTAGTGCAGTGTGCTTTGGAGGGGTCTGAATGGGGAGCTGAAAGCCAGCACAAGCATATAGGGATAAACAGTAGCAATTAAGACATGTATTCTAATCTGCCTTTATTCACTAGTTCTCAGCAGAGGCAATGCAGTCATATATGAGTTGGTCCCTGAGCTGGGATGCTCTCCCATACAGATTGAACACAGTCAGGTTCTGCAGCCAATATCTCCCATCTGAAAGTAATCTTAAAGGAGTTTTAAAGGTTCATATTTTCCCTATCACGCTGGCAGAATTGAAGGAAGCTTTGGAAGGGGCCCCGCAACATAAATCTCCAGGCCCGGACGGATTACCGGTGGAGGTATATTCTCATTATGGTGAGGTTCTTTTGCCGCCTTTGCTGGAAGCTCTGAGGCAGTTGAAACGGGAAGCTTACCTGATGGCATGCAAGAGGCTGTAATTATAATACTCCCCAAGCCAGGTAAAGATAAGCTCTTGCCAGATTCTTACTGTCCAATTTCTTAAATACGGATGTCCACGCTTCTGGCTAGAATTTTGGCTAAGAGATTCTCGGGTCATTAGCAAGCTGGTTCATCGAGGCCAGCCTGGCTTTATACCTACTCGCTCTACGGCTGATAATATACAACGATTGTATATGAACTTGCAGGTACCGGTGGATAATCCTGGGGGTAGGGCCATTCTGTCACTGGATGCCACGAAAGCATTGGACAGTGTGGAGTGGCCCTACCTACTGAAAACCCTGACAAGGTTTGGACTGGGGAGTAGGTATATAGCATGGGTAAAGTTGCTTTATTCCAAACTATAGCCAGATTCCGTATTAATAACAATCTCTCCTCCTCATTTGAGCTACATAGAGGCACCATTGCTGTACTGCCATTGTTCGCCTTGGCAGTTGAGCCCCTGGCTATACTGATCCGTAACACACCGGAGGTGGTCTGATTCCGCACATGTATATCTAGGTGATACGGCAGCTTTGCTAAGAACAGCGATGGGGATTATAGAATTAGAATTTGGAGGCTTTTCCCGCTTCACTATAAATTGGTCAAAATTGTAATGCCTATAGATCCGTTGATGGAACAGTTGCCAGTAGGAGCGGAGCAGATTGCCATAACTTATCGTTTTTGCTATTTGGGAGTGGTGGTATCCCCGGACATGGCTGAGTACCTTCAGCTGAACCTGGGCCCATTGCTGGAAAGGCAGAGAGTGAAATGTATTAGTTGATGTAAGCTTCCCCTATCTGTGGTAGGACGGGCAAACCTAATAAAAATGGTATGGGCTCCACAGCTTTTATGTTTTCCATAACGCTCCTATGTGGATATTGAATAAATGGTTTAAAAGAATTGATACACTGATGCGGGAGCTGATATGGAAGAAAAAGGTAGCCAGGATCAGTCTAACCACCTGTCAGTATGGAAGGGATAGGGGGGGGGGGGCTCGCAGTTCCTCACCCTTAAATTTACTTTCTGGCCTTGCAGTTTCAACAGTTGGCAGGAAGAAAGAGGACCCCTATAAGTAATTTGGTGACCATGTCGGCCCCCTTATTAAAGGCGGCCACCCATATGGAGATGGACTTGCCTTGAATACCACACTCCGCAGCTACAGGTATTCTCCTTAAAAAGGTGTGGAGGAGATTTGGAAGGCCCTGAGAATAAAGGGCCCGCTGCCCTTTACTGCAATATGGCATAATCCTAGATATAAAAGAAAATCAATCAGCGCAAAAAAAACACTAAATATAATAGTGAGCTACTGAACACTAGGAATCAATTAGATAAGTTCCTGGAAAGATATAAACAAAGAATAGTGCAGCGCTATATAAAAGTCCATCCAAAGATCCTCCTTGTGATAATCCAATAGTGGTAAAATTCACACACATGCAGGTGATGAATCGTGGATAGAAGAAAAACACCTCCACCAGTAGTAAAAATGGCCTCTCACCTCCCAGATCAGACCCTATAATGAGATCAGGGTCAATAGCGCTTTCCATAAGGGATAAATCCAGGGGATGAAGTTGCCAGCTGACAAGCATGAGGCCAAAACAGATACACTCCGACCAGATGATGATTCATTCATATAAAAAAAGGAGATAACATAGTGTACTCTGTATGCGCACAAGGTTTAATAAAACAAATGTATAAAACTCACATTTTCAAGGCACTGATCCAGTGCCAGGGTAAACAGCGATAAAAAACTTGTGTTGCAGTGGCTGCGGGTGCCGTCACGTCCTTCCCTCCGAACGTTGCGTCCCTAGGACAGGACTTCTTCAGCAGAATGTAGGGATGAACGGACAAACACCCAAGATATAGAGACCCGTGGTCATGGAGAAGCAATGGGAAATCCCAAGCCGCGCCCATCAAGTCATGTGACCTGACATGTCAGATGACCAGGGATTAACACACAAAAAAAAAAAATACTGACCTCTAGTGGACAGACCCGAAAATAGTAAATACATTTCTGCTGCTTCTAATATGGCCGTTGGTGACCCCATTGCAGAGAATTACCCCACTTTCTGTCCCTGCGATGGGAGGGGATGAAATTAAGGGGGAATTTTCATCTATTTCCCGGCACCGTGTCCCATTCAGCTGGCGGTGCCAGCACTAAACACAACAACATATTGAAGTGAATGTGAACCACGGCTAAAAAAATAAAATAATAATTCTGACCTCTAGTGGTACTATAGCATACCACAATATAATACATGGCCATACATAATTTAGGTCGATGGTGAAAACACCATATATTAGAAAAAAGACATACAACCCCTTCAACTAACATATGTGAAACCATACATAGAAAAATGGACGTGAAGACATCCGCAGCCAATCGCAACATACACATATTTAAAAAAATATATATAAAAAATTGTATATAAAAAATACACATAATTCATATAAAACAATTACAACAATAGTAGCAGAATTACAAAATAAATAAAATAAAATCAACGATCAGAAATAAAACAATTAATATCGAAATCGACATTAAGTCCGTCCGGACAAAGAACATGGGTTTCATAAATCCAATGAGATTCCCTTTTACTTAATTGCCGAATAAAGTTGCCTCCTCTCCAGTGGCGATTAACCTTTTCGATGCCCCAAAAACGCAAACCCTTGGGGCTTTTGTTATGGAATTTTTTTAAATGCCTGGATACATTATGCATAGTTTTGCCTTTTTTGATGTTACTCACATGTTCCGCTATGCGGACATGCAACGGTCTGGAGGTTCTGCCAATGTACTGCAAACCGCAGTCGCATTCCAGCATATAAATAACCCCTACAGTATCGCAAGTGATTAATTGTTTGATATCGTATTCCTTGTTGGTTACTGAGGCTACAAATTTTTTCCTTTTCTTAATGTTAACTTTGGACTGCTTACAGGGGACACACCTGCCACAGGCATAAAACCCCCCCAGAAATTTAAAAATCCTATTCTCAGAGATCACTGGTGGATTGAAAACACTGGGTGCCAAACGGTCTCTAAGAGAAGGAGCTTTCTTGTAGATAAATTGTCTGGCTGGTAATACAGACCCAAGAACCTTGTCCTGTTGAAGAATAGACCAATTTTTCACAATAATTTTTTCGAATTTTTTGTGCTGAATACTGTAATCCAGAATCATTCGGAAATTGTGTTTATCCCTTCCAGACTCTGCATCAGCAATTCGATCCGAAACAAGAGTATCCCTATCCATTTGATGGACAAGGTCCACTTCCACTTTCAACTGTTCTTTAAGATACCCTTTTTGTACAAATCTATCAGTGAGAATCTGAGACTGACTCACATAATCACTGACTAAAGAACAATTGCGGCGTAATCTAATAAATTGTCCCCTGGGGAAATTGAACAACCATGATCTATGGTGGCAACTCCCCAGGGGGATATATGCATTACGGTCAGTGGGTTTAAAGTAATTACTCAGCCTAAAACTGTCAATATCTCTAGAAATATTAAGATCCAGGAATACTTTTTCTTGGCTAATAGTCCATGTAAGTTGGATATTCCTGTTATTACCATTGAGACGGCAAATAAAAGAATCCAATGAGATCCTGTCCCCATTCCATATCATCAAATCGTCAATGAAACAACGATAACAAACCAACTCACGGGGGCGACTTGAGAAAATCGCCTCATCCTCCCAGTGGGCCATAAAAATATTGTCCACACTGGGAGCGAAACAGGCTCCCATAGCCACCCCCCTGGTCTGTAATAAATATTCACCATCATGCCAAAAATAATTCTTGGAGAGGAAAAAATCAAGACAGGATAAAAGGAACTCCTGGTGTTTCCCTGATAATAGAGATGTGGACAATGCCCATTCAACTGATATCATGGCATCACTATGTCCAATAATGGTATACAACAAACTAACGTCCGCTGTGACAAGTATACTATTACTGGAACATCCCAAAGATTCTAATATTTGAATAATATGTTTAGTGTCTTTAAAAAAAAAAAATAATCCTAGATACTTCGCGCTACAGGGCTTTACCTCCTGGAAAGAGAAGGGGACTTTGTTTTTTTTCACAGCTGTATGAAGGTGAGGTATTGAAAACATATGAACAGCTGTGTAGGGAATTCCAGCTAGCCCCTAGGGGCTTCTAACAAGATCTCCAGCTCCGGCATGCTTTGCAGGCACAGCAACGGACACATTCGCTGGTAGTATCGTCACCCTTGACGGAAGTCCTACGAGCAGATGTCCAGAGAGGACTAATAACAAAAATATGAGGGATTGTTGTCTACAATCCAGAACCATGCCTCTTTTAGATGTTGCAGCAAATGGGTAGAAGACATTGGGGGAGAAACTGGGATCAGTGGGATATGGCTCTTGAATCTATTCCCGCGGTATTCGTCTCTGCGTTTCATAAGATGCCACAACTTTTTATCTTTCGTTAGGCCTATAAAAAAGCAGTGCAGCTAACAGGTGGGCAGGAAGGGACTCCCCCTTTTGTCCAAAGTACAGCAAGGGGACTTTATACATCTAATATGGAGATCCCCAAAGCTTCATCGGTACTGGGAGGAAGTCTGTGTATTACCAAAGTGGCCCAGGTACCAGTTCCATTGGACCCTCTGGTATACTTGCTTGGGGCTATTGATGCTGAAGAATTTATGAAAGGAAGGTATTATATAACGAGACTGATGTATTTGGCTAGAAAGATCATTGCGCTATACTGGATGGCACCTGTGGTTCCCACGGGGAAGCAATGAATTACGTAATTTAACTCCCTATTCAGAGAATGTCTGGCCTATAAACCTAGGAAGGCAGTGGGTAAATTTGATGGTATATGCCAACCTTGGTTGGGAGATCCAAGCTTTGCGCCACCAAAATTGGTGACGGAAATACATAGAGATGAGAAGAAAAGGCTGGGAGGGGGGAGAGGAGCGGGCAATTATAATTCAAAAGTTAAATGGTTGCGCATTAAATCCGGGAGAGCCCGAAGGGGTGGAAGAAAAAAGTAGTCTAGATTCAAACGGTCTAGTGTGCGTTGGTAGTAATTTAGGGGATAAGGGAGGGGTTAGGAAAAGGGGGAAGGAGTGGGGAGGGAAAAGGGGGGGGGGGAGTTGGTAAAATATATACATGGATACTGCCACATTATAAGAATTTAATTATAACAATGTAGTTCAATTGAACTGTATAGGATGTTTAAAGGCGTGTATGATATGTATCCTCTGAGAAATGGCATAATAAGCTTTTGATTGGGAAAAAAATGTTTTTTTTTTTTATTTTCCTAATGGGTTTCTTTAAGCTAGTGCATTGTTGGTTCACTAGCCTTTTCCTTTGATTTCCCGTCTAAATTTTTTTTTCTTTGTATGAATTTCTCACTTACTATGCCTCCTCAGTAAGCTGTTCTGGCTGACTAACTTCCAGCTAAAACAGCTCGGTTTATGGGGGCAAGCTTACTGAGGAGAAACGGGAAGTGAGAAATTCAGACAAAAAAATGATTTTGAATGGAAATTGAAGGAAAAGGTTGGTGAACCAACAATGCACTAGCTTAACCCCGTCAATACCAGCCACCGTCATATGACGTCCACAAAGTCTCTTCCATCCAGAGTGGACGTCATGACGTCCTGGCCTTTGAAGGGGGATATCTGAATGATACCTGCAGCGAGAGGCATCATCCAGATATCTATCTCTTGTGCCGGCGATGCTGCACAACGTAAGAACGATCGTAGCGGCGGTTCCGCCGCTAGATCGTTCTTGCAGGCGGCGGGAGGGGACATCCCCCTCCTCCCGGTGCTTCTCCGTGCTCTCCTGTGCCATCGGGGGCCCAGAGAAAGAATCGTCCGGCGCTGGCAGGAAGTATAGAGATGACTGGTGACCAGATGATAACCAGTCATCTCTATGACCATCTGAGGACCCGGGCGCGATGTGATGACCTCACGCCCGGGTCCCGTAAGTAAACAAAGCCGCGATTGCGGCTGTAAGCCGCAGTATTCATGAGATCAGTGAATTTTTTTTTTTTTTACTGATCTCATGGTTTCCAGCCTGGAGGAGAGATGTGGGGTCTCATTGACCCCGCATCTCTCCATAAAGAGGACCTGTCACACACATTCCTATTACAAGGTATGTTTACATTCCTTGTAATAGGAATAAAAAAAGTGTAAAAAAAAAAAAATGTAAAATAAATAATAAAAATTTAAAACGCCCCTGTCCCCGGTAGCTCGCGCTCAGAAGCAAACGCGCACGCAAGTCCCGCCGACCTATGTAAACGCCGTTTAAACCACACATGCGAGGTATCGGCGCATGCGTTAGAGTGGCAGCAACAATTCTAACCCTAGATCTCCTCTGTAAATCTAAACTGGTAACCTGTAAAAAAAATTCAAAGCCTTGCCTATGGAGATTTTTAAGTACCGAAGTTTGGCGCCATTCCATGAGTGTGCGCAATTTTAAAGCATGACATGTTGGGTATCTATTTACTCAGTGTAACCTAATCTTTCATATTTGACAAAAAAATTGGGAATAACTTTACTGTTTTGTTGTTTTAATTCATGAAACTATTTTTTTCCCCAAAAAAGGCATTTGAAAAATTATTGCGCAAATACCGTACAAGATAAAATGTTGCAATGACCGTCGTTTTATTCCCTAGGGTGTCTGCTAAAAAAAACATATATAATGTTTGGGGGTACTGCGTAATTTCCTAGCAAAAGAATTGATTTGTACATGTAGGAGAGAAGTGCCAGAATAGGCCCGGTATGGAGGTGTGTATGAAAGCACTGTATTGAAGTGGTTAAAAGAACCTATTTAGGAAAAAAAAAACGAACCTTTACAACCCCTTTAAAGAATGGTTTTAGAAGAAACCCTAGGCGGATGCAGCATCAAACCAATGTGGACTCTGCCCCCCACAGCTTCTTGGACTGGAAACTGAGTGATCAAAGACTCAGTTAGTCTTCAGTAAGCAGCGAGCTGGTGACTGTCAGTCACCGGCTCTGTGCTCTGCCTTCCAATGCTCACTGGAGGAGCACTGAGCTGTGCAGAGGGTGATATCGGGATGCAGAGCCTGGACTGGCTGAGTGGCCTTTTGCAGGAGTATAGAACGAACTGCACTCGTGTGATCCCCGGAAATAGCCAAAATAGCTTTGGCTATACCTCTACTTTAAACAAAATGTTTGCTATGTTTTTGCTAGAATCAAAAGCCTTCACCTTTTTTTTTTCAAAAAGGAATTCAGGACAAAAAAATTGATAGCTGCTGTTTCTGACTCTTGGGCTCTCCTAGTAGCAAAGGAAAGAAAAGAGTAATGCAAATCAATTTGGCAATCTCTTGAACAGATTATAGAATAAGCAGGCTAGGTGGTGGGAAGGTCGTATAGAGAGTTGTAGAGCTCAGACTTTGTAATTGCTCAAATATTCTACTCTTCAAGTTGGTTGCACCACCATGGTTCTTTAATCATTGCTTAACATAATTACAATTATTTTAGCATGCTTAAAGTGGATGTAAACCCTCACATATACCTAGTGACGCCAACAGCCTCAGATGATACACAGGGATGAAATAATCTCCCTACATACGTTTTACATGTATATCTGCTGTCTTCAGCTTGCTATATTTTTACACGTGGTATAAAAAAAAAAGCTTTGGAGCCTGCAGTTGATGACGTAGGTTTGATGACCAATTTTTTAATATTATCATTTTTTTTATTTGACCAGTTAAATTTTTTTATTAGATATACATCCTAGACATATATCATACTATAAAATATGAAACTTTTTTTTTTTTTTTTGTATTTACCGTGTAGCCCTCCTTCCTCTTTCCCTTCGGGTTGCTCTAAATCCATACTCTTCATTTATTTATTTATTGGCCATGAACCTCCCCTACTTTCTTCCCCTCCCTCGGGAAAAAAAAGCACCCCACTCTCTCCTCACTCTACACCCACCTTTCGTTGCTTTTAGGTTTCGAAAGGAGCTAAATTGGTCCTTATGTTTCCTCTACCCGTGTTAAATTCCCTATTTTTCTTTCCCAACCTTTCCCCCCAATCCTTCCCTTCCTACCCTTCCTTTATGTGTTATTTTGTTTTTACTCTTTTATTTAATACCTATAATTTTCTTCTACAAATGTAAATATTCTCTGTGAAATTCATAAAAGTGTAAAAAATATATATTGGGGGAGGCTACACTTGGTTTGATGACCAATTTAGTATTTTAATAATGCTGTATTTACCAAACACAATTATTTTGTTCAAGATAGATTAACATCTTTTCTATGCTTCTCTTCCAGGCAAATATGACAATTCAGTTGATGTCTATGCTTTTGGGATTCTGTTTTGGTATATATGCTCGGGATCAATAAAACTTCCAGAGGCCTTTGAAAGATGCTCAAGTAAAGACCATCTATGGAACAATGTTAGAAAAGGTAAATTGCCTTTTATTTTATAAAAAAAAAAAAAAAATCCAGTGATTTGCTTGTGTTAAATGCTTGGGTAAAGTATATGAAATTCTCAAACACTAAAGTTTTAGTCTGAACTTGGTGTACATCTTACACAAACCTGGGCAAACTGAACCCGTTATAAAAAAAATGTGCACATGGCAGAAGTAACCTATGCTGAAAACTACATAGATTAAAAAATTGTCGGCTATAGTTTTACAAAATTCTCAAATATTACTGTAAATGTCACGCTTGACCTGCTTCTTCGACATCAGTCTTCTAATGTGACAGTCAGCCTCGCTGACCAATTTGTAACAGAAGGGAAAGAGGGGGTGTCACTTTTTTTTTAACAGACTGTAAACTCTCTGCATCTTATTAATCACGTTTTCAGTTTAAGTTGCTCAAATATGTACCAAGTATTTTCGTAAGCCTTTGGACATGATATATTTTTTTCTAACAATAGGTGTGCGTCCAGAGAGGTTGGCTATCTTTGATGAGGAGTCCTGGAAGCTGATGGAAGCATGCTGGAATGGGGATCCCTCCCAACGCCCTCTCTTGGGAATTGTGCAGCCAATGTTGCAAGGCATAACGGACCGGCTTTGTCACAATCAAGAGTCTAACAAAACATTGGAAGATTCCACATGATGGCTTCCCCTTGCATTTGTAGGTTTGCAGTCAGACTGTTGGCCCTACTGAATGGTGAGGTGGAAACTTTGTACAGCCCAGGCCTTGCGCATGTTTAAAATGCACAGTTTTAGCTAGCTGTATTTGCCATACTGGTTTGAACACCAAAGTGGCAATTTGTTCTTCCCACCAACTTTTGTAGGTAGTTTGGCTGTAAAATAATTTTTCCAGTGTTGTAGGAAGTGACGTATGTTTACAGTGTGTGTTCTGCTCAGGAGTATGATTATCTAGTCCTTGAACTTTATTGCAATTGTGATTACAGCATAACGCCTGTATTTTTATAGGTTGTTCTCCAGATTCCTGAACTCCATGCCGTACCAGGATTTATGCAGATACATTGAATAATTTTGGTCAAACCTACTCTTCCCTACTTTAAGGAAACCATCGGAACCAGTTGCAAAATTATGCAGCTTTAAATTATGTTTTGTGAATTCATGCATTCATGTTTTAGTCGTTTTTTATATGGGTTTTAGACACTTTGTGAAAGAACCCTTTTTTAATTGACTTGAATATGAGGATGCATGTCTGTAAGCCATGTTGTGTATGTCTTTTCAAGCATAATTGGCGCAAAGCATCTATTGTATTAAAAAAGTGTTCATGTTTTCCTGCAGTTACAATGCAGTAAAACGTACTGTGGACTAAACATGTATATAAAGTGGATATATTGAAAATCACCCTTTTTAGTCAGCTACAGATTTGGGTAAAAGTACTGCTAGTTTCTTTTTTCTTTTTTTTTTTTTTTTTTTTTTTTTTTACATGACCTAAGTTTGATTCCCAGAGAGGGGAAGATTATGCACTGCAAAGCCGGTCAGGCTCTTTAGAATTGCACAACACTTTAACATCATGTAATGTACTTTTATAGTCCTTTGAGCAAATCTGTTACACAGGACAGTGTCTCTCCAGTTCGGCAGGAGTGTACAATGAATTGGTAAAACAGCTCAGATATGTTTATTTTAACTTTTGTAGGTATTGCTTTGTCTGGTGTTCTGTCAAGTCCTTCACAATTTTTCCTCAAATGTTTTATTAGTCTCCCATGCCTGCTTCCTCCCCTCACCAGAAAACTGTTGCCACTTGCAATATGTTGCCAGTCAAAAAGAACTGCTGAAAGAATATTTAAAATGTGTAAAAATGTTAACACTCCTGTATCAAAAATGTTTGTCCCTTTTTGCTTACTTTATATGTTAAAGGTGCTGAAACTTTTAAATGTATGTTTTTTAATGTTATCTACACATATATTTTGCTTTCATTTTAATTATACAAATATTTTTCAAACAGGGACTTTCACTGCTATATTAAAAATAAGTTCCTCGCCTTAAGTTGGGCAGTTTCTAAAACTTTGCTATACCCTGTTGGACTTAATGGAAGGAAAAATTAAATCGATCTTCTGCCTCCATGAGCTGAATTGAGGAACCCAAGAACCCCCTAACTGCACTGCTTACCATGTCTCCACACTATATTAATCAGCCTAGCGGCATTGTTTTTCCTATGCTTCTGGCCTGCCACAAATGTTTAAGGGTTTACAGATTGTTACAGCTGCACTGTAGCAGAAGATATGATTGCAAAAACAAGGTAGAATTGTGATGCTAAAATCATACTATAAAGATAGTGAGCTTGAGGGTCTAGAAAGTTAGGTTGGGGGAAGGGAGATTAGCCGAGACCACAGTGTGATTTTTTTTTTTTCTCCTTTTCTTATTTGTACTGTATAATGAATTTCAACTTTAAAGTATTTGAGTTTAGGGTGTTTGAGTTTAGGACACTTTTTTGCACATAATCTTGCGTAAGAAGCTTGATCATTAAGCAACATGCCTATTTTTTTTTTTTTTTTTTTTTTAAAGCATCTGAAATGTACTACCGTTTGCTAGTTGTATGGCTGTTAGATGCTCAGGCTTTAATACTTTGAGTTGCTGACCTGGAAGAAAGCATACAGTTAAGAACTTCTAACTTTAATGTTTTTTGTGTTGGAAAGTATTTAATCTATAGGTCAATGTAACAGCCATTGTGCTTTTCAGATGATCATTCTCTCAGGATAGGTGTACATTAGGACAATATAACTAATTCAGTGTTTAAACAAAGGTACACTCCAGTATTTGGTGTTCAAGACATGCAAGATTACTGCATTATTTTTTTTTACAAATGGGTTCCTCAAATATGTGCCAAGCAGAGCACGAAGCTGAAGTCACAGGACATAGCACAATGAAATTTTAGCAAATTATTGGGTATATTGTGATGCCTAAATGACATGCAATATTTTTTTTAAATGATGCTCCAACTCTAGAAAGTAGTTTTAATCGTAGTTTAAGTATGTGCATAACTTGTTTCACAACTTTACAAGCCTAATGAGCATTGTATTTCTTTATAACTATACTGCTTCCATATTCTTGTTTGCTGAATTGTTTTTGACCATATTGTCAGCCAGAAGGTAATTAATACATTGTGAAGATACAAATGTTAAATTTAATGCATAACCATCCCAAATGCCATTTGGAGATTGGTCTTTATAATCATTCTCAAACACTAAATACATCCAAAACTAATATTGCTTGAAGGTAGACTGTTTGCCAGCAGACTTTTATTTTTTGTGTACGCTGCCTGCAGCACATGTAGTGAGTACCCTAGTTATCTGTATGTTTAGCAGAGTGCTGGGATAATGTTACTACACCATGCATGCGTGGAAGTTCAATCATCACTGGGCACCCAATGGACATATAAGACATTGGCGTAGAAGAAGATTCCAAGAAAAGAGGCAAATTAAGTGGAAAGTGTGTCATTATGTGCAATGTGCAAGTATGTAGTGCATATTTGCGCACTATGGCATGTGCTTCTGGAGTCCCCAGGTGGCTTGGTTCTGATTTAATATTCAAGGTCCTCTATTGGCATTCAGACATATAATGTTTTTTTTTTAAAAATGCACAAAATATACTGAAGAAAATATTTAAAATTAGGATAAGAAATGTTTAACACAACACCATTAATTACACAATACCTATTCAGATTGTAAATAGTCCAAGGGGTAGCAGTGCAATGCAGTGGTTTTTCGGTAGCAGACTAGTGCTTATTCAGTACTTTATTGGTTAACGAGCTATGTATGCTTGTTGTTCACAGATTTTTAGGCACGCTTGAAAGTATTTTCCTCATGACCTCATAAAGAAAATTTAAACTGTCAGTGTTAAATCTTTGTATATTACTTTGTTACAGATTTCAACAGCCTAGAATGTCTCCTCCCCCCCCCCCTTTTTTTTTTTTTTTTAATTCTGTTCAAGGTAGCCATGTTTACATGCTTTTAGCTATCTGCATAAGTTGGACTTTATTAAAAAAAAAAAAATGTGCATTTTGTGTTGTAGGTTTTATGCATTTAGAGGTACTGTATTTATTGGCATATGACACTCACTTTTTTACCCTGAAAATAGAGGCGAAACTGTGCCTCCGTGTTGTACGCAGGGGGCTGTGGAAAGTTTTTTTTTCCTGAAACGTCTGTCTTAAAGTTAGGGTGCGTGTTATACGCCGATAAATACGGTATATCTGGTTTTGAGTACCTGTTTACATCATTATTCATTTAATAAAAAAATGAAATGTATTGGGTTTCTAAAGAGAAAAAGGTTTGATAAGGAATATAGTGTAGAAGTTTGTAAATTGTCCTGTAGGCTTTGGCATTCATTTATTTATTTTTTCTAGTTTTATATGAATTTCCTCTTGGCATGTATTTTAAACCAAAACTTTTTTTATACAGTTTTAGATAGAGTGGGGAAGAATCAAAACTACTGTAGGGTTTCTACTGTTGTTCAAGGCTCCGTTAGGCTTGGTTCAGATCTATGTGTTGGGAACATGCAAAATTGTGTGCGTTCTGGATCCACACAAAAACACCACTGCTCTTTAGCAGAGTGTCAACAATTCCTACTATAATATGAAGTGATTGGACCTGTGCTGACGTGTGCAATTTAGTGAAACCTTAAAAATCTCGAACCAATTTATGTGCAAGCTTTAATAATGATTTTTACCAAAAGGGGAAAAAAAACAAAGGGTGAACCCCCACTGTCCAGTCAAATTTACTAAAGTGTGACCAACTCCTCCGACCCGCTTTATGAAATCGAGAGTAACAGAGGGCCTGAGCGCTAGTCATAGTTTAGTACATTAGTTCATAATGGCACCCCCATCCATCGGTAAACCACATGTGTCTTTGTGCACGTCAAACTGCATGGTGTCGCAGCACCATGTGGATTGGTGCAGCTTGACTTAAAAAAAGAGGGTTCAGAGACCTCTTTCCCAGCATTTCTCATGTTTAACACAAGAGTGAGGAAGAACAAGAATCCCAATGTTTATACTGCTAGGTTTACTCTTCTCACTGCTTTTCTGTACTAAATAGAAAAGCATTGAAGTGAGAGTTAACCTAGCAGCACAAACACTGGGATTCTCACCCTTCCCCATTTTATCCTGGTGTCCCAGAAATTAGCTTTTTTCCTTTTGCATACATAGAACTACCTAAACAGAAACATGCACAAGTAACTCTAACTCTGTACTGAAGAGTTGGGGTTTTTGAGGTTGTTTTAAAAGTGTAAATGAGAAAAAAAAGGGCACTACCATTTTTTTTTTTTTATCAATATCACAAAGCTGTATGCATAATTTTTTTACATACCTAAATAATGTAAAACCATAAATACAAAACAATGCATGCCATACAAAAATTATAAATGGTGCAAGAACAAAAGAAAAATATTGTGAAAAATATATAAAAAAGTTTCAGATATGGTGCTCCACCCAGTGAGATAATCTATTGCGCTCACCAGAAACATTTGGCCAGCAAGTGACCAAGCATGGATATGTGTAAATCTCGCCCCTCAATTGATAAGCCAAACTTATTCCATTAAATCTATCTCCTTTCCCAATCACAGGCTCTAAAAAGACGGCTCCACCGATGAGTCACATAGGCAGATAATGGTGCAATAACGTTTTTATTTTGGATAAATAAAACAATTGTGTATTGCACTTCCATATATGCAGTCTTTGTAAGGCATCAATGCGTTTGCAGCTTAGGGATCTGTGAAATCCAACCATCCACTCTAACAAGCAGCGTGTGTTCCAGAAAACCCAGTGGTGGTCACTTCCTAATGCATGAAATGCATAGAAGAGGGGCTTGAAAAGCACACTCTTGGGCGCTATTGCGTTCAGCTGGGTTTTCCTGGAACGCACGCCGCTTGTCATAGAGCAGATAATCGGATTTCACAGATCCCTGAGCTGCAAACGTGTTAAGTATTATCCAAGATAAAATCATTATCACACTATCATCTGCCTATCTGTGGCTCATTGGTGGAGCTGTCTTTGTAGAGCCTGTGATTGGGAAAGGAGATGGAACATTTAAGTTTAGCTTATTGATTAAGGGGTAAGATTTTCACCTATCCGTGCTTGCTGGTTACTTGCTGGCCGAATGTTTCTGATGAGTGCAATGGATCTCGCTTTGGGTATAGCACTGTTTCTTTATATAATGGAGCACCATATTTGACACACGACCGTGTTGGAGATAGTAATATAATTTTTTCTTTTGTTTTTTCAATTGTTTTTCCTTATATTGCACCATTTATAATTTTTTATGGCATGCATTGTTTTAGATTTATGGTTTTATAATGTTATAAATTGAGCATACAGATTTGTGATATTGATAAGGTAGCACCTTTTTTTTATTTTTTCACCCTTATTCATTGCCATTAGTGTTTCACTAATAGGAGCCTTTTTTGTAATTAACACTTAGAATACTAGTTGGCGTTGTATCCCTTTTTTTATTTCAAAGGCGTAGTTAATAAACCAGAGCTCAAGGCACTGTGCCTCCAATTGCAAATCAGCTATTATGTACAGTGATGTCACAATACAATTTCATAAATGACTGTGACAAATATCTAAACCAACATTGCCTTGCCTTTTTTAAGGTTACCTGGCACTTGACTGTTTTCAATTGGGTAAGGCAATGTTTGATTTGATAAATTCTGATTTCCACTGTGATGATAGCCACATAGTATGGCTATGTAGCTTGCAAAAAGGCAAAATGTCCAGTCTTTTAGTGAAAAGTTTGTCTTATAAAAAAAACACAAGGAATTTATTAGGGTTAAAAACATTTACTGAAAAGTAGTGGTTAAGACTCATGTGGCGGAATGATGAAGGAGCCTATCGGTCGCTCTGAAATGCTTTTAGATGTCACTTCTGGGACCATGTGTTCCATGCTGGTTCTGAGCGCACTTCTGGTGATGCAATTGTCAAAACCAGCATTCCATGCTGGTTCACAACAGCATGAGTTTCCTCATTGATCCTCTGTGATGCATACAGCTGGGACATTCAACACTCCGCTGCAGACCTGACTATCCAGGTCTACCACCATTGCTGGACTCCTCGACATGGTGAGCCTTTAAGCCACTACTACTTGGTGTTTTTAAACCTTTTGGCTAATAAAGTCCTTGTGTTCTGCACTTAAAGGCGCCTTCCTCTGTGTTTTTTATATTTTTTTTTCATGTAGCATGCACAGTAATTAAGTTACACAGGAGTTTCTTATTTTTGTACTTCTCTGAACAATGCATTTAATCTACTCTTCTCTTCAGACAAAGCCATCTTTCTTTACATTGCATCCGTAAAGTATTCACAGCACTTCACTTTTTCCACATTTTGTTACAGCCTTATTATTTTCACAAAAATTCTACAAACAATACCCCATAATCACAATGGTTTGACATCTCTTCAGATTTTATTAAACAAACTTAAAAAAAAATTGTTTTGCTCAATGCTTTGAAGAACGTTTGGCCCCAAATACAGCCTCAAGTCTTTGAGTATGATGCTACAATTTTGGCACACCTTTTTTTTGGGCGGTTTCTCCCATTCTTTGCAGGACCTCTCAAAGTTCCATCAGGTTGGTTGAGCAGCCTTGGCGCACAGCCATTTTCAGATCTCTCCAGAGATGTTTAATCGGGTTCAATTCTGGGCTCTGGCTGTGCCACTCAAGGACATTCAGAGTTGTCCTGTAGCCACACCTTTGTTGGCAGTGTGCGGAGTGTCGTTGTCCTGTTAGAAGATGAACCTTCACCCCAACCTGAGGTCCTGAGCACACTGAAGCAGGTTTTCATCAAGGATGTCTTTTGTACATCACTGCATTTATCGTTCCACTGATTCTGACTAGTCTCCGAGTTCCTGCCACTGAAAAACATCCCTGCAGAATGATGCTGCCACCACCATGCTTCACTATAAGGATGGTATTGGCCAGGTGATAAGCGGTGCCTTGTTTCCTCCAGACATGACCCTTTCCTGTCAGGCCAAAGAGTTGAATCTTTGTTTTATTAGACCAGAGCATTTTGTTTCTCATTGTCAGTCTTTCAGGTGCCTTGTTGGCAAACTACAGGCGGGCTGCCATGTGCCCTTTACTAAGGAGTTGCTTCAGTCTGGCTACTTTACCATACAGGCTTGAAGTGCTGCAGATGGGGTTTTTTTTCTGGGAGGTTCTCCTCTTACAACAGAGAAACGCTGGAGCTTTGTCAGAGTGACTATTGGGTTCTTGGTCACCTCCCTAAGGCCTTTCTCCCCTGATCGCTCAGTTTGGCTGGGTGGGCTGCCCTATAAAGAGTCCAGCTGGGGGGTTCCAAACTTCCATTTACAAATTATGGCGGCCACTGTGCTCATTGGGACCATCAATTCTGCAGAAATTGTCTGTGCCTCCATACAATCCTGTCCCGGAAGTCTACAGACAATTCCTTGGACTTCATGGCTTGGTTTGTGCTCTGACATGCACTGTTAACTGTAGGACCTTTTTTATAGACAGATGTGTGCCTTTCCAAATCCTATCCAACCAACTGAATTTACCACAGGTGGACTCCATTCAAGTTTTAAAAACATCTCATGGATAATCAGTGGAAACAGGATGCACCCAAGCTTAATTTTGAGTGTCATTGCAAAGGCTGTGAATCCTTATATGATTTTTTTATTTTTTAATATAAACTTGCAAAGATTTTAAACAAACTTTTTTTCACGCTATCATGGGGTATTTGTAGAGTTTTGAGGAAACAAATTAATTTAATCCATTTTGGAATAAGGCTGTAAGCTGACAAAATGTGGAAAGTGAAGCGCCGTCAATACTTTCCGGATGCACTGTAGATATTATCCAGGGTCAGCAATTACTTCCTAGATCGTGATGTTTACTCAGTCATGCAAATCCTGGTGCCTTTTCAGTTTTTGGCTATTTTAACAAATCTGACACAGATCCATTCACTCACCGTGTGACATACTACAAGTTACTATGCTGCTTTTTGAATGATAAGGTAGAGGAGACTGAGCTGCAGACTGACCCCTTTTTTTTTACAGTGTATCAAAGTAATTTGACACTGAAAGGCTGCGTTCTACTAAAAAGCAGCAGTATGTTAAAAAAAATTGCACAGTGTTGCTATTTAGAATATGTTACTGCTTTTGTGCCGTATAAAGATTTTTGGCAAAATTGAAAATTCAGTGAGAAGTCAATTTGAAATCAAGCTCAATGTCTGTCTTGTGGGCTCAATTCTAGTACAACAGCTGCATATTTCCAGTGGCTACAGCCAATAGACCTAGGAGCTCAGGCAAAAAGATTTCACAAAGACTGAAATCTAGTTTTGGATAAACGGTTGACTAAAGTTTCTATGTTTAATGTAAGTTAAAGTGAGTGGAGTTTTCTTATGTGTTCATGTAAAAACGCAGGGCAAAGCAACTGTTTTTACTTCAAGATCTGGTAAACACTAGCTCAGCCTATTTAAAGCTGAATTCCAGGATAAGCAATAGGTTTCTAAATGAGAGGTATGTTCATTACTTTTATGTATTTTTTCAGATCTGTGCAGTAACCCAGTTTGAAATGTTGCTCTGTGCAGGAGCTTTTTTGTAATCGACTAGTTGCACTTTTTTTTTTTCCCCATACGCAAAGTGGTGTTGAAATCAAGCTTAAAGTGGATGTAAACCCTCACATATACCCAGTGAAGTGAACAGCCTCCGATAATACAGAGATGAAACATAAACAGAGGAAAGAAGGAATGTGAAGAGCTGTGCTGTGAATAGACCCGCTCTCTGCTAATCTATTTATAGCACCCTACCTGACACAAATGTCAGACTGATTTAATCTTGGTTGTCGGAGAACTTGTCAGAAGTTATCATGCTGATAACATGAACTGAACAGCAGAAAGACACAGGACTTGGGGCTTTGGAGAGAGAAGAAAGCACCTTTGAACTACTATACTAACAATTTATGCATAAAAACACTTAAATTTGCCTATTGTGTGTATTTACATATGTGTATGTACACACATGGCATTTACTTGCCATATGCCTTCATTCTACATTAAGCTAATGTTAAAGTAGCACTTACATATTCCTTCATTCTATATTCAGTTAATGTCAACAACTGAACATTTCACAGCATACAGAGTACATTATATCCTACCAGCTGCTTTCTAATTTGAACATTTCTGTTTAGAACTCATGCTATAAAGTTGTTGGTGTTAGTTTTTTGATGCCATGTATTGTACAAAACTAAAACATTTGTAACAACGTGTAATGAAGGGCAAAATCTCCTATGCCCAGTTGCAGATTTCTTCCGTTTTTTTTTTTTTCCTTGGGAATTTCCTTTTTATAGCTTCACTTTCGTTGATCGTAAATACAGAGCGGGTAGTAAATCTCCCTAATGGGGGCATAGAAGGCAGTAAAAATTACAGGCATTCTGATCCCTCTCCACACTAGCCAAGACGTTCTATAAAATGCTTATGCAGCATCAAATATGTAAACAAAATGAAGACTTGCATGCAAAAAAGGAATTGCAAAATTAGGTTGTAGCACTGCATAACTAAGCTGACTCCCTTGGCTAATTAATACAAAACAAAAGGTTAAACGGCCTATGTTGGGTCCTTTTGATTTGCATAGGAATTCACTAATCCTAGAATCGCTTTTGTAAGAGCATTGGGGAAGGCCTGAGATATGAGTAGACTAACCATTTTCCTTGCTGACTGCAGTGATGATGCTGGGCATAAGAAACTACATTTGTTTCCTACACTTCTTTCTTAAACAAGTGTATATTTTTGTATTGATTTCTGAATGTGATATTAGATTGGAAGGTTTTCAAGATGTTGAAAGGGTCCCTTAGATCAGATTACAATTTTTTTATATCAATAAGTACTTGAGAAAATCCTTTTGGCATGTTGATTTTTTTTCGTTCTCTTTAGATAGTGTGCCTGTTAAGGAATTTGTCAACATGCTTAGTTTGAGTGTTTTGACCCTTGTATCCAGAACACTAGATTCAAATTTAGACTGTAATTGTGTATTAAGAAAATCTGCCACTTATTTTTTTTATATGTAAGTATCGGAAACGTGTAAAATATTTAGACTTTTCTCTGTATTGTGCAAAAATAAAACCTATTAACCAGATGATTCCGCAATGTTTTTTTATTTATTTTTTTATTTTTACCTCCTACAGAATACTTAAAGGATAAGTTCTCTTTTTAGGAGAAATAATAAATGCACATTTTTTTTTTTTTTTAAAAAAAAAAAAAAAAGTGCATTTTATTACTTTTTTGTTGCAGGATCCTGGAAAGCATTGCACCAGCGATTAGCAGATCTCTTGCACACTGTCAGTGTTTCGGCTTACCCATACATACCGTGCAGTGCTGGGAACATGTTACATGTAGGGCCGAAACAACAAATCGATTATGAAAATAGTTGTCAACTATTTTCATAATCGGTCAGCCGATTAGTTGGACTGCATACAGAATTATTTACATACTTGGAAATACAGTGAAGCACACATACAGCTCAGTGCACGTCCATACATGTCAGAAGAGACAGTGCATCACATGCAGCCCAGTACAACATTCATACATGTCAATAAGTGCCTGAGAACTTGTGAATGTGTAAGGTGCAATGCCTCATGGGACATATAGTGCTGGGCAGGTAGTGAGTGGTTCCAAAGCCAGAAGTTTTTTATCTTGCTATAGGGGCACACTATACTATAATTTGCAGCTTGCTATTGGGGCACTCTGAATGCAGGAGGACCCCAGAAGAGGAGTTTGGCGTACCTGTGGTTGATTCTGGGCTCCTTGGAAGTGAAGGTCTTTCTTCCCCTGGAGAGTGGCCGACTTCAGTCTGCAGTAAAGATGTTGGCATCTTGCAAATGGTCGTCTCTCCGTTTTTAAATGCGAGTCCTAGGCCTGATGGTTGCCTCCTTCAAGGCAGTACAGTATGCCCAGTTCCACACTCATTTTTGGCAAAGATGTTGTACAAGCGAAACAAATCTTCTTTGTTCCTGGATTATCAGATTAAGGTTGGCCACCTTGTCAGAGTCTCTCTCAATTGGTGTCTGATCCCCAGCTCTTCGGTCCGGGAAGTCGTTTCTTCCTTTCCAGTGGACGGTGATTATGCCGGACTGTAACCACTATTCCGGTAGAGGGGACCCCTGCTTTTAAGGACCCTACTGATAGAGGTCCGAATCGGTGAGCAGGTCCATGTTCACCATGCTGGGGTCGGCCTTGCGACCTATACTGGCTGCAACTTTGGTGTCCCAGACGCTCACTGAATGGGCTAAAGCATTGCACCAAGCAGTGGAGAAGCATCGGCTTCCCCCTGAATGCGTGACACTGGATGACCAGTTGGTTCAGGGCCTTGTGTATGGCTGATGCCACTCTGGATGAGGCCCCTTTAATATCCAGGGCCTCTGTATCTGCGGTTGTATTGCGCCGCCTAATTTGGCTTAAATGCTGGTCCGCGAACCAAGATTTAAAAAAAATTATAATCGGAAATCTCAATTTCGAAATTAAGAATTTTCAAATTTCAGATTTTCGAGACTTCCGATTTTAAATATTTTTTTATTTCGAAATTCAGATTTTCAAATTCAGAAATGTTGCCAAAATTCGTTAAACGAATTCGGAACTAAACAAATTGCACATGTCTACCCAATTCCACACTCACGTCTTACAGAAGTAGATTCTATCCAAATGGAACAAATCTCTGTTTCTGGACCGTCGGATTCAAGTAAGTCGCCTAGTCAGAGCCTTTCTGAGTTGGTGGCTGAGATCCCTGGCCCTTCAGTCCGGGAAGTTGTTCCTTTCCTTTACATTGGACTGTGATCACGACGGACGCCAGATTGACCGGTTGGGGGGGGGGGGGGGAGTCTGGGGGGTTTAGTCAGCCCAGGGTTGCTGGACTCCGAAAGAATCCCAACTGCCAATCAATGTCCTGGAACTTTGGGCGATCAGGTTGTGCCTCAAGTGGTCAGAGGCTTCAAGGGCGTCCTGTCAGGATCCAGTCTGACAACGCCACAGCGGTGGCATATGTCAACCATCAAGGAGGAACAAGGAGCTCGGCTACAGTGTCGGAGGTCACTCACATCCTAAGGTGAGTGGAAAAGAATGTGCCAGCTGTCACGCCAGTCTACATTCCAGGTGTAGAAAACTGACAGGCGGACTTTCTGAGTTGCCAGATTCTGGACCAAGGGGAATGGTCGTTACGCCTGTGCATGGGTGTTCTAACTCCTTTGCCTGAGATGGGGCAGCCAGACGTGGATTTCCTGGCTTCTTGACTCAGTCGCAAGGTGTCGATTTGTGGCCAGGTCCACAGATCCGTGGACCGATGCGTTGGTGGCTCCATGGGGTTTGTATCGGCTAATTTATGCTTTTCCCCCACTGAAGTTGCTTCCTCGTCTGCTCTGCAGAGTGGAGGTCGAGGGAATTCCAGTGATCTTTATTGCCCCGGCATCCTTGTGCGCCTGGTGGCGGGTGCTCCCTGGCATTTTCCAATGCAGAAGGACCTTCTGTCGCAAGGTCCCATCCTGCTTTACAGTCCCTGGCTTTAACAGCATGGCTATTAAAAGCCAGGTACTAAAGGGACTGTGGTCTCTCCTGTCGGATGCAGTAATTTTTTATTTTTTTATGTTGAGGGCCGGAAGTCATCTGCCTGGAAAATCTACCATCGCACTTGGAAGGCCTACATCTCTGTGTGAAGAGATGCACTGCCACCCGAGGGCCTATTTGCTTTCTCGGATCCTGCTGTTTTTACAGCGTGTAGTAGATCAGAAACTTGCCTTAAGCACTATTAAGGGGCAGATTTCAGCCTTAGCTGTTTTCTTCCAACGACCCCTGGCGGCTCACGTTCTCCATGGGATTTAAATTTGGTACTCTCGGTGCTCCAGGGACCTCCCTTTGAGAATGTAAGGGAGATTCCTCTTTTAACACCCTCTCAGAAAGTTGCTTTTCTAGTTGCCATTACATCGGCCAGAAGGTTTTCTGAGTTGGCGGCCTTGTCTTGCAAGTCATCATACTTGGTCCTCCATGCTGATAAAGCGGTGGTGCGTGCAAAGCCTTCGTTCTGAAGGTAGTTTTCAGCCTTCCACCTGAATGAGGACATTGTACTTCCAACTTTGTCCTCAGCCTTTGCATCCCAGAGAGGCTGCGTTGCATACCTTTAGACGTGTTGTGTGCTCTGCGGGTGTACCTGTCTGCTACGGCTCCGTTTCCGGAGGTCAGACTCACTGTTTGTGTCTGGTCCGCAGAAGGGCTTGGTGATCTCGTCGGCCCCCATTTCTCGGTGGATCAGGCAGACCGTCATCCAGGTCTATGCCCTTAAGGGGCGGGTGCCTCCCTTTCCTGTAACGGCACATTCGACCAGGGAAATTGGTGCCTCCTGGGCTTTCCGACATCAAGCGTTTTGTCTCTCACAAGTGTGTAAGGCGCGACCTGGTCGTCCATTCGCACTTTCTCCAAATTTTACAAAGTTGATGCGAGTGCATCTTCGGATGCTTGCTTTGGCCGCAAGGTTTTGCAGGTGGCTGTTTGAGTTTGCAACTCCTCCGTTGAGAAGCGCTGTTTGGGGTGAAGTTAGTTTTTGATCGCCGTTCCCACCCCTCGTTTTTTTAACACTGCTTGGGTGTCGTCCCACAAGTCAAGATTTACAGAGGCTGTGTCTGTCCATGGACGAAAAGAGAAAATAGGATTTTCTGTACTCACTGTAAAATCCTTTTCTGTCCATGGACGGACACAGCTCCCACCCCTCGAAGTTTGTACTGCTTTTTGACGAACTGAGCTGCTGACTGCTGGGCGAGGGGTTATGACCGGAGTGACCGACCCCTGGGTGGGGCTGTTCAATTGTGTTAAAGTTGCATGTTTTTAAAGAACCAACATGTCTGCCTAGTCCTCTCCTATAGAACAGGAACATAACCCACAAGTCAAGATTTACAGAGGCTGTGTCTGTCCGTGGATGACAGAATAAAGGATTTTACGGCGAGTACAAAAAAATCCTATTTTTCCTGACATTAAGAAATATCTGAATCTTCAGACCCCCAAGGAACAATACAATTTATCTGAATATTTTTCAAAGTAGGATTCTTTCTTTTCTAAGATGTAGTCTCATGAACGGCTCGCTCAAGATCAGCATCTGTAATATTGGCCTCATGTTGGGATGATTGGATTTTTGTCATGAGCCCCTCCCAGGCCTCACCACAAAACTATGCCATGACTTACACTGCTCAAAATACACAGATATGTAATCGGGTCCCTATCCAAATAAACACTAAATTGAAAACAAACAGATAATAATCAAATTCAAACACATAAACAAGAATAGTTGAATAAGATATTTAAAAAAAAAAAAATAGAAAAACACTTATGATCTAGAGCAGGGATCTCCAAACTTCGGCCCTCCAGCTGTCACATAACTACATTTTGAGCAGTGTAAGTCACCTTGGGGAGATGCAGACTAGAATACTGCAATCACTGAGCAGCAAATGACATCACCTTTGCATTTCAGTTATCTTGCAAACATGGCCTGTTAGTGGGCCCTGCAAGACAGGATTGATGACCACTGATCTAGAGGAACAACCAGCCACGAAAAGTAGTGTATTGAAACACAATGATCGTGCAAAATAGATAAAGAAATTGGCTGATATGTCCTTGTTAGATAAAGCACCTGATTCCAAAGGTTTGTTTAAAAAGAGGGACAGAGGGAAGGGGATGATTGCGGTCAGGGCCGATCCTAGGGTCACAGGCGCCTGGGTGCAGAAATATTTCTGGCGCCCCCACAAAGGGGGCGTGGTCATCTTACCAACACCTCCCCTTTACAAATGTTTCTATGGCAATGACTCAAACACAGATGCTCCTCTAAGAAGTATTTGTTGCCCTGGGATCCTCCCATGATCTTTTAACAATAAATAAAATACTGGACGAGCGTACACTGAGACCTGGAGGGGAACCTCTCTGATACTGTTAGAAAGTGTCCAAAACATAGTACAGGATGGTCAGACTGTAGACATGATACAAGAGATGGTCAGAAACTGCAATCATAGTACAGGAGATGGTCAGAGACTGCAGACATGATACAATAGATGGTCAGAGACTGCAATTATAGTACAGGAGATGGTCAGAGACTGTAGACATATAACAGGAGACAGTCAGTGACTGGAGATATAATACAGGAGATGGTCAGAGACTGCAGACATATTACAGGAGACGGTCAGGGACTGGAGAAATAATACAGGAGACAGTCAGAGACTGCAGATATAATACAGGAGATGGTCAGAGACTGCAGTTCCTATTGGCATAAGTAGATAATGGCTGACCGTCTCTCACCTGACCCAGCGATACAGCAACAACAGTTCCTCTGATCAGGAGTCAGCTCACTCTGAATTGCCCATGGATACTCCACTGGGTAGAGCCCAGATCTGTATTCTGGCAATGACTCTATTCCTTTCTCCGCCAGGGATGGCACTAGGCTGTGTGGCTTTGCCAGTGGTGGCGCACGGCAGTGGGGTTCTCTCTCTGGAGTCCTGGGTGCACTTCCCTGAAAGCTTTCCTGGGGTCCTGGCTCTCTCTCCCATTTAGCTGAACATGCCGTGTGGGCTGCAGATTCTTTGTTACAGTGGGGCTGCCAGTCCTTGAACTACAAGTCCCACAATCTTCTTCTCTGCTCCTTTTTCTTCCCTGGCCAATATAATGGCGGGGAAAAAACATAAAGGGTGGCTGTGCTGGCAAGCTGCACTCACTAGTACAGCATTGCACGCAAAGAGAAGGAGGAGAGGGAGTGGAAGGAGGAATGAAGAGCCCGCAGCTGCAGTGGCATCACTAGGGTTGTTGTCACCCGTTGAGGTAAAACATGGCGTCACACCCCCCCTTCCTCCACCTATAGTTGCCCCTCAGTACAGACCCCCTCCGTCAGTGCAGACTCCTAAGTAAGTATAAACCCCCTCCGTCAGTACAGACCCCCCAGGACAAACCATCCCCTTCAATTAGTACAGACCCCCAGGACAAAACACCCCCCATTAGTGCAGACACCCTTCCAGTATTAAAGACCGCCCCTCATATTGCAGACCCCCAGGACAAACACCCCCATTAGTACCGACCCCCCCAGGATAAACCCCCCATTAGTGCATATGCCCAGGACAAGCCCCCCATTAGTACAGACCCCCCCAGGACAAACCACCCCATTAGTGCAGACCCCCCAGAACAAACCCCCCATTAGTGCAGACCCCCCAGGATAAACCCCCATTAGTATTAAACCCCCCATTAGTGCCCATCCCCAGGACAAGCCCCCCATTAGTACAGACCCCCCCCAGGACCAACCACCCCATTAGTACAGACCCCCAGAACAAACCCCCCATTAGTGCATACCCACCCAGGACAAACCCCCCCCATTAGTAGTACAGACTCCCCCAGGACAACCCCCCCATTAGTACAGACTCCCCCAGGACAAACCCCCCATTAGTGCAGACCCCTGAGGATAAACCCCCCATTAGTATTGACCCCCTGGGATAAAACCCCCATTAGTGCAGACCCACCCAGGACAAACCCCCCATTAGTACAGACCCCAGGACAAACCCCCCATTAGTGCAGACCCACCCAGGACAAACCCCCCACTAGTACAGACCCCCAGGACAAACCCCCCATTAGTACAGGCCCCAGGACAAACCCCCCATTAGTACAGACGCCCAGGACAAAACACCCCCCATTAGTACAGACACCCTTACAGTATTAAAGACCCCCCCCCCCATTAGTACAGACCCCTAGGACAAACCAATCCCCCTCCGTTAGTACAAACTCCCCATGACAGACCCCCAAGGACAAACCCCCCCATTAGTACAGACTTCCCCAGGACAACCCCCCCATTAGTACAGACTCCCCCAGGACAAACCCCCCCCATTAGTACAGACTCCCCCAGGACAAACCCCCCATTAGTGCAGACCCCTGAGGATAAACCCCCCATTAGTATTGACCCCCGGGATAAATTCCCATTAGTACAGACCCCCAGGACAAACCCCCATTAGTACAGACCCCCAGGACAAACCCCTCCATTAGTACAGACCCCCAGGACAAACCCCTCCATTAGTACAAACTCCCCCCATTAGTACAGACCCCCTAGGACAACCCCCCCCTCATTAGTGCAGACCCCAGGGACAAACCCCCCCCCACATTGGTACAGACTCCCCCCAGGGAAAAAAACGCCCCCTACATTACTATAGACCCCCCCCAGGACAAACCCCCCCCCTCCATTACATAAAAACACTTGGTCCATCATGCCTGACATTCGGCTCCTTTCTGTGTCATAAGAGGACTCCTGTCTGCGGCGATCTGTGATCCACCCGGGCGGCAGCTGCAGAGGAGGGGACAGTGTGCAGCCGCGCCGCCCGGGTGGATCACAGATCGCCGCAGACAGGAGTCCTCTTATGACACAGAGAGGAGCAGAATGTCAGGCATGATGGACCGCCCCCTCAGCGATGTCACTGAGCAGCTAACGTCTCTCCACACAGAGACAGCCGCTCCGAACTCCGAATTCTTCACTCCCCTCTCTAACAGGAGGAGGAAGGGGGGACACTGACAGCCGTTTAGGACACACGCGGCGGCGGCGGGGAGAGCCGCCGGCGACGCGCTACACGAACAAGGAGAGGGATTTGAGGGAAGCACTCTGGCACTTCAGCGCCCCCACCTCTGTGGCGCCTGGGTGCACTGCACCCTGTGCACCCCAGGTAGGATCGGCCCTGATTGCGGTGCCAAAACCACTCAAGAATTATTAAAAGTAGCAAATTTTATTATATTATATTTTAAAATGCATATTACAAATATAATTTCACATAGACCTTGAACATGCAAGATCATTGGATCAATTATCCAGTATTGCGCACCATGTCTAACATTATATTATTCCTGTATATTATTTATATTTATTTGATGTTTGTTTTTATTTCATTTTTTTTCTCTTATTGTAGCGCTATAATTACTTTGGCTTCTTCAGGGGAATAAGATGTGACCAATGTCTTGGCGAAACATGTAGGGAAGACCTGACCCACCATTAGAATAAGTCAATATCATCTCGGCCAATAGTATATCGCAATGTTTATGTGAAATTAGATTTGTAATATGTGTTTTAAAATATAATGTAATAGAATTTGCTACTTTAATTCTTGAGTTGTTTTGGCACCACAATAATCCCGTTCTCTCTGTCCCTCTTTTTAACCACTTCCATTCTGGCACTTCTCTCCTTCATGTAAAAAATCATCATATTTTTTTTTGCTAGAAAATTACTCAGAACCCCCAAACATTATATATGTTATTTTTTTATTTATTTTTTTAGCAGACACCCTAGGGAATTCAATAGCAGTCATTGCAACTTTTTATCTTGCACGGTATTTGCGCAATTTTTCAAACACCTTTTTTTTTTTTAAACAGTTTCATGACTTGAATAACAAAACAGTAAAGTTAGTCCGATGTTTTTGTATAATGTGAAAGATGTTACGCCAATTAAATATATATACCTAACATGTCATGTTTTAAATTGTGCACAGTCATGGAATGGTGTCAAACTTCAGTACTTAAAAGTCTCCTTAGTCAACATTTTAAATTGTATTTACAGGTTACCAGTTTAGTGTTACAGAGGAGGTCTAGAGCTAGAATTGTTGCACGCGCTCTTACGCACGTGGCAATACCTCACATGTGTGGTTTAAACGGCGTTTACATATGTGGGCAGGACTTATGTGCATGTTCACTTCTGAGTGCAAGCTACTGGGGACAGGGGCGTTTTAAAAATGTATTTGTTTTGCCTAATTTTATTTATACACTTTTTTTTTTACTTTTTTTTATATCACTTTTATTCCTATTACAAGGAATGTAAAATCCCTCTACATGAAACACAAATCGGATACAATTTAAAAGGCCCCTACCTTTTCTCTGACCCTCAGTTGTTTAGATCATCAAGTAAACCTCCACCAGAAGTGCACTCAGAAGAGGGAAAAAAAATAGAAACATAAAAAAACACCACCACCAGGTGAACAAGGTCGACCAGTGAAAAGTAGAATAGGGTGGGAATATAGACGCTGTCCTGGAAGGTTCCTGGAAATACTGTTACCGGTAAGTCTAACAGGGTTCCCCCCCCCCCCTCACCTTCCAGTACAGCTACCTGAGAGGATAAGCAAGATTCTATACCTTAGGGAGGGACAATAGCCTAAAGCACTTTCCTGCCAAAGAAGAGGTCCTGGCTGGAAAGCATCTAAACTAAATAATGTTTTACAAATGCATGAGAGAAGGATGGCAGCTTTAGAAATTTTGTCTTATGATGCCCCCGCTCTTTCTGCTCATGATGTGGCCATGGATCTCATTGAATGAGCCCTAATTCTACAAGGAGGGATACGACCTGATGCTTTGTATGCTTTACAAATGGCTTCCTTAATCCACCTAGCAATAGCCCTTTTAAATGCTTTGGACCCCTTCTTGGGGCCACTGAATAACACCAACAGCTGGGAGGAACTCCTAAAACCACTGGACTTCTCTAGGTAAAGCAGAATACATCTCGTTATGTCTAAAAGACTGAACATTTCCTCCTCCGCATTCTTGGGAGAGGTACAGAAACTAGACAGGACTACTTCCTGGGACCTACGAAAGTTTGAAGATACTTTGGGCAAATAGAAAGGATCAGGCCTAATCACTACCCTGTCCTCCAGAATCCACAGGAAGGGGTCTTTACAGGAAAGGGACTGCAGATCAGAAATCCTTCTCCCTGACGTAATAGCCAAAAGGAAGGAAATGTTTAAGGAAATTAATTTCAGGTAAGCCCCATGCAAAGGCTCAAAATGAGCACTGGTTAACACTAATGACAGATCCCAAGGAGGCACATGTTTGATGACCTTGGGAGCATGTCTAGATCTGGCTGAAAGGAACCTCCTGACTAAAGGATCTTCTGCTAGTTTTTTGTCTAAAAACAAAGACAGAGCCGCAACCTGAACCCTAAGGGTGCTGACAGTCCTTTCTCTACTCCCTTGTTCAAAACGTCCAATATACATGGAGTGGAAAAATAATCTAAACCGTATTTCCTTTGCCAGGAAAAAAAAAGTTTTCCAAACTTTCCCATAGATTCTCCTTGTGACCAACTTGTGGCTGTCCAAGATAGTTTGAATAACCTTCTCTGAACACGCTCTCAACTGTATGATGTGCCACTTAGCCTCCAGGCCGTATAATGGAAAGTCTGAGGGTTTGGATGCAACACTGGCCCCTGATGGAGTAGATCCTTCCAATCTGGTAGGGGCCAGGGAAGATCTGCAGATAGGGCCTTCAGAGAGGAAAACCAATTCCTCCTGGGCCACCAGGGAGCAATCAGAACCACTTCTGCCCGATCCTGAATAATTTTCCGAACTACTAGAGGTAAGAGGGAAAAAAGAGGGAAGGCGCAGGCCAGAGTAAAATCCCACGGGAAGGAGAGAGCATCTGTCCCCAAGGACCCTGTCTCTCTCCAGCGAGAAGAATGCCAGCAGTTTTCTGTTGCGACTGGAGTCAAAAATATCCACTGCAGGAAGATCCCATCTTAGCACAATCTCCCGGAACGTGCCTTGATGCAGCTCCCAACAGCTGGAACTGATGCTCACTCAGGCTCCCTGGGCCTGCCAGCCCTGAGAGTGCGCACCCCAGCCAGACAGACTGGCATCTGTAGTAACTTTTATTGGAGCATGTTGCTCCCAGGTTTTTCCTCCCTGCAGGTGCTCCCACCAGGAGAGATTGAGAAAATCCTCTCCTGGCAGCTGCACCAGCTGATTTAGAGAACCCTTCCTGCGATCCCAATGGAGTAAGAGAAACGCCTCAAGGGGTCTGGAGTGTAATTGGGCCCAGGGCACGCTTGGGATGGCTGCAGTCATTAACCCTAATAACTGCATGATACACCGAAGAGAGGTCTGTGGGAGCAATTTGAAGGCCTGCACAGAAAGAAGTTTCAAAATTTCTCCTCGGGAAGAAAAATCTTTTGGGCAACGGTCAATTAGATAACCCAGGAAAATAATGCTCTGGGAAGACAAGACTTCTGTTGGTTGACTTTCCACCCCAGTTTCTAAAAGATCTGCAAAACCAACCAAAGATCAGAAACACTGGACCCAAGGAGAAAGCTAAAGCATCCCAGGCCTTACGCAGCAAGGAGTCAGCCTTCCTGTCCATTTGATCTTTAAGATCCCCAGAGTCTTCAAAAGACAGGTCTGACCTCTAGGATACCTGTGACATAGGGGCATCCAGCAAGACATTTGAAGAAAGTTTCCTCAAACTCAGACTGAAAAAATCTTCTTTTGTGCCCTTTAGACTGGAATAACCTCCTCTTGGGTTCCTTTCACTCTGAAAGAATCATATCCCTAAGTGACTGATGCACTGGAAAAGTTCTCGATTTCCGCCCCTGTAGACCCCTATACATTTTTTTTAATTGTTTATTTATACGTTTTTGCAAGTCATACAAAAGAAAATACATTGGAATCATTAACATTTTGAAGCGATGCAGGTATACACTGTCTTAGAGAACTACTAAGCACACATAGATTGTACAAGTTAAGGAGCAGCGATGTGATTAAACCGTTGCCTTGAGTGGGAGAAAGAAAGTCAGTCCCATGAATAAAAAATAAAATTAGTAAAATAAATTTGAAACAGCCTCCCATCCCAACCGCCGTACAGGAGTTATAGAGGTAATATAGACATACTGTATAGCCTCACACAAAGATCTGTACAAAAAGAAAAGTAATTAGCATACAAACTCAAAGGAATATGTAACCAACTGAAGTTAACTATCGTATTTATCGGCGTATACCGCGCACTTTTTCCCCTTAAAATAAGTATATGTCGGCGGAGGCGTTCAAACTGAGCGTGGGAAGCGGGGATTCGACACGAGACAGAGCTGGAGAAGCCGTGAGGACACCACCGAGGCCACAGACGGACGCCGGACCGGACGATGGACGCCGGGCAAGACACCAAAACTGTAAGTAAAAAAATGTTATAACATTTTTTTTTACAGGAATTTCGGGGCAACTTTAGGGGTGTGCGCTATACACGGGAGTGCGCAATACCCCGATAAATATGTTAACTGGTTAATTTCCTTCAACACCATATACTGAATCATCCCATGCTGACCATGTTTCAGAATTTTTTTTGCTCGGAACCCTCCACTGTAGCTGTCAGACGCTCCATTCTACGTATGTCAGCCACAGCAGTGAGCAGTTGTAGGAGTGTTGGAGGTGAGGTGGACAACCACAGTCTAGGAATGACCCGTTTGGCAGCCAGCAAAATAAGACCTTAGTCGGCGCAGACCCTTAGAAACACCAGGAAAAGGGAGACCTAACAAATAGTGCATGGGCGTCCGAGGGACATGAATACCAACCAGTGTCTCTAACAACTTCTGGACTTGAAGCTAAAATTGGTGAACAGGGGGACATTCCCAAAAAATTTGATAGTGAGAGCCAACAGCATTATTACATCTCCAACATTGTTTTGAGATTGTTCAATTGCGGGCATGTAAAATATCTGGGGTCCTATACCAGTGCATCAGGACTCTGTATGCGGTATCCTTATGGGCCACACATCGAGAGATACTGGAAGTGTGCCTCCCAATCCAACAAGGAAATGTCATGCTGCAAGATCTGAGACCATTTGCTCAAGTAGTGGTGGCTATTTACTGCCATAGGGACAGCTTCATGCAATATTTTATAGATGGTAGAGATCATTTGGGGCTCACAAGGACTTCTAGCGCATAAGGCCTCAAAGTCAGTTGGCTATTCCAAAGTCAAAGAAGGGGATCTGGTGGAGAAAACATTTTGAATCTGTAAGTATGCATGTAAAAGCTTTTGGGGGATCTGACGCTGTCTTTGCAAGTCAGGAAAAGTCAGTAAATGTTGTGTCACTGGGCAAACAAAATGTCATAATTGGAAAATTCCTGCCTGGGTCCATGGTGACATACGATCATAAGAAAGGCTGTCTGGGATGTCTGGGTTAAATAGGACATTCAGGAGTGGTGGGCCCGGTGAGGACAGTGAATTATGCTCGGAACATCTCTTCCAAATAGACAGAATGAACAACATTGGAGCCAAAAAAAAATCTGTAATTGGGGCATATGAAGGGTAGTAGAAGGCCAGAGCATATAGCAAGGATGGACCGGCACCATGACACTCATTTCTATTTCCGCCCATCTATTCAGGGCTTTCCAGGAGGTCCAGGATGCAAGAACTCTCAGATGTGAGGCATAATAGTATTTGATGAAGACTGGGCCTCCCAATCCCCCCCCCCCCCGCCATCCTGTGGGAGGCATTATTCCAGATAAAGCAGAGGCTCCTCCTTTGAAGGGATTTCAGCTGCGTCAATGGGACTGCCACCGGTAACGTTTCAAACAACTATAACAATTCAGGAAGCATGGACATTTTAAGAACATTCATTCGCCCCAACAGGGATAGGGGATGAGTCAATAAACGATTAATTTCCGAAAACAGGGAAGGGAAGTTGGCCCAATAATGTGTCATAAGAGGCAGTAAGTTGAACTCCCAAATATTTAAGCAACTAAGAAACACCAGTGATAATTATACCTGCTTTGGAGGGAAGATAGGAGAGAAGGTGGGATGTTTATGGGTAATGCTTCTGTTTTAGTAGCATTCATTTTAAAACCAGAAAGGCCACTAAAGTTAGATATTATGTTATGTAGGTGTGGCAGAGAGGTGTGTGGGTGTGTGAGAGTTAAAAGAATGTCATCCGCGAAAAGGGATAGTTTATATTCCGTGTGTCGAATATGAACGTCTTTAATATCCGGACATTCCCGTATGACCGCAGCTAAGGGCTCCAAGCTAAGAATAAAGAGCAGTGGTGAGAGAGGGCATCGCTGTCTCGTACCATTGCTAAGGGAAAATGGACGTGATAGGTGGGAGGAGAGTTGCACTTGTGATGTGGGCTTCGAATATAGGACCTGAAGAGCTTGGATAAAGGGGCCCGAAAATCCATAACGGGATAGTATTGCAAACATAAATGGCCAACTAAGGCGATCAAATGCTTTTTGGGTGTCTAAACTAAGTATCAGAGCAGGGTTTTGGGTTTTAGTAAGTAGGTCTATAAGATCAATTGTATGACGTGTTGTCACCTGCATGTCTCGTGGGGACAAAACCCACCTGGTCTCTATGAATTAGAGCTGGCAGTAGTATAGAGAGTCTGTTTGCTAAAATCTTAGTGAAAATTTTGTAATCGGAATTTAACAGAGCAATTGGACGATAATTATCGGGAAGAGATGAATCTTTACCCAGTTTAGGGATAACGGTTACAAAAGCATGCAAAAATGAGGGGTACGGAGATTTAACCTGGAGTAATGAGAACAGGGTTAACAGATGCGGGGTCAGGGTCAATAAAAACGCCTGGTAATAGGAATATGGAAGACCATCTGGACCTGGGGCTTTATGTGAGGGAAGGTGTTTAATTACTTTGGTTAATTCTTCAGCGGAAATAGGTTGGTTTAATGAGGAGCGTTGGTCTAGTGACAATCTTGGGAGGCGTACAGATGACAAGAAAGAGTTTAGTCCGTCTTGTGAGAACTTGGCCAAGGAATCCATGCTCAAACAGTTATAACAGTTATAAAGTTTATTATATTACTCTCCAAAAATGTCGGACATGGTCCGAGGACAGTGCGTAGGTGTGCCATCTGATTGTACTATATGATCAGGGATGGATAAAAAAGGGCGGGGCTTAAATCTGTGCACAAGCATCCTGTGTGGTTTGTCTGCATACTCATAAACCTTTTGCTTAGACCATAACATTGATTTTGAGATTTTGCTCATATCCACAGACCTAATATGATTACGGATAACAATCACTGTACGCAAAAATTCCTCCAATTTTTGAAAAGCCTATCCTTAGTTTCGGCATGCCGCAAAAGAGACTTGTTGAGCCTCCAATGACAAGTTTTGGGTGATGCGGCATGGAGCCCTAGCTTTAGAGTAATAGGTGCGTGATCAGACCACGTAATGGGTTCTATCTCCGGAGATACTACGTTGGGTAGCAAGGGGGCAGATATTAGAAAGTGGTCCAAACGGGAGTACAGTTTTGGAGGGGAATAAAAGGTATATTGACGATGAGTAGGATGTTTTACTCTCCACGCATGAAAAAGATTGTGGGAGCGAATTCATTTGCGGAAGGAGGTGGACAGTTTAAGGACTTGGAGAGACGGGGTTTGTTGAAACGGAGCAAATCTATCTCTACTAGGGGACATACACATGTTGAAATCCCCACCTACAATCGTGAAAGGCTGAGCAAAAGAACAAAGCTGATCAAGAACTCCAGTGAGAGCCAATCTGTCCCGTATTGGGTGCATATATATTAGCTAAAGTGAAGGGGGTGTTTAGGTGGGTACAGTTCAGAAGGACATACCGACCCCAGGGGTCTAGAATCAAAGCTAGGATCCATATAGGGCACAAACGTTTAATCAGTATGGTCACTCCAGCCTTGCCAGATGGATCTGAGGCCATATAGACTGTGGGAAAACGTTTAGAAGCAAATTTAAAAGAGCTCCCTGGGCAGAAATGTGTCTCCTGAACCACCACCACATCATCTCCAGAGGATTTCAATTCCTTCAAGGCCAGCCAGTGTTTTCGTAAGGAATTCAAGACCTTAACATTACAAGAAAATATTTTTAAAGCCATACTACAATCACAAAGTGACAAGCAAATTACATTTTAACATAACTCATGGGTAAGAGATATTCCAACCCAAAGAGGTTTAGAAGAAACATGTACACATCAGCATTACTGAGCAACAAGACAATATGTGGTGAGTATATACCCTGCATCAAAATAAAAGAACAAAAACAGGTTAAAAAAGGACCTGGTAAAAAATGTAAAGGCTTAGCAAGAGCAAAGTGCAAAAAAAGAAAAACATAACAACAAAAAAAGAAAACCAGTATCTTGAAAGCCTGAAGGAAAAAAGTCCTTCAGGAAACCGAGGCTGGACACCTTGGACATGTAGAGGAACATGGCGGTCAGCAAGAACAACGGGTTGTGGCCCGCTCCTGTAGGAAATAACTAGCCTCGGACAGTTAACATAGTTCAGCATAGAACACCACTGATTGGAACTCCAATGGGGGGGCTAAAAAGAGAACAGTAACCTTCCGAAGTGGAAAAAACTTTTGTGTGGAGAAATGGACAAAAAATAGAAACGGGGTTTACTGAGCACATCAGAAAAGGAAAGGGATATAGGGGAGAACACTCCCCGCAGGTACATGAAGAAATCAGCCGAGATCCTGGGTATCTGAGAACCCCCCAAAAAAAAAAAAAGGAGGTGCAAATCAAGAAAGCCTTGGAGCCTCAGGTAGGGGGTTCTAGGCAGATTGGAACCCTGCGGTGTAGAGAAAGCCCTCTGTTGTCTTCGACGAACTGGGGTCCAGATTGCTGCGGGGGCCTGAAGGGGCTTGGAGACCAGAGCAGGTGGGAGGAGCTGGAGATCTTCCTCTGGAACAGGTGGCAGTCCCAAATTGCGAGTGAAAGCCTCGTATTCATGAAGCTCCCTGATGGAGTATTGTGTGCCATCTTTAGATGCTGAGACCTGAAATGAGAAAACCCATCTGTAGGGGACTTGATGATGTTGCAGGTGAGCCGTTATTATGTCGAAGATTGCGTCTTTTGGCCAGGTTGATGGGGGAGAGTTTACTGAAGATCTGGATTTTGGAGCCTTTGAAATCGATGCGATTTTTGTTGTATGTAGCTGTTGTTAGGGCTTTCTTACTGTCATAATAGTGGAAACAATCTATTATGTCCCTCGAGTTGGATCCAGGGGGGGTTTGGGAGCCAAGGATCTATGGGCCCTGTCTAGGCGCCAATCAATATCGGGTATGTGCGAAGCCAGCGTGACAAAGACATTAAGTAGTTATAAACAATGATAAATGCACTAAATTACAACTAATATTGTGAAACCGTGCAGTGAAAAACACTATAGGGGCTAACAATCAAAAATGGGCAGCCAAGCTGTGTCAATTAATCAGTGAATCCCGTTGGAACAACAGGTTCACAAATGTGAAACAAAAATAAATAAAAAGCATATGAACAGTATTGAACCAAGTGACCATGAAAAAAAATCCCAATTACAGAGATTCAAAGTGTCCAGAAATGTGCAAACCAAATCAGCAACTATGGATCAAAGTCCTGACTCATGGAGAGATCGTCCTCGATGCAGTCCACGATACATGTAATGGAAAAACATAACATAGCACAATATTGTTTGGTAGAATGATTACAGCAAGGGCACTTTACAAGTTGTACTCACGAATCCCCATTCAAAATAAGCCGCTCAGTATTGCTGAGTACCGTATGAGAGACCTCCGCTGGTTTCCGTATGTGTGGCTCCTCCCCCTACGTGTTGCGTCACGGTCACGTGACTTACTCATGGGATATGATTGTGGAGCGCATCATGCGGGCCATTTATCTTGGTAAACCCGGAAGAATATGCAACGGAGGGAGCTTATAGGCAATCTACATCATTTGCGGCTGAAACTTATGACAGTGGTATTATACCATAAAAAACTGTCACGAATAACTTTAATACCATAAAATTACAACTGCATGTTAAAATCACATAATAACAAAGTATATAAATACAGCTTGACAGGTAATGAGGAGAGCATCCAATTGCTCCACCAATGGTCAAGAATGGGTATTACATGGTAAAATAATAAAATAAATAAAAATAACTCAATCAATGGGCATATGAGTTACATTATTAAGTAGATCACTCATACCAAATAGCGATAATATGAAGAATGAACATAAAATGGATAATATATATATATATATATATATATATATATAAATATAAATGTGAATATCAATTAGATATAAATATAAAAACTATTGGTCTGAAATAAAACAATTTAAATCAAAATCGATGTTGAGGCCATTAGGCTCTAAGGATTTCATTTCATAAATCCATCGAGATTCTGAGCGCATTTATCATTGTTTATCACCTTCTTTATTTGGTTTGTGCACCATACACCTGATGCAGCTTGTTACATTTGGTTATTAATTTTGTGTTGTAATTATTAGTTTAGTAGCGCTGTATTATTCCTTTATTAAGTAGCTATACCCGTAGCTCTTTATCGTTATCTGATTCAGGGACTCCACGGATCCTCAGATTCGAATGACGTTCTCTGTTCTCCAAGTCTTCTTGTTGGAGTTGTATTTGGGAAACTGTGGTCCAGATTAGCGATTACGCCGGCGTAACAGGAGATGCGCGGCATAAGTCTAAATTTGTGCATGCGTTTCGATACTCTGCATCCCCAAAACGAGATACGCAAGAAATCTACTTTTTTTTGTCCAGCGTAATTTCGATAGACCGGCGCATCCGTCCGCGCAAAACTGCGCTAGACACACCATTGATTTGCTATTCAAATATGCTAATGAGGGAGTTATGGGGATCCACAAAAGAACGTTGGTGCAGCGCAGGCTACGCGCTGTGCGCAACAGCTGCACGGCCTGTCTAAAATTAGACCATACCATAGGTGGTATAAAATTAGACAATTTGTTTACATGTCAGAGAAAGGGACACTGTTAGTGAGGAGCTGAGCAGTCACACGTGTTGCACAACAATCTGTATGCCAACATGCCAGTGGCATCCATGCTCATAGCTATACTACTGACTTTAGATGAGCAAAGAAGGAGGAGGGCACGGAGGAGGGCACGAGAGAGGTTTTTTGTTTTTTTTTACAAAAAAAAATTCTTTGCTTTAAGAAACATTTTTACAAAAAATATACATACATATATACATCAATACATAACATACATACAAATTACAAACACGGTCTCACTATCTTTCAATAGCCCTTTAAAACCTTGATGGATATAATAATCTAATCTGATACAAGCCAATAATCTAATCTGATACTCTTCACTTGATATACCACACACACATAGACATCTTTGGCATGAGTGATTCTGAGGTGTCTCGCATCTTCAGATTCACCCCTCATGCCATCCTGGAATTAACCACAACCCTGCAGGAGGACATCACCAGCCCAACACATGACACCACCCATGACACCCATGACAGCTACATATACAATCCTAGCCCCATCCCCACAGAACATGTATGGGGACAGCTGGCTGGTTGGTGAGTGACATGGGTGGCAGGCATGACTGTCCCCCCCATGATGCTGAAATCACAAGGGGCACATGCACTACTAACATCCTCCTGTCTTATTCCTTCAGGGTGACTCTGCATATGCACTGGGACCCCATCTCCTGACTCCTATACGGAACCCCCCTAACCAAGGCTACCCCGTCTTCTGAGGGAAGAGCAGCCAGGAGCCAGCTTACATTAGGCATCTTTGCACGTTAAACACACACATTAATCATGGCACAATGAGAATGCATGCATGCACACCACTGTGGTTCCTAGCACACACACCCCACATCCTCATCACATTGGATTGGCACAAGCCCACCATGCAGGACTTGTGAGCTGTAATGCCACGCCACGGCTCCAATTATGTCACTGTACATTCATACACCATTCACACGGACCTGGGGATCACTTCTCCACCACAAATGAGGGTGACACCCCTTTTCCGGCAGGAATGTCACCCCCACATTCCCAAATCATACACAAACAGAACCCAAAAAAAAAAAGAAATGCCCAGCAAAAATATAATTTAAACAAAATAACAACAAAGAAAACACATAAAAGACAAAAATCACTCTGCAAAACAGTCCCCAAATGTCTCAAAGACACATCACAAACAAACAAACGCTAATAAACAACAGAACAAAAGCACCTTGCTGTATAGGGAGGGATACAAAGAGATGTACTTTTGCAAAGGAAGTGCGTTTGTCTCTGTCTATTTATGCTGTTTGCGTAGTTCACTAATTTGCCCTAGTCCACTTCCAATTTCACTGATTGCGTCGTTCCCGAGTTGTGAGCATGCGCACAGAGGTGCTGACCATGGTCTGCTTCAAGCGCGCATGCGCGAGCCGGCCGGCCCTTCATTTGCATGGGGTCACGGCTCATTTCAATGTAACACGCCCACGTCCTTCCCAATTTGTATTACTCCGCCTTGCGCCTCAGAAATAACGTTGCACAGGCGCAAATTTCTGCGTAAAACCAATGAGAATAGGGTGATTGCGCCGCTACATTGTGCCAGTCTAACGTAAAGGCGGTGCGCTACGCTGGTCCAATAATGCGCAGATGTACCTGAATCTGGCCCTGTGTTTTTAAGATATGCATTTTCTTCCTCCAGAGCATGCATATATTGAACAGTCTCGTCAAAGTTAGTTTCCAAAGTGGCAGTGCGCTCTCCAAGCTGGTCAATCTCCCCCGGAGCTCCTGAGCAATCTTCCCAACCTCTTAAGCTATATTGCATGTCAGATCTTGTAAAAGTGCCTGCAGTTTCAAGTCCAAGACTGCTACCGTGACTACTTCAGCAGAATCCGTCTGCTGGGGTGCATTCCCTGTGTGAAAAATACGTGGGGGCAAGGAGGCGTGCGGCATCTATCGATTCTGTAGGCGTACTCAAGGCCGGGGATTGTGACCTATATAGGAATCGTTCCATGGTCTGTACAGGTTGTGTTGTCGAAGGTGGGATAAAACCTTGATCTATGTTCTTCTGAAATCCTACTTTGCCCATGTAGAGCCTGATGGCAGCAGATAGTGATCCTGTGTCTATTAAAGCTTTTGAAGCGGTACAGGATCCCTAAAGAAACGAGCAGGGACCAGAGCGAGTCTGACATGTCCATCATTGTTGCAAGCCGCACATGCTTCCTACTATTTTGCGCTGCTGTGTTAACTAGAGTCCTAGGGGGGGGGGCATGTCCACTTAAAGAGTTTGCTGAAGGAACAGTATAAGGTAAGCTGCAGGGCTGGCCAGTGAGTAACCAAGGCTGGTGTAGGAGAGGATGAGAAAAAAAAACACCTTCCTCCCTGGGGCTAGATATTGTATACAGGCTGTGGAGATGTCTCTTGTGGGGCTATGTACCTGAGTGAGGGGGATGAGAAGGGCTCAGGATGGCTGCAGGCTGGTGGTATACAAAAGAATGGCCGTCAGAGGACCACAGGCAGGCATCCAAGTACATACAGTTCCTCTGCCTCTTACAGGAATGCTGCCCCAGCCGGATGGGGATGAGTGGCTACTTTAGGCTGGGAGATGATGGAGGCTTCATAGGCCTATAGGCTGCAAGATGGTGGCGGGCCGCAGGTGAGTGTGATCGGCAAACAGGCAGGCCCCTGTGGGTACACAGTCAAATGGTTACCCTGATAGGCCTAGAAGGCCGCAAGTTAACGGCGAACACCTATGCCGTTAAGCTGGCCTGCGGGACAGATGGCGGTGCAGACAGCTGGCCGGGCACTTCTCCCAAGGCTGGGGCCAAGAGAGAAAACGGCCGTGGCACAGTAAATCAGCGTCGGAGGCTCCGTAGACCTCAAGATGAAGGCGGATCCGGGCCGTGTGGAACTGGTCAGGGGAAAGCACAAACGGCCCCCTCAATACAGGCTGGGATGGAGTTAGGGGGATAGCCAGGGGCATCTTAGGGTGAAGTTGGTGGCTCACCCAAGGTAATTGTAGCCAGGATGGCGGCAAATTGTAGCCAGGTTTGTAAAGCCCTGCATCCATATGTCCTCCTCGGTTCGCTGCCGGACACGCCCTCCCCTATACATTTTATCCTGTACAGATTGGATTTGCTGTGGCATCTCAATCTGTTCCAAGGTATATATTGACTTTAAAAGTTCATCAATATCTTCCACTGGAAAAAGATACTTAGAGATACCCGCCTCTTCCTCTGATGCGGAATCCCATTCAGATGAAGAGCTTGGGTTCTCACCTTCTGCCAGATCAGAAGTATAGTGTGAATTAATGGTCTCTGACACTAACAGAGGAAGGGGTCTAGCTGAGGCTGAAGGCTCTTGAGCTATGGAACTAGATGAGGAAGGTCCCAGCCCTGCTACTCTGTCATTAACGGACCGGAAGGAGGCTACAACCTCCTTCATAGAAGACATTAACTCTTTTAAAGAGGCAGTCTCTGATGGAATACAATCCTCACAAAATAGTTTTTTTTTATAACTATCAGAAAGCCTTGCCCTACAGTGCCCACATTTCTTCTTCACCGGTTTGTCCTAGAAAAAAAAAAGCAGAAACAAGAACCATAAACAAAAAAGGTCCCCTGCTGTAGAACCACAGACAATGGCTTACCTTGGAGGCAGTATGGAACCTGGAGGCTTGTTCAATCAGAGCGGGTGCTCCATCCTCAGACCTGTCTTCAAGCTTCATAAGCGAGTGGAGCTCGGCCGGAGAGATAGGCTGCTGTCGTCCTGCTAAAATGCACCTGTCCGGTGTTTCAGCAGACTGTTCCCCCAGGCAGCCATGTCCTCAGTGTATCACTCCGTGTTCCTTATAAACACGGCACCCAGACGTGCGTCACAATGTCATCTTGGTACACCTCAGCGAAGCACGTGGAGGACAAGGTTTCCACACAGGCAGAAAGAAGTCGCCACCACTTTTACCACCAGGTAAGCAAGTACCTCTTAATAGGGAACCCTTCTGGACAGAAAGTACAGGGACTAACCACAGTTACCAGACCCAAGAAAAACAAATAAGACCCCACATCTCTCCTCCAGGCTGGAAAGCATAAGATCAGGAAGAAAAATCACCTGCTGACAGCTGTGATTGCGGCTTTGTTTAGTTCCGGGAACCCTGGCGTGACGTCATAACGTCGTGCCTGGGCCTCGGTCACCAAAAATCTCTACCGTCGTCAGCAGGGGCCTGACGATTCTTTCTCATGGCACAGGAGAGCCCAGAGCAGCACCGGATGGCGGCGGGAGGGGAGGTGATGTCAATGAAGTCAGGATCCTCCCACATGCTTGAATCGGCACCCGGCTTAGACTCTCGGAGGTTCTTTACCGCGATCGGTGTAGCTGTGTGTCAGACTGACAGACTGATCACCGTGAAGTAAAGAGTTCAGCTTTAAAGGGGTTGTAAAGGTAAAAAAAAAAAAATCCTAAATGGCTTCCTTTACCTTAGTGCAGTCCTCCTTCACTTACCTCATCCTCCGATTTTGCTTTTAAATGTCCTGATTTCTTCTGAGAAATCCTCACTTCCTGTTCTTCACTTACCTCATCTTTCGATTTTGCTTTCTCCCTGGTGTGGAGTGTCATGCTCACCCCCTCCCTTGGACTACAGGAGAGAGAGCGTCCTGGCTCTCCTGTAGTCCAATGGAGGGGAGGAGCATGTCACTCCACACCAGGGAGAAAGCCTTGCATTACTGTGTGGAGTTACAGACAGAAGAACAGGAAGTGAGGATTTCTCAGAAGAAATAAGGACATTTAAAAGCAAAATCGAAGGATGAGGTAAGTGAAGGAAGACTGCACTAAGGGAAAGGAAGCTATTTAGGATTTTTTTTTTCTTTACCTTTACAACCCCCTTTCATTTTATTTTTTATACCTGTATGACATTTGTGTTTTCACTCGTCGCTTGTAGTGATGGGAGTGAGCTTCCAATGGTTTTAACATAAGCAACAAGACAGGATGTGGGGGTTTCTAACTGAAATTTTTTCAACCTGCTTTCAGATGGAACAAATGGACTACAGGTATAATAGTAATATGAATATTTCACAAAGTTGCACAGTATTTTGATAACTACTAGGGCCTCTTAACTACATAGACTATTTTCTGGAAAAGGTAAACATAGCTTTAAAGGAGAAACATTAGAAACCACTACCTACTCCTTCTACAACAACTGCCATTATCAGAAGAAGGTCAGTAACGGCAACCAAAAAATGTTTTCACAGGAAATCTATTTTAAAACATTCCCTTCATTTCATGACGAGATTATCATTATACCATGCTTTTCTGGTGTGTAACCCTACGTAGCGCTAATCCAAACAAGTTGCTTGGTAATTTTGAGTTCTCTGTTCTGTGCCTCAACTCCAAAAACAACCTTGGCCCCTCTTGCACACCTGGTTGAATGAAAGTCACTACAAGCACATATAAGGACAAACATATTAATACCTTTAACCTGGCTGTGGGTTATTACTAGAAAATAGACACAAAACTGTTTAGTGGTAGATGAACGTAATGTTTTTATACAGGTCAGAATAACTGGTAGGTTGAACATAAATGAGCACCCACTGGTAAATTCTGACACAGGGGGTTATTTACAAAGGCAACTACAAGTGCAAAGTGCACTTTAAATTGCAGTTGCTGTAAATCTGAAATGCGCAAGCTAAAGTTCAGTTTTTTTTTATTTTATTTACTTGCATGTCCCCCTCGGATCTACAGCGACTGCACTTCCAAGTGCAAAGTGGCTTGGCCTTTCGTAAATAACCCCCACAGTCTGCTAGACAGAGTAATAGCTACATTAAAGTAACTTAGAATCAGGTTCTATACCACTAAACAGGCATTAAACATAGGAAATCAGCAAATTCACCAATAAACAGTGTATAAAAATGTGAACAATAACCCTACAACTGGGCTAGAGTAAACTCTAATAGAATAGCTAAGGTATGGTATAGCATCCATTAAGACGTGCTAAGAAAGGGGCAAGGGTCGCTGGATAGCAACCGGAAAAGTTTTAAGCCTTGAGTGTTTAGTCCTGAGTCTTTAGCCAGTTGGCGTTGGGGCCCAATGACACCAATGGCATGCTTGTGGACAGTTGATAAGGCCTGCGTGCAACAACATGGCTGCAAAGTCAGTTTCTAAGGGCTCAGTCTTTAATGATAGCAACAAGGCATGGCGGCACAGTAGTAGAGATCTCTCTGGTTAGGTGTCCTCTCACTCTGCGTTGCCTAGGGTGACTCCAGTCTCTAGCACAGCAAAGTCTGTATTCTGGCAGTGGGCTCCGTCCCTTCTCACTCAGGTCACAGCTCTACACTCTCTGGTTTCCCCATACAACAATGGCTTTCCAGTGGCTCAGTCTCTCCCTAGGGTGGAACCACAGCATGGTCCTCTCACTATCTCTGCCCGCACTACACCGACTTCCCAAGGAAATTTTTACCTTGGAAACTTCTGCTTTTTCCACCCTCTTTGAGGCGGTATCTGTAGTAGTTGTAGTTCAGAGACCATAGCCTTCAATTATTAGTCTTCTTAAGGGAATCCATGTCCCACTGCTGATGTGGGGAGAGGGCAGGGGAGTTTTACACAGAGCCCACAGCTGTACCTCTCCCCTGTCACAGAACAGCTGCTCTACCATGTGCTACCCAGTGGGGTGGGGTTGAGTCGAGTAGGTGGAAACACACAGAAAACACCTGTTTACGCCTTTGGAATTAAAATGTATCTTCATCTGCATTACATGGGGGATTAGCAGTTATAGAGGAAAGATAACATTGTTTGTGTTTTCAGTTTGGCTCATGAGAAGTGACAAGCACACTGCACTTCTGACAAGATCAACAGTCTGGACTTCCTGAAAATGTTGTTACCTGTGTTTACTCACAGACAGCACATTATCACAAGACATTCACATACCTCCCAACTTTTTGAGATGGGAATGAGGGACACCTATTACCAAAATAATGCAGGTATAGGTAACACCCCTTGCCACGCCCACTTAAAGGAGCATTGTACAGAATAACAAGATTGGTTAAAGTGCTTTTTTTACCACTACTATTCCTTTATATTGGCTTTTGGGATTTACAAATGCAGCAATTTAGAAATCAGATGAAAGGTTTAGCGTTGGAAAACTCTTTTTGATTGATAAAAAGTGCATTTTTTTATACAACTGTATAGATCTGACCAAAATGAGGGACAAATGAGGAGGAATGAGGGACATTGCTCCAAATCAGGGACAGTCCCTCCAAATTAGGGACAATTGGGAGCTATGCATTCAGGCTGATAACCAGAGGCGTAACTAGAAACTTCAGGGCCCCGGTGCAAGAAATCATGAAGGCCCCCCCCCCCCCCCCCGAAAAGCATGATTTGTACAACAAAGTAAAACATTTCTGTTTCCGATTTCAACTTTAAAGGGGGTGGTGGTGGTGGCACTGGAGGGGTGGTGGAAGCGATAGTACTTGGGAGGATGGTAGTGGTGGTACTTGAGGGGGGTGGTAGCGGTGGTACTTGAGGGGGGGTGATAGCAGTGGTACTGGAGGAGGGGTGGTAGCAGTGGTACTGGAGGGGGGGGTGGTAGCAGTGGTACTGGAGGGGGGGTGGTAGCAGTGGTACTGGAGGGGGGGTGGTAGCAGTGGTACTGGAGGGGGGCTAATAGCAGTGGTACTGGGGTACTGGAGGGGGGGGGTGATGGCGGTGGTACTGGAGGGGGGTGATGGTGGTGGTACTGGAGGGGGGTAGTAGCAGTGGTACTAGAGGGGGGCTGATAGCAGTGTTACTGGGGGGGGGCTGTTGGTGATGGTGGTGGTACTGGAGGGGGACTGATAGCAGTGGTACTGGAAGGGGGGTGATGGTGGTGGTACTGGAGGGGGGTAGTAGCAGTGGTACTAGAGGGAGGCTGATAGCAGTGGTACAGGGGGGGTGTGATGGTGATGGTACTGGAGAGGGGCTGATAGCAGTGGTACTGGAGGGGGGGTGATGGCGGTGGTACTGGAGGGGGGCTGATAGCAGTGGTACTGGAGGGGGGGGTGATGGTGGTGGTACTGGAGAGGGGTAGTAGCAGTGGTACTAGAGGGGGGCTGATAGCGGTGGTACTGGAGGGGGGGTGATGGTGGTGGTACTGGAGGGGGGTGGTAGCAGTGGTACTGGAGGGGGGCTGATTGCAGTGGTACTGGAGGGGGGGTGATAGCAGTGGTACTGGAGGGGGGCTGATAGCAGTGGTACTGGAGGGGGGGGGGGGTGATGATGGTACTGGAGGGGGCTGATAGCAGTGGTACTGGAGGGGGGGTGGTGGTGGTGGTGGTGGTGGTGGTGGTGGTGGTGGTGGTGGTACTGGAGGGGTGGGTGATGGTATACTATACTGACCACTATACTAACCAGGCCCGGACTAGGACAAAAAATAGGCCCAAGAATTTTTAGACTGAGCAGCCAAATTTTCCAGGGGCAGGGTGTGTTGCCATTCGCGGGGGTAGCTGGTGTTGGTCCTCTACACTGTAATGGGCAGGGACACTGATATAGAGGGGACTGCACTGTAAAGGGGCACTGCAATGATTACAGTGCCCCTTTACAGTGAAATCAGCTTTTTATCAGTGTCCCAGTCCTATTGTGGCCATATAATGCTAGTACTCTCTGTGTCCTATTGTGCCCACACTGCCCAGTGACACTTACCTGCTCTCTCTCTGGTGGTGCTAGACAGCATTACGCGCTCTCTCTCTGGTGGTGCGGGTACAGCGTGGCTCTCTCTGGTGGTGTGGGTACAGCGTGGCTCTGTCTCTCTCTGGTGGTGCGGGTACAGCATGGGTCTATCTCTGGTGGTGCGGGTACAGCGTGGGTCTCTCTCTGGTGGTGCGGGTACATCGTAGCTCTCTCTGGTGGTGCGGGTACAGCATGGGTCTCTCTGGTGATGCGGGTACAGCCTGACTTTTGTGGCTCTCCCTCTCTGGTGGTGCGGGTACAGCGTAGCTTTTATGGCTCTCTCTGGTGGTGCGGGTACATCGTGGCTCTCTCTGGTGGTGCGGGTACATCGTGGCTCTCTCTGCTGGTGAGGGTACAGCGTGGCTCTCTCTGGTGGTGAGGGTACAGCGTGGCTCTCTCTGGTGGTGAGGGTACAACGTGGCTCTCTCTGGTGGTGAGGGTACAGCGTGGCTCTCTCTGGTGGTGAGGGTACAGCGTGGCTCTCTCTGGTGGTGAGGGTACAGCGTGGCTCTCTCTGGTGGTGAGGGTACAGCGTGGCTCTCTCTGGTGGTGAGGGTACAGCGTGGCTCTCTCTGGTGGTGAGGGTACAGCGCGGCTCTCTGGTGGTGCGGGTACAGCGTGGTTCTCTCTGGTGGTGCGGGTACATCGTGGCTCTCTCTGGTGGTGAGGGTACATCGTGGCTCTCTATGGTGGTGCGGGTACAGCGTGGCTCTCTCTGGTGGTGCGGGTACAGCGTGGCTCTCTCTGGTGGTGAGGGTACAGCGTGGCTCTCTCTGGTGGTGAGGGTACAGCGCGGCTCTCTGGTGGTGCAGGTACAGCGTGGTTCTCTCTGGTGGTGCGGGTACATCGTGGCTCTCTCTGGTGGTGAGGGTACATCGTGGCTCTCTATGGTGGTGCGGGTACAGCGTGGCTCTCTCTGGTGGTGCGGGTACAGCGTAGTTCTCTCTGGTGGTGCGGGTACAGCGTAGTTCTCTCTGGTGGTGCGGGTACAGCGTGGCTCTCTCTGGTGGTGCGGGTACAGCGTGGCTCTCTCTGGTGGTGCGGGTACAGCGTGGCTGTCTGGTGATGCTGGGGCTATTAGTTCCCCCAGCACAGTCTTCTTTCATGTCTCCTGTAGCTGTTACAGTGTACCACTGACTCCTCACCTTGTTTCCGTGTTTTCTCTTTTTCCCCAGCAGAGTGCATGCTGGGAACTGTAGTCTGCTCTCTGCTGAGAAAAACTGGGCCAATGGGGAGGGAAGAAAAATGGGCAGGAAAAGACTTCTCTTCCCCGTGCTGCTGCTGACATGAAAAGGAGAGGGGGGGGCGGCGGGGAAAACCTCCAGAATAGCAGCCTGCAGCTCTCCCCGCCTTATCCCACCTGTGCGGACACGCATTGAGGAGTGGAGAGCGTAACTATCAGAGGGGGCCAGCAACACACAAGGGAGAATCTTCAAAATACATTTCTGTCTTCCCACGGTTCGCTGTGATTGGGCGGCTGGGCTGACCTGTTAACAATCGCGGTTGCTCCTGATGTCCCGCCTTCGCCCAATCACAGTGTGCAGGAGACTGAACATGGGCGGAGGCGGGACATCAGGATCTACCGCGATCGTGGACAGGCTAGCCCTGCCGCTGCACATGACCCCATACGCCCAATCACGGGGACTGAACATGGGGGCAATGCACGGAGACACAGGAAAATACATTTAGGAGGAAGCAGCAGTGACACCCCACATGTCCGCACCCTCCGCAAGTCGCAACACTGCACACCCACACCCTGTCAAGTGCACAACTAGCTAGCGCCGGCCCTGGTCACACAAACAAACGGTCGGCGGGCCCCCTGAAAGCGGCGGAGAACTACAGGGCCCAGTCGCAAGTGCGACTGCTGCGACAGTGATAATTCCGCCACTGCTGATAACATTTGTAGAACAGCACTAATTATTTATGGCCTAATACAGCCATCAAATAAGAGCTCCAGGCTCTCCCAAAAAAAAAGTTAACAGTCAGTTGCTGCAAATACTGTAGCTAGTGACTTGTAATATAAGGACACTTACCTATCCAAGGATCCAGCGATGTCCTCAACTGAACCAATTCTTCAATCAGTTTCGGTTGTAGGCATCTATAGTAAGGAGAACAGGAAGTGAAGCCTGTTTCTTACTGTGCATAGGTGTGCCTTGTGAATGGTCCTGTAGTCTATTAGGACCTGTGATATGTCCCAGAAGACTGCAGGAGAAGGAGGGACAGCTGAATTTCTGGCTCAGATCGCTTGTCAAAACCAGGTACCATCTCCCCTCCAAAAAGTGCCGAATGTGGCAGTGGAGAGGAGGAGAACGCAAACAAGCAGAGCTTCCCCTTTTGAGTTGAGCTCTGCTTTAAGAACTGGCAAGCAGCAACATACAGATTTTTTATTAGCATGATTGGTTAACTAAACACTTTATTTACTAAACTCAGTGGGCATCCATTTTGCTAACAGAACAGTATCTGTGCTTTTAGTAAACCAATCCCATCATATCACTTGACCTAATTTAATGTCTTTCTTGCTGGTCTGAATGCAAGCAAACCGTGTCCCACTAGCTGCATAGCAAATTAATAATCCATCATTATGGCAAGTCTTGCTCAGCGTATGTCTACAGAAATCTACTACGTGCAATTAAAAATTGGACTACTAAAAAGAAAGTAATTTGGCGTGTTTTGTTTACTTTTTTTTTTAAATATCATTTTGCAGCATGTGCATCTCCGGAACCTTAGTAGTGGGAATCTCATACCGCACGGACAACAATTTAACTGCGCACACCTCGAAGGCCGCGGCTGCCCTTCGATGTGCCTGTCGTAAAATATTTTTGGTGTCCTCGCTATTGCCGGATTCGTCTCAGCTTTCGTGTACAATCCGTTCATAATCGCCTTATTGTGTTTTACTTTCCCAGCCGCCCCAGTCTAGGGGCACGGCTAAAAGATAACGTTGAGTAAGGTCGGACCGGAACAATGAATTTGGAGTTACTCGGTAAGGAGAGGTCGGAGGAAAGGAGCGGGATGTATGAAAGGGAGAATGGCTGTGAGGGGCCCTGTGCTGTGTATGTAGCGGATACGTCCTAACCAACATTTCTCTTCGTAAATTCTCCACTGGAGACGATCATTCTGTGTATTTCCGCAATGTACGTTTTGTGTACTGCTGCCCGGAGGATTCTATGTACACCGATTGCACGTTGTAATGTTTGTTGCGAATCTCTGCTGTCAGAATAGGGCTGCAGCTGATTGGCTACAGCCTCTTAAATTTTCCAGCATATCTCCTCGTCAGAAGTTGATCAAACGTTTAATATAAGCGGGGACTGTCAATTGCTGATCGAAATCCATTCGGCCCCTTCTAAACCACCAGAATTTCAATCAATATATGGACAATTTTAGAAGCAGCAGCTACATCCCCCCTATCTTATCTTCCCCTGACGATTATATCAGAAACACACCTTTAAAGGGGTTGTAAAGGTTCGTTTTTTATTTTCTAAATAGTTTTCTTTAACCACTTCAGCTCCAGAAGGTTTTACCCCCTTCCTGCCCAGGCGAAATTTCAGCTTCTGGCACTGCGTCGCTTTAACTGACAATTGTGCGGTCACACGACGTGGCTCCCAAACAAAATTGGCGTTCTCCCCCCCCCCCCCCACATAGAGCTTTATTTTGGTGGTATTTGATCACCTCTGCATTTTTTATTTTTTGCGCTATAAATAAAAATAGAGCGACAATTTTGAAAAAAAAATGCAATATTTTTTACTTTTTGCTGTAATAAATATGCCCCAAAACATATATAAAAAAAAATTTCCCCTCAGTTTGGGCCGATACGTATTCTTCTACTTATTTTTGGTAAAAAAAAAAATCACAATAAGCGTTTATCGATTTGGTTTGCGCAAAATTTATAGCGTTTACAAAATAGGGGATAGTGTTATGGAATTTTTATTATTTTTTTTACTAGTAATGGTGGCGATCTGTGTTTTTTTTTTTTTTTAATTGGGACTGCGACATTATAACGGACACATCGGACACTTTTGTGACATTTTTGGGACCAATCATATTCATACAGTGAACAGTGCTATAAATATGCACTGATAACTGTATAAATGTGACTGGCAGGGAAGGGGTTAACCACTAGGGGGCGGGGAAGGGGTTAAATGTGTAGCCTAGTTTGTGTTCTAACTGTAGGGGGAGGGGGGTGACTGGGGGAGGTGACCGATTGTGTCCCTATGTACAAGGGACATAGATCGGTCTCCTCTCTCCCTGACAGGACGTGGAGCTCTGTGTTTACATACAGAGCTCCACTAAACTCAGGAAGTGAATCGTGGCTTCACTGCCCGGTTCCCTACTGCACATGGCACGAGTCGCGCTGCCCCGCCCTCACTGTTTCCCCCCCACCACAACGACCCACAGAGGCTATGCCCGGAAGTGGGTGCAAATACCTGTCTTGGACAGGAATCTGCACCCCCCTCCCCCTGAAAAAAGCCAATTGTTGCACAGGCGGAGGGGAGGAATCAGATGAGCGGAAGTTCCACTTTAGGGTGACAGCAGGGTTTTTATTTTTTGCAGAATCGTACTTGCCTAGGTGAATGATGCATTGGTCCGATGCCACTTCTAAGATAACCAAGTGATTAAACACTCACTCAGTTCTTAGGGCTGCGCAAGCAGAAAGCTGATGACTGTCAGTCAACATTGTCTGCTCTGCCACCTCCTCGCTAACTGGAGCGCTGGGTTGTGGAGGGGATGGGAGCAACTGGCTCAGGCTCTCAGTGGCTTGCTGAGCTAGGTACTGGTTCAGGCATGTGGGTTAACTAGGGCGGTGATCAAGGGGTTAAAACTTTATTAGGGGGGGGTACAGGGGCTACCCTGAATCTAACACTGACTGACTGTCACACTGACACTAAATACAGTAATCGTACATATATGATCACTGCATTCAGTGACAGGGGGGGGTGATCGCAAGGGGTTAATGTGCCTGCGTGTACTGGTGTCAGTGTGCTGTTGTGCATACTTACTGTGCGATGTGATCTCTCCTCTCAGCGGCGGTTGAAAATACCGCAGAGAGCAGAGATCACATCACTTCCCTCTTCCTGTGTTTACACAGGAGGAGGAAGTGACACGGCGGGGAGCGCGCGGATTGGCTGGGAGCGATCTGGAGGACAAAAACGAATAGCCGCCCCCTCATCCCGGATCGCTCGTACAGCAAACTGGACTGCTGCATGTACCGGGGGCGTCCCGATCGGACCCCCGACCCACGTCAAGGCAGCAACGTATATATACGTTGATGTGCCTGCCTGTGCCATTCTGCCGACATAAATGTACATGCGGCGGTCCTTAAGGGGTTAAGTGGTTAATGGCTGTAGCCTGTTGTATTAATTTGCCTTGAACTATAGTTTTGTGAGCTTCACATAAAGTGTCATTGACTGAAAAGTATTTTGTGAGTGCTGCTTCAATCTCTAAGCGATGAGGATAGGTTAACGCAGGCCTCGACAAAATCTGTGCGCCAGGTCGCAATTGCGACAAGAAATTGTGACCTGACGCCTAGGGAAGCTTAAGCCTGCAGAAGGCCACAAAGCCGCAGCCTCAATTACCGGCCGGCGCGGAGCACGATCGCAGCGGTCGCACCGTATTTGCGCAGCAGTCTTACAAGCGCACTTTTTTAGGGAAAAAATACACCTTTTTTAATTAAAAAATAAGACAACAGTAAAATTAGCCCAATTTTTTTTTTAATTTGTGAAAGATAATGTTACGCCGAGTAAATTGATACCCAACATGTCACACTTCAAAATTGCGTCCGCTCATGGATTGGCGACAAACGTTTACCCTTTAAAATCTCCATAGGCGACGTTCAAAAAATTCTACAGGTTGCATGTTTTGAGTTAGAGGAGGTCTGGGGCTAGAATTATTGCTCTCGCTCTAACAATTGCAGCGATACCTCACGTGTGGTTTGAATACCGTTTACATATGCGGGCGCTACACACATATGCGTTCGCTTCTGCGCGCGAGCTTGGTGGGACGGGGTGCGTTTTTTGGCTCCTAACTTTTTTAGCTGACTCCTAGATTCCAAGAAAATTTGTCAAACCCTGGGTTAATGTAGAGTCATTAATATACCAAGTCCTGTTCTGTGACCTGGGTATCAGGAAGGCTATGGTGGTATAGACTGCGCAGTGATCCGTCCACGGGGAGGTAATGATTTTAGAGGAAAGTATTTCCGGGATCATACTAGATGGGACAAATTTTTATGTGGTCAATGTGTGCTAAGGAATTAAGTGAATAAGAGTAATGTGTGAAGCGTCTATTAAGTAAGGTTAAAGTTCACGCCATGTATCTGCTAGTTTATGTGTAGTAAGTAAATGTTGAATTGTGAACTTATTGGGCTTAGTGAGGGGGACTGAAGGGGGTTCATCAAGGAAAGGGAAAATAGTCACATTAGAGTCTCCGTATAAGATGACTGTCACAAACTTTATTTGGGGCATAATCGGATACAATTGTGATTGCAATATCCAAAATATAGACTGTGAGTAAGAGATATCTGCCCTCCAGGATCCGTCAATTGTGAGTTGAAAGTAAACAGAACATTGCGATGAACCAATCGGAGTACCTTGTTGCTTGACAGTGGCTGAAGCTGTGTAATCTTAAGGGTAAGGCCTCGTACACACGATCGGACATATCCGATGAAAACGGTCCGCGGACCATTTCCATCGGATATGTCCGATCGGGAGTTTGATCCGATGGAGTGTACACACCATCGGATCAAATTCCCCGCCGCCGGACGGCGCGGTGACGTGGCGGTGCCGCGGCGGTGACGTTGACGGCGCCATGTCACCGCTACGTCACCGCACCAGGAAGTAAAACACTTCCGCGCATGCGCCGAATCCATTCGGCGGCGGCGCGGTGGCGGTGCGGGACGACATGTCTGCTGGTAAGTGTACTAACCAGCAGACATGTCGGGCGGACAGATTCCCACCGGATAGATTTCAAAGCATGCTTTGAAATCTGTTGGGTGGAGAAATCTGTCCGCTAGCCCATACACACGAGCGGAGATGTCTGCTGAAACGGTCCATCGGACATATCCTCTCGTGTGTACGAGGCCTAAGACACAGATACAAGTTTAGGAGAAGATGTGTCATTAACCACTTGCCTACAGGGCACTTTCACCCCCTTCCTGCCCAGACCAATTTTCAGCTTTTAGCACTGTCACAATTTGAATGACAATTGCGCGGTCATGCAACACTGTACCCAGGTTACATTTTTATTATTTTTTCCCCACAAATAAAGCTTTCTTTTGGTGGTATTTGATCACCTCTGCGGTTTTTATTTCTTGCGCTATAAACAAAAGAAGAGGTACAAGTTTGAAATAAAACACACTATCTTTTATTTTTTAGCTATAATAAATATCATTTTTATTTTTTAACAATTAAAAAGATACGTATACTTCTACACATTTTTGGTAAAAAAAAATCGCAATGATCATTTATTGATTGCTTTGCGCAAAAGTTATAGCGTCTACAAAAAAAGGGATAGATTGATAGCATTTTTATTATTATTTTTTTACTTGTAATCGGCGATCGGCGATTTTTATTGTGACTGCGATATTGTGGCGGACACATCTGACACTTTTGACACATTTTTGGGACCATTCCCAATTTTACAACGATCCCTGCTATAAAAATGCAATGATTACTGTATAAATGTGACTGGCAGGGAAGGGGTTAACACTAAGGGGTGAGGAAGGGGGTTAATGTATTCCCTAATTAGTTATTCTTACTGTGGGGTGAGGGGAGTGACTGGGGGAGGTGACCGATGGTTGTCCCTATATACAAGGGACACACCAGCGGTCCCCTCTCCCTGACAGGATGTGGATCTGTGTGTTTACACACACAGATCCACTTTCCTGCTTAGTTCCTGAGCAATCACAGGTGCCAGACGGCCATCGCGGCTGCCGGGCACGCGCTTTGGTTCCTTGGTGGCGCGCCCCCCTAGTGGTTTTTAAAGGCGCAACGTCATATGATGTCCACCCAGGATAAGAGTTGCTCCCGCCATCTGATGACTAGTGGTTAAAGTGGGTTTCCTGTAAACAAATATGTGCTTTTTCGGCTGAAAAAAAGTGCATTGCTCTAGTGTGCTTATGTGGTATGTTTTTTTTCCCACAAATAGAGCTTTCTTTTGGTGGTATTTGATCATCTCTGCGGTTTTTATTTTTTGCGCTATTTACAAAAATAGAGCGACTATTTTGAAAAAAATGCAATATTTTTTACATTTTGCTATAATAAATATCCCCAAAAAAGATATAAAAAAACATTTTTTTTCCTCAGTTTAGGCCGATACGTATTCTTCTACATATTTTTCGTAAAAAAAAATCGCAATTAGCGTTTATTGATTGGTTTGCGCAAAATTTAAAGCGTTTACAAAAAAGGGGGTAGTTTTATGGCATTTTTATTATTTTCTTTTACTAGTAATGGCGGCGATCAGCGTTTTTTTTCGGTACTGCGATATTATGGCGGACACATCGGACACTTTTGACACATTTTTGGCACCATTGGCATTTTTATATCGATCAATGCTATAAAAATGCATTGGATTACTATAAAAATGCCATTGGCAGTGAAGGGGTTAACACTAGGGGGCAGGGAAGGGGTTAAGTGTGTTCCTGTTTGTGTTCTAACTGTACGGGGGGGTGGACTCACTAGGGGAAATCACTGATCTTCTGTTCATACATTGTATGAACAGAAGATCAGCGTTTCCCCCGCTGACAGAAACAAGAGGTATGTGTTTACACCCATACCTCCCGTTCTGTAACGAACGAGCGCGCGTGCCTGGCGGCGTTTGCGCCCGCCGGGCACGCGCGCGGGACTCGATGGACGAGCGGGGGTGCGCGTCCGGGACGCCGGCGGCGCGCACGCGCCCCCTAGCAGCCGCTAATGGTAGGACGTAGAGCTACGTGCTCTCGCCCAGCAGTGCCACCGTCCCGCTGTATAACTGCGGTGGGCGGTCGGCAAGCAGTTAAAGCCTTGCATATTTAAAAATAGTATGTTGAGGGGTGCCATAACTTATCCAAGACAAGTATTATAGCAGGAAAAGCAAAACCTGAAATGGGAGCTGCATTTACCACAAGAGGAGAAGGAAGAATGAAGGAGGAACCTAAAATTTAAAAATAAGCATCCTTTTCCTGCAGACATTCCTCCTTTTCACTTCCTCGTTGTTCGTTTTTTGCTCAGAAGCTGCTCTAATTCTTCTCTGTTCTGTTCACTTCCTGCTTGTCTGATTTTACTGACCACCGTGAAGGGAGACTTTACTGCGGTGGTCAGTAATGTGCTCGCCCCCTCCTGGGAACTACATCTGTGTGGCAGGACGCTCTCTACGTGTTAGAGACTTCAAGGAGGTGTGAAATACTGGGCGTGCCGCAATTCATACTGGGAAATGTAGTTCTTACATGAACAAGTGATTCAAACCAGGAAGTGAATGAGAGAACAGAAACTAGAACGCCGGAGGTGATCTAGATGAAGGAATTTAATAGGTATTTACTTGTTTGTTAACAGAATGATTACACTATTCTGTCTGTCTACCTTGCAGACATTAATTTTAAATTATTTTTTTTCCTTTACAATTACTTTAAGATGGAAAAAAACATAATAAAATTGATCAAAATGCCTAAAAACAGTGTATTAGATGGATCCTTGTTGTGTTTCAGGAGGTAGTGTTTGGACACTGAATGATTTTTGAAACCCATGATAATATTGGTAATATGTTCATTCAGACGGACCTGTACTGGTCGTTTGGTCCGGCCCACATACTGTAGGCCGCATGGGCACTGCAGTAAGTACACAACACCGGTGGTCCTACAGGTAATGAAAGATGATGATGAATAATCTTAGTTATGAGACACTATTTTTCCTTATTTTTATATATACTTTTTATGTTTGTTACAATAAAGTAATTATATCTTTATTCCCACTGACCGCTGTTTAAAACATGATGGTTGGTCTATAGGCTTCCCATACTCAATATGGAGTTTTTTTGTATTTTTCCGGTTCCTGGTAACCAAAACGAGGCTTGGATATATATATATATATAGCGGTGGATCACTGCAGAGCCCATCCCCATTGAAAACGTCAATCTATGACAAAATGCACCAACAATTTTTTTTTGCCCTAAATGGGTGTTTTTTGAATAGCACAATAGAAGAACACTAGCTAAAGTGTTTATCTCGCATGTACGGATATGGAGGAAACACTGCAATTTATTTATTTTTTTGCCCTAAATGGATGTTTTTTGAATAGCACAATAGAAGAAAAGTATCTTGCAGAGTATCTCACAGTAACATATGCAGTGCTGGTGTAATTAGACTTCTGAAGCAGGACAGACTCCTATATATTTCTCTCCCTACAAGCACAAGCAGGAACCTTTCCCTAAACTATCTTGCAGAGTATCTCACAGTAACATATACAGTGCTGGTGTTTCTGAAGCAGGACAGTCTGAGTCCTATCTAAATCTCTCCCTGAGTGCAGCAGCCTTTCCCTACCCTATCTAAAGCAGAGTGACGAGCTGTGATATGTGCCTCTAGTTTATATAGAGGCTGGGTCACATGCTGGGTCACAATTTGCACTGACCAATCACAGCCATGCCATTAGTAGGCATGGCTGTGATGGCTTCTAGGACACACGAGTAAAACAAATGGTGATTGGCTGCCCTGCAGCGCGCCATTACATTGCCGAACCCAAACTTAGAGCAAATTGTTTGGGTACAAAAAAATTCAAAAGTCCGTTACGAACCCGAACTTTACAGTTCGTGTTCGCTCAACCCTACTCATGAGTAGCGTGATGTCTCTTCTCCCTACTTTCCAACTTTTTTTTTTTCTGTTTCCTTTTAGTAGTAGTAGTAACTATGCATATGTGATGCATGTTTTTTTGGTGTCTTTACGATCCTAATGTGGACTTGTACGCTCAATAAGCAGATATTATTCCTGACCTTTGTTTAGTCTAAATGTTTTACAATTGCCTGTAACTCAATAAATAACAAACCTGTTATGCTTACCTGCTCTGTGCAGACCGGTCCTCATTTTCTGGGGTCCCCCAGTGGTGCTCCTGGCCCCTCCTCCATCAAGTGCTCCCACAGAGAGCCATTTTCAATGGGGACACTCGTGCAGGCGTGCTCCCGAGTCCTGCTGCTGTGTCCATTGACACAGACTGGAGGGCGGGCCATAGAATGCATTAAAGCGGAGTTCCAGCCTATTTTGATGTTTATTAAAAGTCAGCAGCTACAAAAAGCATAGCTGCTGGCTTTTAATAAACATACTTACCTGCTCCACTGTCCAGCGACGCAACGCACGGAGCTCCGCTCCTCTGCGCCCCCATCCTAACTGTGGGCCCCCGGCCATGACAGCTTTCGGCTTCATGGCCCGGCACTCACTGCGCATGCATGAGCTGCGCTACGTTATTGGACAGTCGATCGCCTACAGGGAGGGGCCACCAAAAGGTTATATGACGTATGGCCTTAGCGGTCCCTGGGCAGAAGGAGGAAGTGGGACAGGAAGTCCCACTCCTCCCCCCAAAAAAATTACATGCCAAATGTGGCATGTAAGAGGGTGAGGAGTGGATTAACCACGTGACCACTGGGCACTTAAACCCCCTCCCTGACCAGACCAATTTTCAGCTTTTGGTGCTCTCACAATTTGAATGACAATTACTCAGTCATACAAGATCGTACCCATTTGAAATTTTTGTCCTTTTTTTTTCCACACAAATAGAGCTTTCTTTTGGTGGTATTTGATCATCTCTGGGTTTTTTATTTTTTGCTCTATAAAAGAAAAACGACTGAAAATTCTGTAAAAAAAAAAAAAATCTTGTTTATGTCATATTAGCAGGTTATTTCTCACACACAGCATATTCATACCACAAATTACACCCCAAAACACATTCTGCTATTCCTCCCGAGTATGGCGATACCCCACGTGTGAGACTTTTACACAGCGTGGCCACATACAGAGGCCCAACATGCAGGGAGCACCATCAGACCAATTCTGACATTCCTCTCCTACATGGAAAAATCATAATTTATTCGCTAGAAAATTACATAGAACCCCAAAACATTATATATGCTTTTTTAGCAAAGACCCTAGAGAATACAATGGCGGCGGTTACAACTTTTTATCTCGCATGGTATTTTCGCAGACATTTTCTTTATCGTACATCACGGGACACAGAGCGCATAGCCATTACACTTGGGTTATATGGGTACCTTCAGGTGTGGACACTGGTGTAATCAATTTCACAGGAAGTTTCCTCCCTATATAACCCCCTCCCACTGGGAGTGCTTCAGTTTTTTCGCCAGTGTCTTAGGTGTTGGTCACGTCTAGCTGTCCCTCGGAGGTCTCGGGACCCAGGATAGCTAGCCGGATCCGTCCGAAGTGCTTCAAAGCCAAGGTGTACGGTACCCGGGCCCTGCTGGAGTGGGGTTTTGCCTATAATGCCTCTCCTTGGAGGGCTGGATTCTGGGCTCCAGTGCCTTAGTCTCTTCCAAGAACTAAACGCTACTGATGCCAGGATGCTATATAGGTCCAGGGGTGTGGGTTCCTTAACACAGGACCCCGGTCCCTGAAGGTCCAAGACAATACCCACGGAGATGGGGGAAGGCTGGGCCTCTTGCATTTTGCAATACCCTGCGGCGTGGAGCAGGTAAGAGGGAACCTGCGGGACTTGGTTCGACAGTAGGTATCCCCCTGGGGGTTCTGGGTTGGCTAATGGTATGCTTGTGCATCAGCCACTATCTCCACTATGTCTGTTGAGGCAGGATGGGATGTACTAATGTTTACCCAGATAACATGTAGATATATATATGCTTTTAAAAGATATGTATTTTGCTACTCCCCCCAGATTTGCCTGTTAGCATGATACTGCAGCCCCACGTGTATAGAGAGGAAGTGCTGACAAAACTCCTGTTTCCTAGGAAGCCTAGGGAGACAGCTTCCTCTATGTGTGCACTACAAAGATTAGTGGCTTACCAGGTGTCTGTGTTTCTAGCGCTGGTCCAGGCTTCTCCTCTGCTCTCTGCTTCCTCCATGTTGGTTTCAGCGTGGGGGGGGGGCGGGGGCGCGTGCGCGCCGCCTTTTACAGCGTCAGTGGCGTAGGGGGGGGGGGGGGCGGGCCAGCAGCGTCAGTCTCAGATAAAGCAAAAAAGCATTTCCTGGCTGGTCATTCCCTCCTGAGAGCAGTGGAGAGTGAGGACATAGAGCGCGCAGCTGAGCCAGTTCTGGCTAACAGTGACACCCAGTGGTGGTTTGTGGATCTTCAGGTCTGGACTTAAAAGTCCACACTGACCAGAAGAAAAAAAAAAAAAATATATATATCTTTTTTTGCTTAAAGGGACTCAGCCTTAGATCTGGCAGTATCTGAGTCGGTGCAACCTTGGACTCCAGCTAACGGGCATTGGTGTGGCAATACTCACAGGACTTTCCTCTGTATTGCCGCCTTCTCAGGCGTATGAACATTTTGAAAAGATTTTACCATAGCCTGTCCTTATTAATGTTTCACTTCTAGCTACAACAGTTGGGTGTTGGCTGTAAGGGTGTCTCAAGGTTGTGCAATGGCTCCCAAGGGATCAGGACCAGCTAAGGCTGCAAAAGGTGCCAAAAAAGTAAAGGGGTCTCCAACGGGGTCAGAGGATTTGGGCCAGGCTCCAGTGGTCCCACCCTCACCAGATAGACCACCGAACGGCATCGTGCAGGAGCCATTGAGGGTGCTAGGGGTAGAGGCAGCCCCCAATCAACCCATTCCCGTTTATGTTACGGAAGAAATGCTAGAATCCACCCTGGGTGGGCTAGAGAAAAGGTTAACTGCTTTAATTGCCCGCTCTTTGCCGGGTGGCAAACGGGCTAGATCCCCGTCACCTAAAACGGTGTGTTCAGATGCAGAGGTCCTCTCTTCGGAGGAATTGGACCCACAGGGGGATCAAGCGGACCTGAGTCCTGACGGGTCAGACATTGAAGATTCCACTATAGATGAAATTTTGTCGGCTTCTCAAGCAGAGAGTCTGTGGATCCAGTCTCTGACGGATATGGTTCGCACTGCTTTTAAACTTCCAGTGTCAGAACAATTAGCCCCCGCGGTATCCTCGTTAGGTTCCTTGAAGGCACCATTGAATGGTGCGTCTTTCCCGGTTCACCCCCTTCTGGAGAGCGTGATTTTTCAGGATTGGGCTCGACCTGATAGGATTTTTATCCCTCCTAAAAGGTTTACCATTCTCTATCCTATGGAAGAAGAATTTGCAAAGAAATGGGCACTCCCTACCGTGGACGCAGCCATTTCCTGCGTAAATAAATCCCTGACTTGTCCGGTGGAAAATGTCCAGGTGTTTAAAGATCCAGTCGACAAAAAATTGGAGACCCTACTGAAGGCTTCTTTTACCACAGTAGGTGCCGTGGTTCAGCCAGCAGTGGCAGCCATTGGCGTTTGTCAGGCTTTAACCACTTCCCGCCCGGCCAATAGCCGATTTACGGCCGGGAAGTGGTTATGAAATCGTGACAGGCCGTTCTCAAACGGCCTGCACGATTTCATGCCGCACGCGCCCGTGCGGGCGCGCAGCGCGGCGATCGGTGATGCGGGGTGTCAGTCTGACACCCTGCACCTCCGATCTCGGTAACGAGTCTCCGGCGGAGCCTCGTTACCACGTGATCAGCCGTGTCCAATCACGGCTGATCACGATGTAAACAGGAAGAGCCGCCGACAGCTCTTCCTCACTCGCGTCTGACAGACGCGAGTACAGGAGAGCCGATCAGCGGCTCTCCTGACAGGGGGGGTTCGCGCTGATTGTTTATCAGCGCAGCCCCCCCTCGGATCGCCACACTAGACCACCAGGGAAATAAAAAAAATACAAAAAAAATGACAAAAAAAAAAAATGACAAAAAAAAAAAGGGGGGCAGTAAAAAAAAATGATGCCAATCAGTGCCCACACATGGGCACTGATTGGCAACATTGATCCATCAGTGCCACCCCTCAGTGATCATCAGTGCCACCCCAGTGTCTGTCAGTGCCACCCCACAGTGCCAATCCATGCCCAGTGCCCACCTATCAGTGCCCACCTGTGCCACCTATCAGTGCCCACCTGTGCCGCCTATGAGTGCCCACCTGTGCCGCCTATGAGTGCCCACCTGTGCCGCCTATGAGTGCCCACCTGTGCCGCCTATGAGTGCCCACCTGTGCCGCCTATGAGTGCCCACCTGTGCCGCCTATGAGTGCCCACCTGTGCCGCCTATGAGTGCCCACCTGTGCCGCCCATGAGTGCCCATCAGTGCCGCCCATGAGTGCCCATCAGTGCCCAATACCAGCGCCGCCTATCAGTGCCCATCAGTGCTACCTAATCGGTGCCCATCAGAACTACCTCATCGGTGCCCATCAGTGCCACCATATCAGTGCCCATAATTGAAAGAGAAAACATACTCATTTACAAAAAAATTAACAGAAAAAAATAAAAACTTTATTTTTTTTTCAAAATCTTCGCTCTATTTTTAGTTGTTGCACAAAAAAAAAAACCGCAGATGTGATCAAATACCACCAAAAGAAAGCTCTATTTGTGGGGAAAAAAGGACGCCAATTTTGTTTGGGTGCAGTGTAGCATGACCGCGCAATTGTCATTCAAATTGCGACAGTGCTGAAAGCTGAAAATTGGCTTGGGCGGGAAGGTGCGTAAGTGCCTGGTATGGAAGTGGTTAAAGGATCAGACTAAACAGATATTAAAGGACATACCGGCTCAGCAAGCTCGTGAATGGGCTGACCTCCCAAGAGCTCTCTGCTTTGCAGTAGATGCTATTAAGGACTCCATTCAACAGGCGTCCCGTTTATCTCTGCTGTTGGTTCATATGCGTCGCCTTTTGTGGCTAAAAAACTGGTCAGCAGAGGCACCCTGCAAAAAGCTTTTAGCAGGATTTCCCTTTCATGGTGGGAGACTATTCGGTGAAGACCTAGATAAATATATCCAGACCATATCAGGTAGTAAAAGTTCTTTCTTGCCCATCAAGAAAAGATCACGTGGGCCCGCATTTAAGCGACAGGCCTTCGCAGGCTCGGCCCCTTCAACTTCCCGTCAGTATCGACGGCCTCCCGGGCGTTCGGCATTTAATAGCCGCCCACAAGGACAAGCCACGACAGGCAAGAGGCCATGGTCTCGCAAGCCGGTTAAACCAGTCCTTAAGTCAGATTCATGAAGGGGCGCCCCCACTCTCTTGGGTGGGGGGAAGGCTTCGGTTCTTCTCCGAAGTGTGGAAGGCCAGAATTCCTGACTCTTGGGTAAGATCCGTGGTAACCACGGACTACAAGCTAGAGTTTCGGGAGGTCCCCCCTCCTCATTTTCAGGGGTCAAGTCTTCCAAGCGACCCATTAAAGAGGGCCTCTCTTGCAAAAGCATTGGATCGTCTCTTACTCCAAGGAGTAATCGTAGAAGTACCAACCCAGGAATGGGGTCTGGGATTCTACTCCAACCTGTTCATAATACCAAAGCCCAATGGCGACGTCAGGCCTATCTTGGACCTCAAACGCCTAAATCGCTTTCTAAACATTCAGACCTTTCGTATGGAGTCCATACGTTTGGTGGCAGCCAGCCTACATCAAGACGACTTTCTAGCATCTATAGACATAAAAGATGCGTATCTGCACGTGCCGATCTACCCGGCACATCACAGGTTTCTTCGTTTTATGATACATCACCGTCATTACCAGTTCGTAGCCCTCCCTTTCGGGTTGGCAACAGCTCCGCGGGTATTCACAAAGGTGTTAGCCCCGGTGCTAGCCGTCCTAAGGACAGAAGGCATTTTAGTCTTGGCATACTTGGACGATCTTCTGGTTATCGACAGCTCAGCCTCCAACCTCAATCAGGCAGTAGGTCGCACAGTTCAGCATCTAGAGGAATTCGGATGGATTGTAAATCTAGAAAAATCGGTATTGAAACCCACAAGGCAGTTGGAATATCTAGGCCTTCGGCTAGATACAGACTGCCAAAGGATAATTTTACCTCAAGCAAAGATCAGATCAATAGCTCAAGCAGTTCAAATGATCTTAGGCAAGAAGAGGCCGACTATTCGCCTATGTATGCGACTGCTGGGTAAGATGGTGGCCGCCTTCGAGGCTGTGCCCTACGCCCAGATCCATACCAGATATCTTCAGGCAGCCATTCTCTCTGCTTGGAACAAGTCCATTCAGGCGTTAGATCGTCCGTTAGTGCTCTCCCCGAAGGTCCGGCGCAGCCTGTCTTGGTGGCTGGTCTCTCAAAATTTGTCAAAAGGGAAATCCTTTTTCCCCATCACGTGGAAGATAGTATCCACGGATGCCAGCCTGTTAGGTTGGGGGGCAGTTCTAGAAGAACAGACCCAGCAAGGGCTGTGGTCAGGGGCAGAGAAACTGCTTCCCATCAATATCTTGGAGATCAGAGCTGCTCGACTGGCCCTGATCGCCTGGACTCTCCCCCTTCAGGGTCTGCCAGTAAGGATACAGTCCGACAACGCCACTGCGGTGGCATACATAAACCACCAGGGGGGCACGAAGAGCCCAGCAGCCCAAAGAGAAGTAAACCTGATTTTCTCATGGGCCGAAGCCCATGTACCCTGCATCTCGGCGGTGTTCATCCCAAGGATAGACAATTCGCAAGCAGATTTTTTGAGTCGTCAACAGTTGCTCCCGGGGGAATGGTCACTTCACCCCCAGGTATTCCAAGAGATTTGCCAAAGATTCGGAGTCCCAGACGTGGACATTATGGCAACGAGATCCAACAAAAAGTTGGACAAATTCATATCCCGAGCCAGGGATCCCTCGGCCTACGGGACCGATGCCTTGGTTTGCCCTTGGCACCAGTTTTCTCTTCTGTATGCGTTCCCTCCACTGCAGATGATTCCCCGCCTTCTACGGAGGATCCGGGTGGAGCGCAGGCCTGTGATCCTGGTGGCCCCAGCCTGGCCCAGGAGGGCTTGGTACGCACTCATCGTGAAGATGTCAGTCGGGGCGCCGTGGCCGCTCCCCCTGCGCCCAGATCTGCTGTCTCAAGGCCCAATCTGCCATCCTGCTTCACAGCAGCTAAATTTGGCGGCTGAATCCCTAATTCTTAAGGGCAGAGGCCTCTCAGATCAGGTCATATCTACGTTGATTCAGGCTAGGAAACCGGTCTCCAGAAATATTTATTACAGAGTCTGGAGAACCTATGTGGAGTGGTGCGAGTCTCAAAAATGGCATCCTCGAAAGTTTTTTATTGACAGGATCTTGCGATTCCTCCAGGTTGGCGTTGACAAGGGGTTGGCTCTTAGTACTCTAAAGGGGCAGGTGTCGGCTTTATCAATATGGTTTCAAAGACCCTTGGCCACCCATTCGCTTATGAAAACCTTCTTGCAGGGGGTCTTGCATGTGAATCCCACTATTAGAGCTCCCCTCTGCCCCTGGAATTTAAATCTGGTCTTGTCAGCTTTACAAAGGCAGCCGTTTGAACCTCTGACAGAAATCCCTCTTGTGCTACTAACCCAAAAGTTGGTTTTCTTGGTGGCTATGGCTTCAGCCAGAAGGGTTTCCGAGCTGGCAGCCTTGTCATACAGGGAGCCATACCTTATTCTGCATAAGGACAGAGTTGTTCTGCGGCCTCAACCTTCTTTCCTTCCTAAGGTCATATGCAGTTTTCACTTGAATCAGGACCTAGTCCTACCTTCCTTCTTTCCTACTCCCCAGTCCAGAGAGGAAAGACGGCTTCATACTTTGGACGTGGTTCGAGCCATGAGGGTCTTTCTCAAGGCTACAGAGAAGATTCGGAAAACAGATGTGCTTTTTGTTCTTCCGGATGGCCCCAAGAAGGGTCAGCCGGCTGCCAAGTCTTCCTTGGCTAGGTGGATTAAGCAGCTGATTTTTCAGGCCTATGGTCTGAAGCGCGTTCCACCTCCCTTATCAGTTAAAGCCCATTCTACGAGGGCCATGAGTGCCTCCTGGGCGGCACACCATCAGATCTCTATGGCACAGGTTTGCAAGGCGGCAACCTGGTCTTCCGTACATACGTTTACTAAATTTTATAAGTTGGACGTTGCAAAGGGTACGGACGCAGCTTTTGGGCAGGCGGTCCTACGGGCAGCAGTATAGAATCCTCTGGCCCGGTTCACGCCCCCTTGTGTTTCTGTTGGTGGAGCCATGTTTTCTCCTGACAATGTTTTTATTTGGCTATTCTTGGCCTTACGGTCTCCCTCCCTTCATAGAGAATTGCTTTAGGACATCCCAAGTGTAATGGCTATGCGCTCTGTGTCCCGTGATGTACGATAAAGAAAAAAGGATTTTTAATAAACAGCTTACCTGTAAAATCCTTTTCTTGAAGTACATCACGGGACACAGAGCTCCCACCCCTCTTTTGGGGAACATTGTGTAACCTCGGGAGAATTGCTTGCTACAAAACTGAAGCACTCCCAGTGGGAGGGGGTTATATAGGGAGGAAACTTCCTGTGAAATTGATTACACCAGTGTCCACACCTGAAGGTACCCATATAACCCAAGTGTAATGGCTATGCGCTCTGTGTCCCGTGATGTACTTCAAGAAAAGGATTTTACAGGTAAGCTGTTTATTAAAAATCCTTTTTTTTTTAACGCGTGTTTTAAAAAAAAAACAGTTTTGTGCTTAAAAAAAAACAGTAAAGTTAGCCCAATTTTTTTTCATAATGTGAAAGATGAAGTTACACCGAGTAAATAGATACCCAACATGTCACACTTCAAAATTGCGCACACTCATGGAATGGCGCCAAACTTCGCTACTTAAAAATCCCCATAGGTGACGCTTTAATTACTTTTATTGGTCACATGTTTTTAGTTACGGAGGAGGTCTAGGGCCAAAATGATTGCTCTCGCTCTAACGTTCGCAGAAATACCTCACATGTGTAGCTTGAACATCGTTTTCATATGTGGGCGGGACTTTTGTATGCATTCGCTTCTGCATGCGAGCACACAGGGACAGGGGTGCTTTAAAAAAAAAGGGTTTTGCAGGGTATTGGGGTATTGCAGAGTATCGCACAGTGTATTGGGGTATTGCGGGGTGTCGCGCAGGGTATTGCGGGGTGTCGCGCAGGGTATTGGGGTATTGCAGAGTATCGCGCAGGGTATTGGGGTATTGCAGAGTATCGCGCAGGGATGGCTGAACTGGGATGGATGGCTGGATCTGTGACTGCAGTTGTCACAGATCCAGCCACAGAACTGCTGCTGCCACCTGCCCCCCCCCCCTTACACTACCGAACAGTACAGAGAGGAGAGGGAGTGACCGGTGTCATCAAATTGCGCCGGTTAGTTTAAAAGTGATCGCTCCGTCATTTGACAGATCGATCACGTGGTAAACGGCTGCTATCATCAGCAATTTACCGTGATCCGTCGGGTCCAGGGGACGAGCAAACGCGGAAGTGCACGAGGACGTCCCAGGGATGTCGTGTCACAGTTTGCCCAATGCGCTGTAGCAGTAAAATGTCTATGGCGCGGTGGGCAAGTGGTTAAGCGGAAGTTCTACTTTTGGGTGAAACTCTGCTTTAGCCCCGTTTCATACTTGTACGACTTCAAAGTCGCACGATTTTACCGCGATTTGCGGCCGTGATTTCAATGAATGCCTGTGTAAGTGGCATCAAAATTGGACCAAAGTAGTGCAGGGAGGGACTACTTTGAAGTAGGCACTACTCAGTCGTGCCAGTATGAATGGTGTTCATTGAAAATAATGGAGAATGACTTGTCATACGATTTTGCTGTCCAAAATCGTGGGACAAGTCGTATATGTGTGAAAGGGGACTAAGGTAAAAAAAACCTCAATGAATTGACCCTTGTGTGTTGAATACATCAGGTATGCTACTGATTGAAAGCTAAACGAAAAATAATGATGGCTGGATTTAGACAGCAGATGAAATTGGTGTGCAAGCATCATATAAAGATCCCAAAAAAACTGTTCGTGTTTAATTTTGTGTTCTTCTTTTTTTTTTTTTAACCCCTAGAATCCTTTGGACAGAACTACCCAGAGGTGAGCATATATTTCCTTTGCATGTTTCACATATATGGCTTTTATCTTTCAGATATCCTTTATCTTTGTACAGTTAGGAATAAGTTGCATCTTTCCAAGAGATGGAACAAGAGTTATGAATACCAAAGGGCTGCAAAGTAAAGGAAGTGGCAAGGTTGTGGAAAACTAGCAATAATATACATTGAGAGAAATGCATCTAACCTTTAGCAGCTATGCGTGGCAACCAGTAAGCTTCTATCTTCAGCTTTAAGCTGCTGACAAAACGCGGCCTGGTCTCCCAGAAGAGGGGAAAGATAAATGTCAAAGGCAGGTATCAGCTCTCCCCTCCCCCCGAAAGGTGCCAAATGTGGCACCGGAGGGGGGGGGGGCTGAGGCAACATGTTGTGGTAGTCAGTAAATTAAGTGATTTATTTAAACCTTAAAATACTGTGTCCTAAGAAATGTATGAAATCTTTCAACCACTTAAGGACCAAGCCTCTTTTTCAGATATGTTGTTTACAAGTTAAAAAAAATTTTTGCTAGAAAATTACTTAGAAAACAAAATGTATAATGTTTGGGGGTTCTAACACCCTAGATCAGGTGTGTCAAACTCAATTTCATCGTGGGCCACATCAGCATTATGGTTGCCCTCAAAAGGGCCGGTTGTATCTGTAAGATTAGATGTCCAGCGCATCCCCTCCCCTTACATTAGATGTCAAGAGCCCCCCCACCAACAGAAGTTGAGTCCTCCTCTCTCCCTTACATCACAGTGCACCCCCCTTTCCTTATGCTGCTGCTGGGAAGAAGTTGGATGCATTGCTTGAAAGCATAAAGTAAGGGTTTGGAGGATGACTGGAGAGGTACGAGGGCCACATGAAATGGCCTGGAGGGCCGCATCCGGCCCGCGGGCCTTGTGTTTGCCACCTCTGCCCTAGATAATAAAATGGCGGTCATTGCAATACTTTGTCACACCACCATTTTACAAGCACATTTTTTGGAAAAAAATAATTTTTTTCAAATGAGTAAAAAATAAGACAACAGTAAAGTTAGCCCAATTATTTTTTTTTATTGCGAAAGATAATGTTACGCCAATTAAATTGATACCCAATATGTCATGCTTCAAAAATCTTTATTACACAGCTTGCCTGTAAAATCCCTTTTCTTGGAGTACATCACAGGACACAGAGCTGCATAATAACTGTGGGTTATAGGCAGGGCCTTCTTAATGGCATCATGGGCCCCTGGGCAAAGTAATGCTCTGGGGCTCCTACAATGATGACAGTGCAAGTAAACAGACATCAAGTAGGTAGGGGGCAGACTGCCTCCCCTGTGTATCTATCACTCTAAACCATCATGGGGCCCCCAATTTCAGGGCAGTGTGGGCTCAAAGACCAGTAGCTTTGGGGAAAGTGCAGGGGCCCCCCATGCAGTTGGGGCCCCTGGGCAGTGCCCAGGTGTGCCCTCTCATTAAGACAGCCCTGGTCATAGGCCTACCTTCAGGTGATGGACACTGGCACACCCAAGACAGGAATCCCCTATATAACCCCTCCCATACAGGGAGTACCTCAATTTTTTTCGCCAGTGTCTAAGGTGTTGGTCACGGTTAAGATGTGTTATGAAGAGCTCTGCTGGAAAAGATGCTATGCTACCAGATCCGTCCAAGTGCCACTGAGGCCAAGGTGGATGGTACCCGGGTCTTGGTAAAGAAGAGCAAGGTTTGCCTGTAATGCCTCTCTTAGGAGGGCTGGATTCTGGTTTCCAGTACTTTGGTTATAACAAATACCAAGAGTTTTTTTCTGGCAGGATGCGATACAGGTCCAGGGAAGTGAAAACCCTGCCTAGGAACCTGGTCCCTGAAGGTCTGTTGACATGACACGCCATGGTGGATGAAAATTGGGTCTGTCTGTCTGTCAGCAGAATGGACTTGGTTCACTTAGGAAACCTTCTTTTGAGCAGTGGTTGTAATTCCTATAAGTGGCCACTAGAGGGTGTAAGCAAACCTGTGTTTCACATGTCTACTCGCTCTGTGTTGGGATGATCTGCTGTAACTACCTGGCACAGCCATGGGACGGTTTGAAGGTAAAATCGCTGCTCTTACTACCGCTCACGGTCATCCTGCAGTGCTGGCTGGCTGGTGGTGTATGCTCCGGTGGTTTCCACTCATCAAACAGCATGCAGAGAGCCTCAGTGCCCTCTCCCTCCTCCAGGAGGAGAAAAAAGGAGTGGGGCTAAGCGCTGCGACCGTTGCTTGCCCAACGTCCACATTGTTTGACTTGGCACAAGCGCAGCTCGGCCCTAGCTCATAAAGCCTTTGTGTTCAGAAGCAGACAGGCTGACAGAGGGACACAGCAGCGTTTGGGACAGGCATATAGACTGGTGTATACAGGCATCCTCACCGACACATCCTGCTCAACATCAGGCTGAACTTTATTAGCAGCATTTCTTGCTGAACTTAAAGCGGAGTTCCACCCAGGAAAACAACATTTGACCATATAGCTTAAAAAAATGAAATAAAAAAAAGTGAAAAAATAAATAAATACTCACCCGAAATACCTGTTGCTATGCGGAAGTCCGTAATCTGCCTCTTCCACACCGCTGTGTCTTTTCTTCTTCTTCTGCTTGTGAATGGGGCGCGCTGCTTTCTGGGAACTGTGTGTGTTCTCAGAGAGCAGCGCGCCCATTCACAAGCCAGCGTGAGACTCACGCAGGCGCAGTAGGAAATGGGCAGTGAAGCCGTACGACTTCACTGCCTGTTTCCCATAGTGTGAATGGCGGCGCGGGACCCGGAGCGATCGTGGGATCGGCATCGGGGGGGACCATCAGCGCGGGCAAGTAGGACAAGGTAAGTGTCCTTATTTAAAGTCAGCAGCTACACTGTTAGTAGCTGCTGACTTTAAAAAAAAAAAAATTGCGGCTGGAACACCCCTTTAAGCTCAGCAGTAGATGCAGGTTTTTTGTAAGTACCTCTGCTTTGTGTGCTTAGGACTATGCCCTCCAAGAGTTCTGGGACGGAGCTTCCCAAGAAGCCAAAGGTATCACCATCAGGCTCTGAGGACCTCTGTCATGCCTCTGCAGTTCCTTCGCCCCCGATAAGTCAGATGTAATTGCCCAGGGTGAGCCATTCATTCCACCTGCTTCTGTTACAGAGGAAGCCTTTGCTTCATCCCTGGGAGGGTTGGAAGAGAGGTTAACGGCATTAATTGCATCTTCTTCCCATCCTGGAAAGAAGTGCGGCAGATCCCCCTCTCCCCCCTCGGGCTCCCTAACAGCAGAGCAGCAGTGGCTGGAGGAAGTTGACTTGCCCTTAGGGGACCAGGAAGAGGGACATTCTGATGTTTTAGCTTCTGAGGAGTCAATGGTAGAAGAACCCTTTTCAGCCTCACAATCTAAAAAATGTATGGCGCAGTCCCTTACTGAAATGATTCGTGTGACATTTAAGCTGCCCTTAACATAGCCAGCAGGGAGGCCTGTCTTTTCCCTGGGTCCTTTGAAAGCTCTGCAGACTATTTGTTCCTTTCCTACCCATCCCTTATTAGAGGAGCTTATCTATGAGGATTGGGATCATCCAGATAAGCATTTTATTCCTCCTAAAAATTTCTCTGCACTTTATCCCATGGAGGGAAAGTTCACCAAGAGGTAGAGTGTGCCAGCAGTTGACGCTGCAATCGCCTGTGTCAATAAGAGTCTAACTTGTCCGGTGGACAATGTACAAATGTTTAAAGATCCAACGGATAAAAGGTTGGAAACTTTATTAAAGACCCCTTTTTCCTTGGAAGGTGCTGTAGCTCAGCTGGCGGTAGCAGCAATAGGCAATAGCCGAAGCACCTTGTAAAAAGCTTTTGGCTGGATTTCCGTTTCATGGGGAACGGTTGTTCGGGGATGATTTGGACAAACATATTCAAAGAAATTCAAACGGGAAGAGTACTCTTTTGCCAGTTAAAAGAAGGAGTAGGCTTTCTTCTTTTAAACGGTCTTCCTCTCCAATGCCAGGGACATCTGCCTCTAGGCAGTCTCGACGGCCTCCTGTCAGGGTCTGGAGGGAAGACTCAACGTCAAGCCCAGGGTTACAAGAAATCCTGGGGGGGCGAAAGCCAACTAAGTAGAGCCCCAAGTCTACCTTATGAAGGGATGCCCCCGCCTGGTCGGGTGGGGGGAAGGCTTTGACAGTTCTCAGGAGCTTGGCAGGAGGAAATCCAGGACAGATGGGTCCTCTCCACTGTGTCTCTAGGTTACAAACTGGAGTTGCGAGAATTTCCCCACCTCGTTTTCTGAGATCAATTGTTCCCAAAGATCCAGTAAAGAGACCCTGTTTCTGGCACTGGATTGGTTATTATCCCAAGGGGTGATAATAAAGGTTCCTGCAGAGGAGCACGGCTTGGGTTTTTATTCAAATCACTTTTCCCGAAACCAAAGGAGGATGTCAGACCCATCCTAAACCTCAAGGGTCTAAATCAGTTCCTGAATATCCGTGCCTTTCGTATGGAATCAATCTGGTCGGTAGTCTCCACCCTGTAGGAAGGGGAGCTGCTAGCGCCAATCGACATCAAGGATGCATATCTGCATGTGCCTATTTTTCACGCTCACCAGAAGCTTTTAGGGTTCGAAGTGGAGCAGCACCATTATCGGCTTGTAGCCTTGCCCTTCGGGCTGGCGACTGCACCTCGAGTATTCACAAAGGTTTTGGCCAGGCTAAGAGCTCAGGGTATAACAATAATGGCATACTTGGACGATCTTCTACTGGTGGATCATTCCGTAGCCCGCCTGAACCAGGCTGTGCTCAACACAGTCAAGTATCTGGAATCTTTTGGGTTGGGTTCTCAATCTGGAGAAATCGGCCCTACAACCTGTAAAAAGGTTGGAGTATTTGTGTATGATCATAGATGCAGACCAAAGGAGGATCTTCTTTTTTCCCCAGGCAAAAGTCATCTCTTTAAGACAGCTGATCCAGGTGGTCAGGACGAAAAAAGGTCCCTCTATTCACCTTTTGTATGCGGTTATTGGGGAAGATGGTGGCCTCATTCAAAGCTGTCCCATATGCCCAATTTCATTCAAGGATGTTGCAAAAGAGCATCCTCTCCACCTGGAACACGAATAACCAAGCTCTAGACTTCCCAATGTGTCTGACCCCAGGGGTACGTCAAAGCCTTTGTTGGTGGTTGATGCCCAGAACTCTGCAAAAAGTCTTTCATTCCAGTTACCTGGAAGGTGGTGACAACGGAAGCCAGCCTTCTGCGTTGGGAAGCAGTCCTAGGAAAGATGACTCTCCAGGACAAGTTGTCTGTTTTCGAGAGGACCTTGCCCATCAACATCTTGGAAATTCAGGCAGCTTGCTTGGCCCTGAAGGCCTGGTTGCTCGAGTTACAGGATTGTTCTGTCAGGATTCAATCTGACAATGCTACAGCAGTAGCCATATAAATCAGCAGGGGGATACCAGGAGTCACGCAGCTCAGGAGGTTAACCAAATCCTGGCCTGGGCAGAGAGACATGTTCCTTGCATATCTGCAGTCTTTTTTCCACAAATAGAGAATTGGCAGTCAGACTTCTTAAGTCGCCAGCAGTTGTATCCGAAGGAGTGGTCTCTTCACCCTGACATCTTCCTGACCATATGTCAAAGATAGGGGACCTCGGACATAAATCTGGCATCCAGGTTCAACAAGTAAGTGAACAACTTTGTGTCACGAACAAAGGACCCACTCTCACACGGGACAGATGCCTTAGTAACTAGAGTTGAGCGGACACCTGGATGTTCGGGTTCGACGGGTTCGGCCGAACTTCGGGAAAAAATTCTGGGTTCGGGACTTGAACACGAGCCCGAACCCCATTGAAGTCAATGGGGACCCAAACTTTTCAGTACTAAAATGTCTCTAAAAAGCTAATGGAAAGGGCTAGAGGGCGGTAAATGGCAGCAAAATGTTGGTAAGAGCATGGCAAGTACTCTGCAAACGGATAGGGAAATAATTTAAAATAACATAAAATACATAAAAATAAAAAATAATATTGACCTAGGAGGACGAGGTCCATATGGAGTAGGGGGTTGAGGTGGCGGTGTAGGTGGAAGTGGCGGTGGAGGAAACACTGCAAAATATTTTTTTTTTGCCCTAAATGGGTGTTTTTTTGAATAGCAAAATAGAAGAACAGTAGCTAAAATGTTTATTTCACACGTTCAGATATGGAGGGAACACTGGAGGAAACACTGCAAAAAAATATTTTTTTCCCCTAAATGGATGTTTTTTGAATAGCACATTGGAAGAAAAGTATATAAAGGGTCTATCTCACAGAAACCTATGCAGTGCTGGTATAATTTGATTTCTGAAGCAAGAGTGACTCCTATTTCTCTCTCCCTAAAAGCAAAAGCAGACAGGAACCTTTCCCTAAAGTAACTATCTAAAGCAGTGTTTTTCAACCTTTTTTCAACCAAGGCACCCTTTAAAATCTGTCAGAATCTCGAGGCACACCAAACCAAAAATTTGAAAAAAAAAATTATGCCACTTGCTATTTGCACAGTGGTTCAATTAATTAAAACAAAACACAATATAATACCCCAATTTGTGGGTATAGTGTGAAAGATGATGTTATGGCGGGTAAATAGATACCTAACATGTCATGCTTTAAAATTGCGCACACTCGTGGAATGATGACAAAATTTGGTACTTCAAAATCTCCATAAGCAACACCTTAAAACACCTTGTCTTATTTATTAAACTTTTTTTTTTCACTGTCCCTTTTGGATTGTTTCTCAGGCAAGACGGTGGAAGAGGGGGACATCCCCTTCCCGCCGCTTCTGAAAGCGTTCCAGTCGCGCAAAAAGCACTCGGAACGCTTTCATGAGAAAGCCAGCCACTGGTTGTAAAAAAACAATAACAAGGTTATGGCTGATATTTTCATTTTTAGGGCACTTTCACATTGACTAATTCCATTGCAAGCATGGCGATTTTATACATTTTTTATATAATATACATGGGCTATGTGGGTTATTATTGATAATGATAACTGTAAACTTCAATACTGCAGTTTGGCCGCAGCGCAGGATACCTGCGGTTTTCATGTGGTTTCTCAAACTTCTATTACGTAGTGGTACATTTTCTAAAAGCACACAAAAAATAAGGGACATAATAGAAGTCAATAAAAAAAACACATGAAAACCGCAGGTACCCTGAGCTACATCTGAGCTGCGGCCAAACTGCAGGATTGAAATATACAGTTATCATCATCAAAAATAACCCATATAGCCCATGTATATTATATTACATTTAAAAAATTCACCATGCTTGCAATGAAAAGTGAGGCAATGAAAGTGCCAACAAGTGTTATATAGTTTATTTTTTATTTTTAGAAACGCCATGCCTGCATAAAAAACAAATCATACATTGAACATGACAGGTACAAGTACTGTACCTGTGTCTCCTCGCTGTTTTGTTTCCTACTTGTGGTGTTCTTCTCCTCCCCTCAGGGAAACGTGCGCCAGCCAGCATCTATTCCCGAGGCTCACACGTCACAGATATCAGTGCGTGCGGCGTGCACCCGACCCTCCCATAGCAACCGACGTAATCGGTTGGCAAGACGCGGTCGGAAAGGTCCGCACAGCTTCCCGAGTGCCTGTGGCAGCGGGAAGTGAGCTTTACACAGTGGACCGGCACCACTGTAATAAGAAATATTAACCAAGTGGCCATCAGATAGCTGCCTATATTGGGGGTCATTTTGCCGCGGCACACCTGGGGACTCTTCACGGCACACCAGTGTGCCGCGGCACACTGGTTGAAAAACACTGATCTAATGCACAGTGACTTGCTGTGCTATGTAGATCGCTGAGTAATGTGATTTCTAAAGCAGGACAGTCTGACTATTATATAATTCTCTCCCTCAGAAGAGCAGCAGCAGCAGCCTTTCCCTACCCTATCTAAAGCAGAGTGACGAGCTGTGCTATATGTCTCTAGCTTATATAGAGGCTGGGTCACATGCTGCACTGGCCAATCACAGCCCTGCCATTAGTAGGTATGGCTATGATGGCTTCTAGGTCACGCGAGTAAAACAAATGGTGATTGGCTGCCCTGCAGCGCGCCATTACATTGCCGAACACCGAACCCCCGCAGTAAATTGTCCGGGTACAAAAAATCCAAAAGTCCGGTCAAACTCAAACTTTACAGTTCGGGTTCGCTCAACCCTAACTCCTTGGGAACAGTTTTCACTGGTCTATGCGTTTCCTCCAGTTCAGCTATTGCCACAACTTCTTTGCAGAATCGGGGTGGAAAAGAATCTGGTGATTCTTAAAGCCCCGGCATGGCCCAGAAGGTCCTGGTATGCAGAAATCGTAAAGATGTCTGTGGGAGATCCTTGGACCCTCCCGCTTCTTCCAGACCTGCTCTCGCAGGGCCCAATCTTCCACCCTTCCCTACAAACTCTATATTTAACGGTTTGGGTATTGAATCCCACGTTCTAAAGAATGGGGGCTTTCCGACTCGGTATCTACCCTTATTAATGCAAGGAAGTCAGCTTCCAGAATCTTATATTGTAGAGTTTGGAAGGCATATGTGTCTTGGTGAAAAAACAAGGGTTATCATCCTCGTAAATATGTCTAAGTCAGAATTCTTGCCTTTCTACAATTGGTTGTGGATATGAAGCTGGCTTTGAGTACTATCAAAGGTCAGGTTTCGGCCTTGTCGGTATTGTTTCAAAGACCGTTGGCTATGCACTCTTTGGTTCGAGCCATTATACAGGCGGTAACTTCAATCCACCAGTCAAGTCACCCTGTGTCCACGGGACTTGAATTTGGTTCTGGCGGCAAGAGCAGCCATTTGAGCCTTTGTGCCATATTCCTTTAGTCCTTTTGACTAGAAAATTGGTCTTTCTGGTGGCTATATCCTCTGCTAGAAGGGTATCAAAATTGGCTGCTCTTTCTTGTAAAGAACCATATTTGATCTTTCATAAGGATAAGGTGATTTTTACGTCCTCATCTGACCTAAGGTGGTGTCAGGTTTTCATTTTTTCCAGAACCTAGTTTTGCTGAAGAGAAATCATTACGTTCTTTGGATGCAGTGAGAGCAGATAAGGTCTATCTGAAGGCTACTGCTCAGTTTCGGAAAACTGATGTTTTGTTTGCTCTCAGAAGGACCCAGGAAAGGTCAGGCAGCATCAAAATCTACTATTTTTAAAGTGGATTGGGCAAGTTATTGTTCAGGCTTATGGTTTGAAGGGGAAAGTTCCACCTTTAAATTAAAGCTCATTCTACCAGAGCAGTCAGTGCTTCATGGGCAGTGTATCACCAAGCCTCCATGGCTCAGATCTGCAAGGCTGCAACGTGGTTTTCAGTACATACATAAATAAATTCTATCAGTTGGATGTAAAAAGGCATGAGGATATCGCCTTTGGACACAGTGTGCTGCGGGCTGCAGTCTAAGTCCTCACGTCTGATGGCGCCCTGCTTTTATCTTTGGTGTCTCCTTCCCCTTATTTAGGCATTGCTTTGGGATATCCCACCTAGTTATTACTATGCAGCTCCTGTGTCTCGTGATGTACGATAAAGAAAATAAGATCTTTATAACAGCTTGCCTGTAAAATCCTTTTATTGGAGTACATCACAGGAACACATCTGCCCCTCCCCTTCTTGGATTACTTATTGCTTTGCTACAAAACTGAGGTACTCCCTGAATGGGAGGGGTTATATAGGGGAGAGGACTTCCTGTCTTGGGTGTGCTATTCTCCATCACCTAAAGGTAGGCTACTAACCCACATAGTTATTACTATGCAGCTCTGTGTCCTGTGATGTACTCCAAGAAAAGTATTGTACAGGTAAGCTGTTATAAAAATCCAATTTTTTCGTCCCTGTTTTCCATACTTGTAAGGGAATCGTATGTATGGAATTGTAAGGGGAATGTACAGTTTCCATAACAAACACTTTACAGTCTTGAAAAAAGGTTAAGCCTTCTCCTGATTCCTTCATAGGCTCCTACTTTCTTCTGTTATCTATATCGCAAAGTAGGATCCTGTGTTAACGTATCTGGAGAGGATTTACACTTTAGGCTCCATGCACACTGAAGCAAAAAAAAAGCTATAAAAAACGCCAGTAGCTTTGCATGGAGCCTTTCAATGTTTTTTAGCGTTTTTGCAATAGCTTTAATCAGCCTAGCTTTCTTTTTTTTTTTAATGGATAAAAAAACACTGGCACCAGCGTTTTGCGGTTTTTAGCGTTTTTTTTCCCGGCCGGAAAGCGACACTTTGAAAGCAGATTTCGGGCGTTCAGAAAAAAGCCACTAAACTCCAAAGCTCAGTGTGCTACCCACATTAAATGGGAAAAGACAATTTATAAAATGTCTTATTTTACAGGGTACATTTTTTTTTTTTTTCTATGCCAACAGGGTCTTTTTAGGTGAGATACAGACACCTGGAAAGGGGATCATACAGTCCTTTTCGGAAAGTATTTGCAGCGCTTCACTTTTTAAACATTTTTGTTATGTTGCAACCTTATTCCAAAATGGAATAAATTCATTATTATTTTTTTTCAAAATTCTAAAAACAATACCCCAAAATGACAATGTGAAAAACCTTTGTTTCAAATCTTTGGAAAATTATAAAAAAAAAAAAAATTACATAGTCTTTTGGAGTATGATGCTACAAGCTTGGCACACCTATTTTTGGGCAGTTTTTCCTATTCGTCTTTGCAGGACCCCTCAAGCCCTATCAGGTTGGATTTGGAGCCATGTTCAATTAGGTCCAAGTTTAGGCTCTGACTGGGCCACTCTAGGACATTCACAGAGTTGTCCTGTAGCCACACCTTCACCCCAGTCTAAGGTCCAGGTCGCTCTGGAGCAGGTTTTTGTCAAGGATGACTCTGTACGATGCTGCATTTAACTTTCCCTCGATCGTGACTAGTCTCCCAGTTCCTGCCACTGAAAAACATCCCCACAGCATGATGCTGCCACCACCATGCTTCACCATAGGGACAGTATTGGCCAGGTGATGAGCGATGCCTGGTTTCCCCCAGACATGACGCTTGACATTCAGGCCAAAGAGTTCAGTCTTTGTTTTATCAGACATGTTTCTCATGGTCTGAGAGTCCTTCAGGTGCCTTTTGGCAATCTCCAGGTGGGCTGCACTGTACCTTTTTACTGAGGAGTGGCTTCCGTCTGGCCACTCTACCATACTGGCCTGAAATGCTGGAGCTCTCTGAGTGACCATCGGGTTCTTGGTTCTTGGTCACCCCCCTGGCTAAGGCCCTTCTCTCCCGACTGCTCAGTTTGGCCGGGTGGTCCGCTCTAGGAAGAGTCCTGGTGGTTCCAAACTTCTTCCATTTATGGATGATGGCGGCCACTGTGCTCACTAGGACCTGCTGCAGAAATTTTTCTGTACCTTTCACCACATCTGTGCCTCAATACAGTCCTGTCTTAGAGGTTTACAGACAATTCCCTTTGACTTCATAGTTTGGTTTGTGCTCTGACATGCACTGTTAACCGACAGGGGTGTGCCTTTCCAAATCATGTCCAATTAACTGAATTTACCACAATTTGACTCCAATTTGACACAAGTTGTAGAAGCATCTCAAGGATGATCAGTGGAAACAGGATGTACCTGAGCTCAATTTTGAGTGTCATGGCAGACTGTGAATACTTATGTGCATGTAATGTGTGTGTGTGTTTTTTTTTTGTTTTGTTTTTTTAATATATAAATTTGCCAAGTTTTAAAACAAACTTATTTCATGTTGGCAATATGGGGTAGAATTTTGAGGAAAATATTGAATTTAATCCATTTTGGAATAAGGCTGTAACATAACAAGAATGTGGAAAAAGTGAAGCGCTGTGAATATTTTTGGGATACACTGTAAACAAAAAGACATCAGATAATTCAGCCCCTTCAATCCCTCACTTCAGACTTCTTGTTTGGTCAGTAAGGTTACCCATTTTACCCTTTGTGGTTCTCTCTTAAGTAAATTGTTTTTTTTTCCCAGGGTGTCTTTCAGGACAGCACCTTGAGAGATAGCGACTCCTCCCTCTCCAACAGGAAACACCTTCTTCCCAAATCTTTAAAGGGAGGCCCCTCCCCAGCACACTTCAGTTTTTGCGTTTCCTCCGACCCGGCGGGAACATCTTCTAGGAGGGGAGTTTAATTTTTCCCAAGTGTTCCTGGAGTGCTTCCCTCTTACCTACTTTTCAGGCGCTATGCCTATGAGACCATCCACCCTCCCACGCTATCCGTTCGGCGGCGGTAATAGCCGTGCTCTCCTTTCACTCTAGCGTGCTCGGCAAGGGCCATGAATAGAGGCCTGGGGATGGCGGCCTCATGCGCGATACGCGCCATTCTTTTTTTTTTTTTTCAGGATGCGCGGTCGCCAGGATATTGCGTCATCTCCGGCCCATCTGTTAGAGGAAGGGGCAGGGCGGAGGCTGGTGTCAATTTCCGCTTCTGGTCCAGCGCAGCTGCACTATAGGTATCTGGAAGCGTGTTGTAAAGCCACACGTGAAACGCTGACACTCTGCGATGGATGCAACAGAAAGCCCAGCGGTGGGGACGGGCACAGGCACCAGCAAAACCCCGGCAGGAAGCAGCTCAGTAAGTCTGTCTTTCCTTAATGGGATTCTACCTTGTTTAGGTGGAGGGTCGGTGTCCTTTTCTCTCTCCCCCCCCCCTAGTGGATTGGGGGCCTGTCTGGGCACTGGACACGTTTTTTCTTTCCTAATGCACCTATTTAGGGGGGCCATAAGTGGGAACAGGGTTCTTACCAGGGTCCCCTGCTTTCTTCTGTTTTTTTCATGTCAGGACTTCTGACACTAAAAGAAAATGTCCCTCATGTAGATCTAAGATGAGCGAGGGTTGGAAGAAAGCACTTTGTAATGCATGTATTTCTTCTTTGATTAAAGAGGAATCAGCTGCTATGCGGGAAGAGTTAATTTACTCTGCAAAGAAAGAACTATTGACCACGATTCAGACTCTTCGTGATTCATTAGTTTTACCTTCCACACCTCAAGCCTCCACCTCTCAATCCTCTCAGGATTCAGTGATGGTACCAGCGCTGGTTACCTTAACAGAAGAGCCAGGACCCAGGGAAGGTTGCTCCCAGGCACCCTCTAGCGAGGGCTCAGAGGAGTCAGAGGGGGAAGCTGTAGGTCCCTCCTCAAAATTTAAGTTATCGTTAGAAGAGGTGGAAGGCTTACTCAGGGCCATATATGTTACTTTAGGCCTGAGCGAGGAAAAAAGGGACTTAACTTTGCATGATCGCATGTATGCGGTTTTGGGTGAGTCTCTAAAGGGCGGACCTTTCCGGTCCACTCAGTGATTTCTGAGGCCAAAGTTAGAGAATGGCAGGATCCAGAGAAAAAGCCCTTTTTCCCTAAAGCGCATAAAAGGCGTTTTTTCCTTTTGAGGATGATCCGGCAGCGGTGTGGAATAAGGTCCCAAAGCTTAATGCTGCCTTTTCTCAGGTGTCCAGATCTACGGATCTGTCCTTTGAGGACATGGGTGATCTCAAAGACCCCATGGACAAACGCATGGATCTTCTCCTCAAAAGGTCATTGCAATCTATCATGAACAGTTTGAAGCCTGCCATGGCCACAACATGTGTTGCCCGGAATCTGGAATTCTGGACTAATCAGTTGAAATCCCATATTTTGCCTGACTCGTCAAGAGGAGATTCTGGATTCTTTCTCCACTTTGTCCGCAGCAGTGGCCTATATTGCAGATGCTTCGGCAGAAGCCATTAAGATGTCAGCAAGGTCTGCAGCCCTGGCTAATTCTGTAAGAAGGGCATTGTGGTTAAAGACCTGGCCTGGGGATTCGGCATCAAAGAACAAACTTTGTGGGATTCCCATTTCAGGGGACCTCCTTTTTGGGCCTGAGTTGGATAGTATCCTAGACAGGACTGCTAGATAGGAAAAAATCCTTCCCGGTTAAGAGGAAGAAGCAGCCCCCCAGACGGTTTTTTCGTCAGCAAAGGGTGCAAGAAAAAGGTAACAAACCTCAAGGGGTTAGGAGAGGTTGGGCAGCGCAGAAAGCTAAAGAAAAAAGGGGAATCCTTTTCAATCCTCCTGCGCAATCCCAGAAATCGCAATGACTCGGCTGTTCGGGTCGGCGGAAGATTACAGAATTTCCTTTCGCGGTGGTCAGAAATAACCTCCAATCGTTACATCCTGACCACCCTGACCCTGGGTTACGACATAGAATTTTCAGAGACCCCGACGCAGAGATTTTTAGTAACAAATTCCCCAAAGGATCCAATAAAATCCCTGGCCATGAAGTCCTCTTCAAAAGAGCTGATACAACAGGAAGTAATAGTACAGGTACCCCAGGGTTTCTATTCTCATGTTTTTCTGGTAAAAAAAAACACCAGAAAGCTCAGGATGATCCTAAATCTGAAACCTATGAAAAAAATCTGTCAAGTACAGGAGGTTTAAGATGGACTCTATCTTTTCGGTCCGGCATGTATTGACGCCAAGCTGCTATATGACTTCTATAGATTTGAGGGATGCCTACCTGCACATCCCGATCTCCCCACAGTCCCTCAGGCTAGAAGTAAGGAGGGGAGGAGTGGTTCGACTACAATACAGGGCCCTTCCTTTCGGGCTTTCATCCTCACCCCGAATTTTCACCAAGGTGATGGCGGAAGCCTTAGCTCCGCTTCGTCTACAAGGGGGGGGGCGGTGATACCCTACCTAGACGACCTGTTGTTCTTTGCGCCTTCGAGGGAAAGGTTGTTGGAAGACCTGTCCAGGGCACGGGCCCACCTGGAGTCACTGGGTTGGATTCTGAACCTTCAGAAATCATCCCTAGTACCCGTTCAGGAGATTCTTTTTCTGGGTTACTAGGTAAATTCTCTAAGCCAGAGAATGTTTCTTCCTCAGGAAAAAATGATCAAGGTCCAGGAGGCCGTCTCTCGGCTCCAGTCCAACCAGCCTATAATTATAAGGCAAGTGATGTCGGCATTGATAGTTCTTACTTCAACCATGCCGGCAATTCAATGGGCGAGACTGCATTTCAGGTGCCTTCAAAATTTTCTTTTGAGGTCGTGGGATCACAGTCTCAACTCCCTGGACAATCACGTAAAGATCCCTGCTTGAGTAAAAAGCAGGTCCTCTCAAAGGGTCTGGAGTGGTCTTTTCCAGTGGAAAAATGACTGACTACAGATGCCAGTGCGTGGGGATAGGGAGCCCACTTGGAGAAGGATTTCATCCAGGGGTGCTGGAAAAAGGAGGAGTCGGTACGATTCCTCGAATTGGAGAGAGTTAAAGGCGATCGCATTAGCCCTAGAGAGGTTTGCTCTGGATCTTCTAAACCATCAGGTTCAGGTGTTGACGGACAATGGTACATCGGTATGAAAACCTAAACAGACAAGGGGGCACAAGAAGCAGACCTCTGCAAATGCTGGCCGAGAGTGTCTTGCTTTGGGTGGAAAAGAACTTGCGATCCCTTTCAGCGGTGCACCAGAGGGGATCCCTGAACGGAGTGGCAGATTTCCCCAGCAGACATCAGGTACGGGAGTCGGAGTGGTCTCTGAATCTTTCTAGAGATCTCCAGCAGGTGGGGTCTACCAGAGATGGACTTGTTTGCCTCGAGAGAAAATTCCCAGGTGCCTCTATTTTTTTCCCTAAACAGGCTGGACGTGTCTCTACGGATATATGCTCTGGCGCATCCCTGGAGATTTCGCCTCTGCTTCGCTTTCCCCCTATTCCAGCTGATTCCTCTAGTCCTGAGAAAGATTCCGAGGGAAAGTGTCCCAGTAATTCTGATCACTCCGTACTGGCCCAAAAGAGCGTGGTTCTCGACGGTCCTAGGTATGGCTGAAAAACCATGTTGGCATCTACCTCCCAGGTCAGACCTTCTGAGGCAGGGCCCAGTGTTTCATCCAGATGTGTCCAGTCTCTCCCTTGCAGCCTGGTTTCTGAGAGGCGGCTCTTAAAAGAAAAAGTTTTTTCGGACCGTTTGGTCTCTACCCTGCTAAACAGCAGGAAGAAAGTAACAAAAGCCATTTACGCAAAGGTTTGAAGGGTGTATACGACCTGGTGTAACTCCTCGGCCATGGACCCAAACAGCCCTAATGCCATTTTGGAATTTTTACAGGACGGAGCAGATAAGGGGTTAGCGGTCAGCACTCTAAAAGTGCAAGTATCCGCCTTGGCAGTTTTTCTAGAAAAATCTGTAGCCTCAGAACCATTGGTAACTAGGTTTTTCAGAGCCCTCTCGAGGGCTAGGCCGTCCCAGGTTAGGGGATTCCGAAATGGGACCTATCAGTGGTGTAGAAAGCTTTAGCTGGAAAGCCTTTTGAGCCCCTGAAAGATGCATCTCTCAGAGATGTTACTTTGAAGTTTCTATTTCTTGTCGCTATAACCTCAGCTCGCAGGATTAGCGAATTACATGCCATGTCAATAAGGGAACCTTACTTATCTTTATTTTCAGGGTTGTGCTTAGAACAGACCCAAAGTTTTTGCCAAAGGTAGCTTTAGCAGTCAGCTTCAGCAATCAATCGTTCGCAGGAGATTGTGCTACCCACTTTTTGTTCGAATCCTTCAGGGGAAAAGGAGACTTTTTTTCACATGCTAGATGTGAGAAGGGCTTTGTTATGCTACCTTGAAATAACAGAGTGCTTCAGACTTACAGACTCTTGGTTAAAGTTAGCTATTCGGGAGGCCTATTTACATGCAGGGGTAGCCCCGCCAGAAGGGATCTGTGCTCATTCAACACGAGTGCTTGCAGCCTCATGGGCAGAGAGAGCTAGTGCTACCCCGGAACAAATCTGCAAGGCGGCGACGTGGTCAAGTTTTAGCACGTTTTGTACTGCATTTTAAGTTGGATCTAATTTCTGCCAGTGACCAGGCCTTTGGCAGAAAGGTCCTACAAGCTGTCGTCCCGCCCTAGGGTGGTAAGTCTCTGGTATCCTCTCAAGGTGCTGTCCTGAAAGACGCCCTGAGAAAAGTCAAGTTATGCTTACCGGTAACTTGTTTTCCAGAAGTCTTTCAGGACAGCAACAACCCGCCCGTTTGATTTACCTGTTGATGTGCCATTCTGTGACTAACCTATGTGTTTATATGTTCCAGCCAGGGCCGGAGGTTTCTCTGTGACAACTGAAGTGTGCTGGGTGGGGCCTCCCTTTAAAGATTTGGGAAGAAGGTGTTTCCTGTTGGAGAGGGAGGAGTCGCTATCTCTCAAGGTGCTGTCCTGAAAGACTTCTGGAAAACAAGTTACCGGTAAGCCTAACTTGACTTTTTTTTTTTTTTCTCATTTGCTCAGTTTGAATTGCCCCGATTTTGTTAAATGTTTACATTAAAGCAAGCCTTTGACTGTGGATTAGGTTTGAGTTTGCAATGAGAACTCTGGCTGTTTGTTGAATAGGCTAACTAATGAGCCTGTTTGCCTGCCTGCTGACATGAACTTCCGGTTGCTGTAGGAAGTCGTACATTTACTTGCAATTGTATCACCGCCACCAAATGATGACAGCTTTCTGCTTAGGACTGTGCATGTGCCCGTTCCCATTGGTTGCTATTGAAATTTGTTTATTTTTATTTCTTCGCATAGGAAGCAGATGGAACGTTGGATTGCATTAGCATGGCCCTCACCTGCACCTTTAATAGGTGGGGCACTCTTCTCGCCGTGGGTTGTAACGATGGCCGTATTGTTATATGGGACTTCTTAACGCGGGGCATTGCCAAGATCTTAAGTGCTCATATACACCCTGTGTGCTCTCTATGGTGAGTAATCCGTCTTTTGATTAGAAAACCAATGTCCAGCACATTTTACTTGGCCTTATTAGGGATAATGACTAATGCCTCATTTTATGTATTTTTTTGATCGATTTGTGTTTTAATTTTTGGAATTGTGATATTTTCTTGTTTGTGGGATTGTGTACCTTTTTTAGGGTTTTTGAATTTGTGTATCCTAAAAATGTTGTCGTCTTTACAGCTGGAGCAGAGATGGTCATAAGCTTGTGAGTGCCTCTACCGATAACATAGTATCTTTGTGGGATGTCTTGTCTGGAGATTGTGATCAGAGGTTTAGGTTTCCTTCCCCCATACTTAAAGTTCAGTTTCATCCCCGTGATCAGTAAGTAATAGTAGATGTGTTCTTTAATATATTGTTCACTGCTTATATACTGTATGCTGCATTTGGGTCTGTACTGAAGCAGAGCTTCTGTGTTGATTATTGCAATTCAGCTCTAGGACAGTGTTTTTTTTTTTTTAACTGTTTTTTATTTTCTTATTTATTTTACCAGGGATAAAGTTCTAGTGTGTCCCATGAAATCTGCCCCTGTTATGCTAACACTGTCAGACTCCAGCCATGTTGTCCTACCTGTGGATGATGATTCTGATCTTAACGTAGTCGCATCTTTTGACCGTAGAGGAGAATACATCTATACAGGAAATGCCAAAGGGAAGGTATGATGCATTAGAAAAGTTTGTGTATTCTTTACAAAAACACATTGAAGTAAAAGAAACTGAGTGCATCTCTGATAATATTTTTTACAGATTTTAGTGTTGAAAACAAATACCCAGGATCTGGTGGCATCTTTCCGTGTTACAACTGGGACCAGCAACACAACTGCTATTAAATCCATAGAGTTTGCGAGGAAGGGCAGGTAACGGCTAATCTTGATGGCAAAATGCTCTAATTAGCTTTGTGTAATAATTTGTTTTCTTGCTGTTCTATCCCTATAGTCTTGCCCAGGACTGGGAAAATTTCTGTTGCCAGGTGGCTGTATTATAATTTGTATAGTATGCAGCATCCAAAAACAGCAAGTACAATTTTCTCATGTTTAAAAGAGAAGTAGGGTACATTTTTTTGGCTTTTTTTTTTTTTGAATAAGTGCGTTTTACTGACAGTCCGCTTATAGTGGGCTTTTGCACGCTTTCACCTGACGGAGCAGAGCTTTCCAAGTTTAGGAAGGAGCCAGACAACATTTTCGTGATTCATTGGCTGGTTGATGGGTAACTCCACCTGTCGGGGATTTGCTGGAAGCCAAAAGTGTGTGTGTGTGTGTGTGTGTGTGTGTGTGTGTGTGTGCGCGCGCGCGCGCTGTTTTTTTTACATTTTTTCCACAACAAGGACTTGATGAATAAGGTAAAAGTATGCATGTTTAACATGAATCAACATTTTAAAATGGACAGAGATGGAGATGATTTATTGGACAATCCACCATTTAATGTATTTTTTTATTAAAATAGCAAACATGGTATACTCGTGCAGGGTCGCTTCTGAGCCGCCCTGTCTGTGACACTTGGCCCCGCCCCCTGCTCATTCGTCACAGAATTTGATTTACCTCAGCATGAGCCAATGGCTCCCGCAGCTATCAATCTGCCCAATGAGGAGAGAGGCAGCAGCGAGAGCCGCTGCTCTCGTGCACATGGCTGGGTCAGATCAGGCTCAGTTAAGCATGGGGAAGATCCATTTTTTTTTTTTTTTTATGCATAGACTGCATTAAGGTACAATGCCTTTTAAGGCTTTAGCATCACTTTAAAGGGGTAGTTCCCCCAAAAACCTTTTTTTTAACATTTATTCAGGCTCGTTATGTCAAGGGGAATCAGGTTTTTTTTTTTTAGAAATGAAGCCGTACTTACCGTTTTACAGATGCATCGTCTCTGACGCTTCCGGGTATGGGCTCCGACTATAGGCGAGCCTATTTGATTGACAGGCTTCCGACGGTCGCATACATCGCGTCACGATTTTCCGAAAGTAGCCGAACGACGGTGCGCAGGCGCAGTATAGAGCCGCACCGTCGCTCGGCTTCTTTCGGCTACTCGTGACGCGATGTATGCGACCGTCGGAAGCCTGTCAATCAAATAGGCACGCCCAGACCAGACGATCATACCCGGAAGCGACGGAGACGATGCATCTGTAAAACGGTAAGTACGGCTTCATTTCAAAAAAAAAAAAACCTGATTCCCCTTGACATAACGAGCCTGAATAAATGTTAAAAAAAGGTTTTTGGGGGAATTACCCCTTTAAAGACCATATATAGAATGTCACTAGGGTACAGGACATTTTAAATCGTTTTTTTTTTTTAGCACAGTATGCATAATTTCTGAATCTAGCTGTTGGATGAAAGGTCAACTGGCTTTCCAGTCCTTGAATTGTGGTTTTATTTCAATGGGTTTAGCAGAGACTATGTCAGGGTAGGGTATCCAGGAGTCATGGGAAAAAAGGAGAGGGGCATATAATAAAAGGGAGGGCAGGAAAAAGAGAAATAAAGAATGGGGAGGGGGGGGGGATAAGCGGGGATTGGCTAGGTGAGGGTTGTAGTGTTTTTATATAGGAAAGTGTAAAGATTAAAAGTCCAAGAGAAAGGTGTAAAACAAGCTAAACTCCTTGCTCAATGATCAACCTGTATGCCAGAGGTCAAATGTATTCCAACTAATAGAAACCTGTATGTCTTAAAAAATGGGAAGCTTTGAGACTTTCTATGTGTCTAATATAATTTATCTTTGAGAACCACAATGCTAGAGAAAGGGTTGAGTGCTGTTTCCATAGCGAACATTTCTTTTTAACCCCTGCCGCATGTACATATACGTCCACAAAATGGCACGTACAGGCAGATGGATGTATATATACCTCCCTGCCTTTGCGCGGGTCGGGGGTCCAATCGGGAGGAGCGATCCGGGACGAAGGCGCGGCTATTCGTTTCTAGCCGCCCCCTCGCGATCACTGTTGCGGCTGCATCGATCAAGTGATCCCTTTTATAGGGAGACTCGATCGATGACGTCAGACCTACACCCACACCCCCCTACAGTTGTAAACACACACAAATCTTACAGCGCCCCCTGTGGTTAACTCCCAAAGTGCAACTGTCATTTTCACAATGCAATTTAAATGCATTTTTTGCTGTGAAAATGACAATGGTCCCAAAAATGTGTCAAAATTGTCCGAAGTGTCCGCCATAATGTCGCAGTCACGAAAAAAACGCTGATCGGCACCATTAGTAGTAAAAAAAATGCAATAAAACTATCCCCTATTTTGTAAACGCTATAAAGTTTGCGCAAACCAATCGATAAACGCTTATTGCGATTTTTTTTTTTCCCAAAAATAGGTAGAAGAAAACGTATCGGCCTAAACTGAGGAAAAATAAAAATGTTATATATGTTTTTGGGGGATATTTATTATAGCAAAAAGTAAAAAATATTGATTTTTTTTTCAAAATTGTCGCTCTATTTTTGTTTACAGCGCAAAAAATAAAAACCGCAGAGGTGATCAAATACCACCAAAACAAAGCTCTATATGTGGGGGAAAAAAGGACGCCAATTTTGTTTGGGAGCCACGTCGCACGACCGCGCAATTGTCTGTTAAAGCGACGCAGTGCCGAATTGTAAAAACGCCTTTGGGCATTTAGCAACATATTGGTCCGGGGCTTAAGTGGTTAATGCACCCAATCACAATGTTGAGGTAGTAGGGTTAATTAAGGTTTCACTTATACATGCACAGTCCCAATACATATCAAAATATATCATACATAGTCTATTCTTATGGCTCCTAAAAGCAGCTGATGTAGAGCTTTGTTTTACTTTAAAATGCATATATAGAACACAAACAACCTTTCAGAGCTTAATTGTATCATCCAGGTTCAGTGGGACCATACCATTTCCAATCCATATGTGGCTGCTGCCAGTCGACAGATTTTTTTATTTTTAATATTCTAGACTTCCAGGAAGACAGAATGTATTCATAGAGTGAATTTTTATATTTTTAAAGCAGTTGCCATCTAATTACTCTACTTCTGAATATGAAGCTCAACAGTCTCCTAAAACTTATGAAAAGTAAACCAGTCAAATATTATTTTGTAATTTCTTCATGATATAAGAAATCTATGTTTCATATATTTCTCTGTAGCTGAAAAAACAAAGGTTTTCCATTTCCCATTTCATATTTTACTAAAGCAATGCAAAAATAAGGCCCTCCTTTCACATTTTTTCACAAAAGTTCTTAGGAACTTTTTTCACTGTACTTTCTGCTCTATAGCAGAAATGTTTGGAATAAAATGGAAGCAGAGAGGATATCTGGGTGAGAAGTCATATTTTTCTCAGTGCCCTGCACAGATTTAACATTGACATTTAAAAGTTTATATTTCTGTTGAAGTTTCTCTACTAATAAGTTCAGCATATATTGTTTATCTTTTGTGTAGCTGTTTCTTGATAAATACTGCAGACAGAATAATTCGAGTGTATGATGGACGGGAAATACTTACCTGTGGAAGAGATGGGGAGCCAGAGCCTATGCAAAAACTTCAAGATTTAGTTAACAGGTACAGATATTTTGAGAAATTAACGTAAAGTTATTTATTTTTTTCAAACCCTATAAGACTGGCCTTTGGGATTTGATAACATAATCCACATTTTCCAGACTGTTTTTTTTGTAGTATTTTATTTTCCGTTTAATGGTTCTTAAAAGAGAAGTAAAGTTTTTTTTTTTTTGTTTCACCAATCGTACTTGCCTAGGTGAATGCAGCATCGGTCTTGCGATGCCTCTGCACTGAGAACCAATCGATCGTACACCGACGATCACTTGGTTTTCAGAGCTCCATGAACAAAGAGCCATAGACTGTCCACCACAGCTCTCTGCTCTTCTGCTCTTCTCCGTCCTCGCTCACTGGAGTGCTGGGCTGTGGAGGGGGCAGAGCGCCCGTCTCAAGCTCTCAGCGACTCGCTGAGAGGCTGAGACAGGTGTCAGTCCAGGGCCTAGTGAATCCAGACTCCGTCTGGACTGAAATTGGTGATGTCAGCAGAGAGCAGACTTTTGCCCGCTCTCTGCTGAAAACAGGTCGCAAACGAATTGTACTTTTGTGATCCATAGAAGTAGTACAGCCAAACGAGGCCTCATGCACGCTGGTCGTTTAGCCTTTAAGCATGAGACTCTGGAGTTTGTGATGGTGATGGAGTTAAATAAGGAAAAAGGTAAAAAAAAAAACATTTTTTTTAAGGCTTGACGTGTTTGGTATCTATTTACTTAGCCCATTTCCATCTTTTAAATTGTTTTTATTATTTTGGGTTGTTTTGCACTTAATAGCCGGTTCACACAGGGGCGACCTGGGATCCGACTTGAAGTCTCCCCAAGTCGTGCGGTTGAGAAAATCAATGGAAGTGAATGACAGATGTCTTAATGTACACTACTGAAGTCGCTCCGACTTCAGAAAAGGTTCCTATACTACTTCAATCCGACTTGTAGGCAACTTGTACCCATTGATTTCATAAATTTCTCAGGCAAACCCCTCCCTCCCACAGAGCTGATGTGTTGTTTGATTGGCCACTGGAAAGCCTCCTGTCCTGGAGGCAACTTGAAGTTGCCTTGTACTGTCCTGGAGGCAACTTGAAGTTGCCTTGTAAGTTGCCTGATGATTCATTCTTAAGTTGTGTCCAAGTTGCCTCCCAAAGTCGTACTGAAAGTCCTGTTGCCCCTGTGTAAACCGACTCTAAGAGCCGGTTCACACTGGGACAGCACGACTTCAGGGGCGACTCGGCAAGGTGTCCTGAAGACGACTTCAGAGGCAACTTGCAAAATTACTTCTGTCTAGAAGTCAATGCAAGTCGCCCCCAAAGTCATACAAGAACCTTTTTCTAAATCGGAGCGACTTGCGTCACTCCTATTAGAACGGATCTATTGAATAGAATGGGACGCGACTTGTCAGGCGGCTGAGTTGACAGGGGTTGGGGTAACCATATAACACTGACCATGACAATTTCAACAGTCGGCTTTCTTTATAAATGATTAACCACTTTAGGGCCGAGCCTTTTTCTGAGATTTGGTGTTTACAAGTTAAAAAAAATTTTTTTGCTAGAAAATTACTTGGAACCCCCAAATATTATATATATATATTTTTTTTTATTGGAGAATAAAATGGCGGTCGTAGCAATACTTTGTCACAGAATTTCACATATATCCATGGCGTGTGAGCAATAGATAATTTCAGTGACAACTTTGCTGAATTTTTATTTTTTTTTTTTCAAATCACTTGTGACAAAAAAATAAAATATTCATTGTGCTCAACATGCCTCTCAGCAAATTCCAGTCTATTATGTGCGCAGCGGTCTTGCAAGCTCACTTTTTTTTTTTGTGGGGAAAAAAAAAATAACTTTTTTTTAATTAAACAAATAAGACAACAGTAAAGTTAGCCCAATTTTTTTTCAATTGGGGGGGGGGGGGGGCTGAGCAGGACGGTGTGAGAGCTGCCAGCGAAGCCAGGAGTCCTGACATGGCTCTCCTGAGAAGCACGTGTGAGACCTGAAACCCGAAATACCACTCCTACGCCACCCGCTTACAATCTCAGACCGAGGGTGGTAACAGCTGGTGCGGAGGAAACGCTAGAACGAGAGGGGGGTCAAACTCAGCCATCGAGGAGACCACATCCAGGTACTCGCAACGGACGGGGGAGAAGCAGCAAGTACAAGCGGGGCAGACAAGGAGTGAACTCAAAGGAGGCGGAGAAGCTGAAGCCGCATCGCTCTGGTACAGGGAATAGAGAAGCATCAGCTCTTACAGCGGTTACAACAGATGGAGACTTTGTACAGCGTATTATACAAGATAGCGGTGCTGATATGAATGTCTTGGCTGATACAGGTGTTCAATCCCTGGTTGATAATATAAGGGACAATATAAATTTAAATGGGGGAGATGGAGCAAAGACGGCATTTACCGATGTGGACGATAAGCCGAGTCAGACAGAGAGACCTGCTAAGGTCCCCCATTTAGAGGTACCGGGTAAAGGGGTAAATGACTCAGGGAATGAACAAGACATCAGAAAGTTGCTAAGCTCCCTTCCTACAAAGGAGGATATACAGAAAGTAATGAGTAAATGGCTGGGCCCTTTGAAGGTGGAAATGGAAGAGATGCGGCAGAACACGGAAGTGTTAGACAAAAAGATTCAAAGCTGTACAGTGGCACAAGAGTTAACGGAGGCACGGATAGACCAACTGGAAGAAACAATTAAGATTTCAACATCAGAGACTGCTAACATTACAATTACAGGTAGAAGAAAACGAGAATAGAAACAGAAGAAATAACATACGGATCAAAGGTATATCAGAGGCGGTTACGACACCTGAATTAAGAGGGAAAGTGTCAACTATTTTCAATGAGATAATGGGTAATCCCCCTGACAATTATATTGAGTTGGACCGAGTACACAGGATCCCTACAGGCCCCATTCAGCCACAAGAAGCCCCAAGAGATGTCCTCTGCAGGGTGCCATTTTTTAGGACTAAGGAAGATATAATGAGGGCAGCTTGGCAGAAAGGAACATTGGAAATAGATAAAGATAAAATTCAAGTGTTCCCTGATCTAAGTCGTCAGACAAGAGACAGAAGAAGGAAATTGAAACCCTTATTAGAACATATTCATACCAAGAGTGGGTCATACAGATGGGGATACTCACTCTCTCTGATTATTAAGAAAAACGGTGATACATTCAACTTCGTTGACCCAGAACAGCTACCCGAACTATTTATGTTTTTGGGGTCTAAAACTATTGAGGTACCTAATTGGAGAGAGATACAGAACACGGAACCGCGAGTTATGTTCCGGCAGGGAAGACGGAGCCAAGAATGATAAGGAGCAATGAAGTAGCAGGCACTAAAGAGTTTCTCTCTTTGTATTATTCATGTTTTTGGACAGGGAATTGATACGGTCATACTTTTTTTTTTGATCTGTGGCTTTTTCTATTTTTTGCTCCATATACATAGGGTCTCTCTCTCTCTCTTTCTCTCTTTCTCTTTTTCTCTCTTTCTCTCTCTTTTTCTCTCTCTCTCTCTCTCTTTCTCTCTCTTTCTCTCTCTTTCTCTCTCTCTCTTTCTCTCTTTCTTTCTCTCTTTCTCTTTCTCTTTCTCTTTCTCTTTCTCTCTTTCTCTCTTTCTCTCTTTCTCTCTTTCTCTCTTTCTCTCTTTCTCTCTTTCTCTCTTTCTCTCTCGATATATAGTATACGCAATGGAACTTCGTGTTCTCCTCCCCCTTTTTTTCCCCACCCGAGTTGAAAGATCCTCATACACAACCGTGGGGGGGGGGGGGGGGGGGGTATATATATATAAAAACAAATGTTGCATGCCATTAGTTAATTATTTTTTTTTAAGGGGGAGGGACAACAAGAAGAGAAATGTAGGGGGGAGGGATAGGTGGGAATCTGAGGGCACTGGGGCTTGGGGGGCGGGGAGAAGGGACTGCTCACATGGTTCATATGGTAATATGGTGGTAGAGGGGTAAGAGTAGGGGGGGGGTTAGGGATTAATGTATCATGGATAACACTGATAACCTGCATAGATTAGGATGCAGACTATAGATCTATGGACTATAGGTCACGGAGCACAGTGGGTAAGGATAAGGGGTTTAGGGTACATGGGAACTTAAGGGACAACAAAGGGAATATTAAGGTAGCAACATGACTTAAAGATTAAGGGATAAGGAACGGGGGGGGTGGGCTGATTGGCTGGGTTTCTCTTAGGAATGGGAAGGGGAGGGGAACACAATACAAATAAGGTCACTAGATTGAGGGATTATGATCAATGGGGTCGGTAGGAGGGGCCGGTAAGTATAGAGAGAGTGGGGGGTGAAGGGGTGGTTCCGTGTGGGGGAAGATATAGATAGAAGTAGTATTGGGTATGGATTAACATAAAGGAAAATGAGGGGTAAAGGGGAAGGAAATTTAACTCTCTGAATACTATATATATATATATATATATATATATAGATATATTATAATTATCTCTATCTAATTTACATGAGTAGTGTTATAAGTTGAAATATATGAACGTATTACTGATATGTTGATGTTATGCTTTAATACACTCTATTTGTATATAGGTAGAGTATATCTGTGTCTGGTAATAGAGATATAATGGATGAGAGGAAAACGAGAGGGAGGGGGGGGGGGAAGACAGGGGAGAGAGAGAATAGGATGTACTGAAGGGTTAATAACTAACATATATTGAAGGGGCAGAGAGAAAAGGAGGGAAGGATTGAGAGTGTGATGAAGAAAACATGTAAAGATAGACAAAATATAAGATGCATAATAAAGAGAGAAATATGATTAAAGAAAAATAAAGGTAGACACCAGGCGATCACAGACGTGGGGGGGTAATCCTCACGTATTTGGGATTATTATTATTTTTTTCTCTTGCTTTCTTTTTCCCTCTTTCTCTCTCTGGTCAGTCGACGTTCACCAATCCCCCCCCCCCCCCCCCCCCAGTTAGCAATTTCAGTAGGGGGGAAAAAAAAAGATGTCTAACATATCCTTTACTTCATATAATGTTAAAGGGCTTAATATCCCGGAAAAAAAGAATACGATTGCTAGCGGAATTACACAGACTTAAATCACATGTAGCCTTCATACAGGAAACCCATTTTAAGGGAGGCAAAACCCCGAACCTTAAAAACTGCAGATTCCCGACAGTCTACCATAGCACATCACAGAACTCAAAATCATGTGGAGTATCTATTCTGATGTCAAAACAGGTGGTGTGGAATGAATCTGCGGTTATTAGGGATGACGTAGGACGACTTTTAATAGTTAAAGGAATTCTGAATCAACAGAAAACTACGTTAGTAAACATATATTTACCGAATGTTGATCAGATAAACTATCTAGAGAAAAGTTTGCAAATGGTGTATCAACACAGAGAGGAAGTTTTGGTGAAAGGGATTTTAAATCTGGCCCTGGACCCAATGAGGGACACGTCGAAGGGTATATCTCACATGTCATATGTTAAATTAAGGAAAGCAAAAAAACTTTTACAAGAATTACAATTGATTGACAGCTGGAGGGTGGCTCACTCAAGGGGAAAGGGATTACACGTTCTTCGCAGCTAGATATGGGACATATACTAGAATTGATTATATATTAATTCCTCAAAATCTAGCTACATCTATAGTGGATGCCTCTATCTGAGTCTTCACACTCTCAGACCACGCTCCAACAGACTGTACAGTTAAATGGGGAGAGGAGGATAGGAAAGAGTGGCACTGGAAGATAAACGAGACTCTATTAAAAGACCGTACATACGCAGAGAAAATAGGAGCGGAATTAGAATTATTTTTTGCAACAAATGACACAGACGAAACAACGCCCTTCTGTCTGTGGGAAACGCACAAATGTGTAATTAGAGGTAATCTTATTGCAATGGGAACACACAGGAAAAATAAACTAAACAAACAAATAGAAAAAGAGCTAGACTAAGCCAGAGAAAAACTGAATCTTTTGCTGATAGACAAAGCCAAAGCTAAACTAACAAGGGGGAGACAAACACTTTATGAGTACAGGAATAAACCAGGTAGAATACTAGCTAATGCTGTGAAAGTTGCCCAGATACGAAACCACATTACACAGATTAAGTCAGCGAACGATGAAATGGTTAATACCCCACAAGAGATTGTGAGATGCTTCAAGAAATACTATGAGAAATTATACCAGTTGGAGAGCAAGCTCTCCCTGGAGAAGTAAAAAGAGAAAATAGAAACAGCTAGGAAATATATTAAAGATACCCAGATTCCAATAATACCAGATGACATGGCAAGAAAATTAGATGAGCCGATCACAACAGGAGAGTTCCTAGAAGCTTTAAAAGTATTAAAACTGGGCAAGGCACCAGGCCCAGATGGGTTTACTTTAACATATTATAGGAAATATGCCGACAAACTGGCACAAAGATTTACAGCGGCCTTTAATTCCCTGGGAGAAGGAAAGAAAATCCCAGCGGAAACGTTAGCGGCACTTATAGTAGTGATTCCAAAAAAAGGGAAAGACCCCTCGCAATGTGCCAGCTACCGTCCCATTTCATTGTTAAACGTGGACCTAAAAGTATTTACTAAGATTCTTGCCACAAGGCTAATAGAATATATTCCAGATTTGATACATCCAGACCAAGTGGGGTTTATCCCAGAAAAGAGGGGAGAGAAAACATACGACGAGTAGTAAATGCGATGCACTTAACTCATAAACAAAAGAAGACAATGATATTAGTAGCCAGTGACGCAGAAAAAGCGTTTGATCGAGTGGAGTGGTCGTTCCTAAAAGCAACACTGCAACACTTAGGGTTAAAAGAGGGAATGCTGAGCTGGTTCATGAATTTATACTCACAACCTAGTGCGAAAGTTAAAATAGAGGGTTAAGTATCTGAATCATTTATCATTCGAAACGGGACAAGACAAGGCTGCCCACTCTTACCTATAATCTTTGTTCTGATTATGGATTTTTTATAACATCAGTTATCTCATTACCGTCCTTATTAGCGGAAATAAGAGAGTATTGAAAGCTGTCCAACTTTAAAGTTAACTATGGGAAAACAGAAGCAATGGGTATAGAACTAAAAGCGGAAATAACGAAGCAGATTACAACACAGTTTGAGTTTATGTGGGAGTTTGTCCATCTAAAATATCTAGGAACCAAAATATCAGGGAATCTAAATACACTATTTGTACTGAATTATGTAACATTTGCAAAGCGAATAAAATCAGACCTAGAGAGATGGGACAAAGGAATTTTTACATGGTTTGGGCAGACAAACATATTAAAGATGAATGTGCTCCCAAAAATCTTGTATCTAATACAAGCCCTACCAATTAAGATCCCACAAAGCTTTTTTAGAGAACTTATATCAAGATTCTTGAAATTTATATGGGCAGGGAAACCAGAAAGGATAAGCAGTGCTATCCTATCGCAACCCAAAGAGGGCATGGATTTCCAGATTTGATAAAATATCAGGAAGAATCTCACGTAGCCAAAGTGGTGGAATAGTGCGGGCGGAACAAAAAACCCTGGATAAAAATGGAACAAGCAACAGAAGTACCACTAGAAGGCATTGTATGGATTCCGGATAGCGAAATGACAGCAGAAGAAAAGAAACATCCAATGATAGGTGCCACTATACGTATAATTAAAAAGATCTTTAAAAAAACCCGACAAGATCTAAATATCTAAGCCCTCTAATCCCGATCCTGGGTATTAAGGCCTTCCAAGCAGGATTGACAGATCCAAGGTTTATCGCATTGCGTCAGAGGGGTATTAGTAGGATCATGCATTTCTCAAAAGATAACCGTTTTAAAGACAAGGAGCGAGATCGAAAAAGAAGCTATACCAGAATTAGATTTCCTTAGGTTGCTTCAATTAGAAGCATTCCTCCAGTAAAAGGCAAATACTTATATAGAAGTTAGAAATCGTCTAAATTTGAGCAGATATGCCTAGAAGGGGATCCAAGACACTCATTGTCCTATTTATATTCAATATTAATTAACTCAGAGATACTACAGGAATTTACGTTTATGCAAGCATGGAAGAGAGATTTTGAGATTTGGGATTAATATTTACCCAAGAACAAAAGGAGAGGATTTTGCGATTTTACACATAAGGCATCTATAGCAAGTAAATACGAGGAGGGAGGATATAAAATATTAACGAGATGGTACAGAACACCAGTAATGTAGCATCGCATATATCCTCAGATATCAGAAGTCTGCTGGAGATGTCATGAGCAGAAGGCTCGTTAATACATATCTTCTGGGAATGTGAAAAGATACAGGAATTCTGGAAAATGGTAATGAGGACAATTAATGAGATTACAGGAATCAATTTAGAAAACGGACTATCGGCGGTTTTAATATTAGATATCCCAATGTTAAGGGAAAAATACAAAAATTTGCTGATAAGACCTCTGATTATAGCCGCGAGGGCGTGTATCCCTGCCCTGTGGAAACAAGAGACTCCTCCATCCAGAGCACAATGGCTAGCTAGATTGGCAGAGATACAACAAATGGAGAACCTGACTATGGCAATGAAAGATCAGGATGAGCTGTACCTTTCGACGTAGACCCCTTACGTGAGGGAGGGAAGAGGGGAGGGACAGCGGACTGGAGGGAGGAGGTTCCCTTTTCTTTTTCTTTTTTCTTTTTCTCTCTGTAGCAGGGAGAAGGGGGGGGGGGTAACCAAAGGAGGTTAGAAGGAAAACGAGAAGCTTTGCGTGAACAGACAAGAGGGGGGGGGGGGATAGTGAGGAGAGGGAGAGAGACTTCTTTCCATCATTACCTTCATTATGTGTAACAACTTTAATTTAACTGGAAGATATGAAATGTAAAATCTGTAACGCAAATCTTGAAATAAATTTATTTTATAATAAAGAATTTATAAAAAAAAAAAATATAAAACAATTGGGCTAAATTTACAATTCACAATTGAAAGATAATGTTACGCCAAGTAAATTGATACCTGACATGTAACACTTCAAAATTACGACCGCTCATGGAATTGCGACAATATTTTACCCTTAAAAATCTCCATAGGCAAAACATGGCTGCCTTTTACTGCAGACGCCCGGGTGCTTTCAGTGTGAAAGCACTCTAAGGCCGCGTACACACGATCAAATCTGTCTGCTGGAAACGGTCTGCCAGACCGTCCCAGCAGACAGATTCGATTGTGTGTACGGGCAAACAGACGGATTTGGCCACCCGACAGATTTGAAAGCATGCTTTCAAATCTGTCGGCTGGGAACCTGTCCGCCCGACATGTCTGCTGGTTAGTACGCTAACCAGCAGACATATCTTCTCGCACACGCGTCTAATGGTTTCGACGCATGCGCGGAAGTGTTTTACTTCCTGGTGCGGTGACGTGGCGGTGTCAACGTCACCGCCACGTGAGCGCGCTGTCTGCCGGCGGGGATTTTGGTTTGATCGTGTGTACACGATCAAACCAATACATCCCCAGCAGACAGATCTGTTCAAATCGGTCTGTCTGACCGATTTGAACAGACAGATTTACTCGTCTGTACGGGGCCTAAGAGAATAGAGGCCCTCAGCTATGGGGACAGACATACAAGCATTGAACTTATTCTCTCTGCCGAGGGGATTTGATATCAATGTACAAATACCGTACTGTCGACCTTGGCATAGGGAAAATACTATTTAGTGAAAGGGAATTTAAAAAGACACGCAGCCATTCACTAAAGTTGAAAAAAAAGCGGTTTAACTATAAACTGCGTAGAGGGTTCTTTACTCTCAGAGCAGTAAGGATGTGGACTTCTCTTCCACAAACAGTGGTATCAGCAGGGAGCATCAATGGTTTAAAAAAAACTATTAGATGGGGCACTTTAACGACCACAACATACAGGGGTGTATGATGTACTGTTGACATAAAACCACACACACACACATCATAGGTGCAACTGGATGGACTGATGTCTTTTTTTTTTCAACCTCACCAACTATGTGAGGCATAGATTGTGACCTAGAAAAAAAAGTTGCCCCAACATGTGGGCTCATTATTACAAGGTAAGATAAAACAAACACAATTGGGAATATAACTATACTAATGCCTAGTTAAAAAAATAAAAAAGTGTACTTTTAAGCCCATTTAAACTTCCATGCCAATCTAAGAATTTCTGTTTCAGGGTGACAACACATGATTTCACTATAGAACCAGCAGCGTTATCACCCTGTTACGGAAAGTGGAAATAAATGATCTACTGGTAAGACCAACAGGTAATAAAACTGTTACAGAGAAACTCAAAAAAAATCCTATGTTAATGCTAGTGACAAGCTATGTTCTATGTCATTTGTTTTTGCCCAGAACTCCATTTTAAATCGGTGCAAAGCAGGTGTCCACCAAAATTTCCAAAAAAAGTTCAAGTTGCAATCATATAATTTAACTTATGTGGTAGTTTTCTCTTCTCTTTTTTTTTTTTTTCTTTAGGTTCATATTTACAGTGACTAAACCCTTGCATTGGGGCCAGTTAAACATTTAGTTTGCTTTTAAGCCATAGTAGCTATCTGCAAAAATGAGTAAAACTTAATTGTGTCTTCTTTCACAGAACTCCTTGGAAGAAATGCTGCTTCTCTGGAGATGGAGAGTATATCGTAGCAGGCTCTGCCCGGCAACATGCTCTGTATATTTGGGAAAAGAGCATTGGAAATCTGGTGAAAATCCTGCATGGAACCCGTGGTGAACTACTGCTAGATGTTGCTGTATGTTGTACATCTTTATGGGTTTCTTAAAGTTGCACCCTTGTATAAAAAAGACTTTTACATATATTTGAGGTTAGAGCGGAAAGATAGTTGAAGTGGTACTATATGTGTTGCCTTCTCTATTTTTGAGAGGTCATGATGCACCCCTTCACTAGAATAGTAAAGTTTGGTTATTCTCATAGTGATGGTATGGTACACAGTTTGTTAATGCTAATTGGTTATGTGGTTGTGAATAGACATAAGCCTTTGACCTTTGCAAACAACGTATCATTCTATATTACATCTAGCATTTGTAAACTTTTTTTTTTCCTTCTTTCTTTTTCTAGTGGCATCCTGTTCGACCAATAATTGCATCTATTTCCAGTGGAGTGGTTTCTATATGGGCTCAAAATCAAGTAGTAAGTGCTGTTTTGTAAATATTACATTTTTATTTTTTATTTGAACTTTACAAAAAGTTCAGGTCATTATCCTGTTGTGTAAGTCTGCTTTTGTGCAGGAAGTAGCTAAAGTGATATTAAAGGCTTGCTTTTATTTTTTTGTGCAGGAAGTAGCTAAAGTGATATTAAAGGCTTCCTTTTTCTTTTCTTTTTTTCTTAAATGACAAACATGTCATACTCACCTTCTCTGTGCATCGTTTTTGCCCAGAGCGCCCAAGCAGGCTCAATCCCAAGCCGCATCTCTGCAAGTTCATTTACAAACAGAGCCCTGCCATCTCTCTGTCCACATTGGCTCACTGGCTGTGAATGACAGCAGCGGCAGCCAATGGCTCCTGCCACTTTCTCAGCTGATGAGGAGGGAGAGTCCCCAGAGAGCTGAGGCTTTCGTGCCCATATCGCTGAATTGTGATGGGGACTACTGCACACAGAAGGTTTTTCTTTATTGTACACCACGGGACACAGAGCCTCTATTCATTACATAGTGGGTTGTATGATCACCAGAGGTGATTGGACACTGGCACAACCAATGAAGACAAGTTCCCCTCCCCTAAGGGAAGTACCTCAGTTTTTTCGCCAGTGTCTAAGGTGTTGGACGCGAGTAGGATGTGCTAAAGGAAGCTCTGCCAAAGAAACCCTTGGGGGGGGTAAAAGAGCTACACTATCGATCGGTAAAAGGTAACGTCCTTCTGGATCCTTGATGCAGGATTACAGTTAAAAAGAGAGGGAGTTGGTGATGGCAACAAGCCTAGCTTTCATTTTAGCTGGAACATTAACCGTGGAAATGTTGCTGCTTGCTATAGGGGCACTCGTGGGCTTGATCCTGAGCTGGGTTCTGTGTCCAATGACACAGAGAACATGGCTTGGCCTTGTCTCCCTCTTAAAGCAGAGAATGCCTTAAAGTGGTTGTAAACGCATGCGCGGGAGTGACTTCATCGCGGCTCTGGCCAATCGCAGCGCCGGAGCCGCGATACCCGGAAGTAACACCCGGGAAAGATGTTGGCCTCCCAAACGGTGAACGACGACAGCTGCGGGGGCTTCGATCTGAAGTGAGTATTGCGCAATGAGCTAGTATGCTATGCATACTAGCTGACTATGCCTTTGTCTTCTAGGTGACTTTTTTTTTGGGGGGGGGGGGTGTGAATTAGAGCCCGGGAAAGACTGTGGAATCGCTGAATAATCCACACATTAGCCCTTAATACTGGTAACAGGACACGTACACAGACAGGATTTGGAACATGCTTTCTTATTGGTCCATTGTAAAGGGCTGGTCCTCTAAAAACCATGATCTTGAAAAAGTGTCCCAAAGCTTGAATAGGTGTGGCCAGAAGCCTGAATATCAGACAAAAGCCCCAGGGGGTCAATCAATGTACACAATATGGAGCCGTCTATGTAATATGCTTATAATAGAAAGGCTTTAAATAGGGCTGGACTTATGAGTCTGTTGACCTGGCTTTAGAATAACAATTAACACCTCTACACACTGGACAATAAAATGTTCTCACAAGCCCGACTGTACATTGAAGGGTCATTTTTATCCAGGTCTAGAGGCACACAGGGGGGGGGGGGATTTTATTTCAAGTGGGTTTACTTCCTCTTTTTAAGGAAAAAAAACTATCCTGTCTTTCTAAACACTTTAAGTGAACACCTGTGTGTCTTTTTTTTTTTTTCCCCAACCTAGTTTTTATTCGTTTTTCAAGTTAAGTAGTAGAACAAAGTATGCTCACATAGCTTTAACGAGAATACCTAGTTCGGAGGTTGCAGGTAAAATCAGATACATTACATGAGAAAAAGTATAATGGAGAAATCAAATATGCAGTAGTAAAATTTACATGACGGGTTCAATTTACCATTTACGAGTCTGAAATAAGTCAGATTTTCTGCAGAGAGATCCAAGGGCCCCAAGATATTGGTGCGAGGTACTGTTCTGAAGTTCCAGATACCATTCATGATGAATAGTGAGGTTTAATTGAAGCTCCAAATCTGTTAGGTTGGGAGTTAGGGAATCCTCTCCACTTCCTAAAGATCATTAATTTTGCAGCGAATAAAATATTACTAGACATCTAAGGTCCAGTAGGAATTTATCTATACCTATGCTGGGGAGGGCCAGAGCAGCATTTTGGTTTTGTCAAACAGCCAGTAATATCAGAGCTGAGGGTGAACACACTCCTCCAGTAGCTTTTTATGTGGGGGGGGCAATGCCCACCTGCAAATAGCTCCACCAACATAGGTTATCAGCGAGGTTTAAGAACTTTACCAGCCGGACAGGTGTTAAATACCACAGATGGTGAATATTTTGGGCTTTTTCCCAGTAGTGCATTTGGCTGATCTAGCATTGTAGTGAATTGCTTTCAACCATTGTCCATCAGAAAATTTGGACCCCGGATCCTGCTTCCATTGCATCAAAGAGAGAGTTTTAATAAATGTGGATTTGACTTGCAGAATATTACAGAAGGTGCAAATGCCTTTCTTTCTGGGTAGAGGAGAGGACTAGAAGGACCAAGCTACACAAGGTACATCAATACAAGGAATGGGATGTTTCCGTAGGTAGGAGCCAATTTGTTTGTGCAGGTTGAGATCAATGGGGAGAAAATTTTTGCTTTGAAAAACATTAATGGGAGCAATTTTGTTGTCTGTAATAATGTCTTGAACCCAGAGAAAGCCACTTTGTAAGGGAGATATAGGGAATCAGGAAGTGAAAAATATCCAGTGGTATCAGAACTTTAGTTCATAGGGGGAGATTTGGGTGTAGAACTAAGAAAATATCTCCAAGCGTATGATGGTGCCGATATGGTGGGGTGAATAATTGCTTTTCTGGATTTGAGAAACGATTGGGCTTAAAGGAATGAGGTTAGTCCACCATTGTGCCTGAAGTGGTGTTCTATATCTCTCAATTTTTTTGTCAGAAGAGGGGGTGAACCAACATTTGAATTGGTCCAGCAAAACTGCTACAGAATAATGTAAATCCGGGAGCCCCATACCCCCAGCTAATTTGTGTTTTAAGGAGTGTGGCATAGGGACAGCTAGGTTTTTTTTTTTTTTTTTAAGTTTTATTGAGAATAAAACAAGCATAACAAAAGATACAAAGAAAATACTACCAAAAGCTTAAAAGACAATGACAATGTATACATCTGAAGGGTAGGTCAGGGCCGTGGGACCCGGGATTCAAACATAGCAACGTAAATCGAGATTTTCCTAGCTTGTGACGGAAAATATTAGTTATATGAAGACAGGAGGCGAGTATCTTTGCATTAATCTTTATTTAATGCCCATAGCAGAAATGTTTTCTTTATATTTATGTAATTCTTCAGAACTTTTTTCACCTAAAATGGTGGAGAAAGGAACTACAATTCCCAGCAGTCCCAGCAACTGTGTTAGCCACGCCTCCAGGTGTCCTGTGTATATATAGGACTGCATTGGTATACTCCCTCCTCTTTCTTGGAGCGAATGCCGGAACAGTATAATCCAGTAAAGAAGTCCAAATGTGACTCTTCGACCAGCCAGCCCATCCTGTCGTGATGCTGAAGAAAAGTGGTGAACGGACGGCAATCCTGCTGTCAACAACTCCAACCGGGAGAGTAAACGGAAACTTCGTCCCAACGGGGACCCAGAGATGAACTTGTTAAGCACCAACGGAAGTTTGGAATGGAGATTCAGTATCCTGAAAAGAGAATAAATATCCGTAATAGGGTGGGGAGGGCGGGAAGATACTCGCCTCCTGTCTTCATATAACTAATATTTTCCGTCACAAGCTAGGAAAATCTCGATTTATATATCAGACAGGAGGCTCATATCTTTGCAGGTTCAAAGCACTATCCATATATACATACATCACGTAATACAACCTACAACTCAGATATATATATATATATATATATATATATATATATATATATATATATATGGTATCTACTGTACACCCGAAGTAAATCGTGGAACAGTTAGAGAGTACAACCGTTAAGAGGTAATGACAGATAAAGAGACATGATTCTCAGGTCTAAAGTAGAATTGACGAAAAGTTGACTCTGACGACCAGTCGGCTGCTAATAGAAGGTCTGACAGAGAACCCCCTGAAGTAACCACTTTAGTGTCCATCGCCCCCCTGGTCGAGTGTGCGCCAAAGAGGGATACGTCTATGCCTGACATCTCCATTACCAGTCGTACCCACCTAGCCAAGGTGGCAGAAGCCACCCGGTGGTGCGGTTGTACATATGAGACTAACAACTGTGAGAAGTTTGGAGAACGTAGAGTCGCTGTGCGTATTTCGTAAGCCTGCAGACAGCGGACGACGCATAGTTGCGGATGTGATTGGAAGAATGGGTAGAAAAACCGAGTGTAATTGAGTTTTGGTTCTGCGTACTATTGAGAATCTAACTCCTTCCGGCGAGAATTGTCGCCTTGAAATATCTAGGGCTCTCACATCTGAGACTCTTTTTATGGAAACCAAGCATAAAAGTGTAGTAAGTTTCAGGGATAGAATCCTTAGGGAGAGGCGATCGTTGTCCTCCCAAGAGGAGAACAACTGAAGGACCTTGGAGACATCCCAGGTTGACTGGTAGCGAGGACGAGGAGGACGGTTAAATCTAGCACCGCGGAGTAAGCGACATACCAATGGATGTTTGCCAATGGGTAAAGAGTCTACCGGGCAATGGTATGCCGAGATAGCGGATCTATAAACATTAAGGGAACTATATGCTTTTCCCGTTCCGTAGGACTCTGCCAAGTAGTTTACTACCGCAGAAACAGGGGCCTGAATGGAACTAATCTGGCGATGATCACACCAACGAACCCATAACCCCCAGGCAGATCGATATGCCAATCTAGTCCCTGGGGCCCAGGCCAAGGCGAGGAGGTCTCTAGCCAATTGTGAAAGTTCAGTACCAGATTCCGGCACCCCGAAACCAGCCATGCAAGGAGGGGAAGTTTGCCCTCCACAAGCAAAGGGTGTAGACCCTTGGTTGGGTTGGTCAACAGGTGTGCTGTGTGGGGAAGGAGTTTGGGATGGTCGATCGCCATCCCCAGGATCAGAGGGAACCACGGTTGTGTCGGCCACCAAGGGGTGATCAGAACAACCATCGCCCCTTGATTGACTATGTGAAGGAGTAGTCTGGTGATCATTGTGAAGGGGGGAAACGCGTAATGTAACCCCCGGGCCACATTTGAAGAAATGCATCCACTGCTATTGCTTCCGGGTCCGGTCTCCAGCTGTAAAAGCGGGGAAGTTGCCGGTTGAGTCTCGAGGTGAAAAGGTCCGTGTGAAGCGGACCCCAAAGGTCTTGTATTGCCAGAAAAACCGATCTGTCCAATGTCCAGTCGCTGGAATCGATCAGATAACGGGAATTCCAGTCTGCTACACAGTTGGACACCCCCGGAATGTAACTGGGATAATGTCGCGGGAAAGGCAGAAATTCCAGAATTCGGATGCAATGTCCGCTAGTATTTTGGATTTCGTGCCCCCTAGGCGGTTGATATATTGTACCGCCGCCACATTGTCCATGCGTAGGAGAACGCAACAGTTGGCTCTCTGCGAGAGAAAACTCCTGATGGCGAAGAGTGCTGCCAGGAGTTCCAGCGCGTTGATGTGGAGGGAAGACTCGTCTACGGACCATGTCCCTCCTGTGGAGTCTGGCCACAACGAGCTCCCCAGCCCTGTCGGCTCGCATCCGAATCTAGGATGACGTCCGGCTAAGAGTTGAAGATTGTCTTGCCGTTCCATTTTACGGCATAGTGAAGCCACCATCGCAATTCCGCCTCCGATTCCGAACAAAGGACGACTTTGTCCGAATAGCGTAGACCTTGTCGTAGGTGTAGGGTTTTGAGGCGTTGTAAGGCCCGATAATGTAATGGAGCAGGGAAATTGCCTGAATGGAGGCCGATAATAGTCCGACTATGCGTGAGAGAACTCTTAGCGATATTTGACTGATTTCTTTCCGGAACAAGGCCAATTTGGACTTGGGTAAGCGTAGTACCGCCTGTCTGGTGTCCACAGAGAATCCTAAAAACTCCATCTCTTGAGCCGGAGAGAGTATAGACTTTTTGTGATTGATGAGGAAACCCAGTTCCTCTAGGAGTGACACCGTCCAGCGTTTGTGTAGATCGGCTTGTGCTTTTGAACGAGCCATAATTAAAAGATCGTCCAGATAAATTATCAGGCGTACTCCCCTGCAACGTAGTGCAGCTATCACAGGTTTCATTATTTTGGTGAAGCACCATGGGGCTGATGATAGGCCGAAGGGTAGGCAAGTAAATTGCCACATACGGCCCCTCCATTGGAATTTCAGAAATTTTTGGGAGGAGTGATGCATTGGTATCGTTGGATACGCATCTTTGAGATCTATTTTGACCAGCCAATCTCCCTGGTTTAGAAGGTCTCTCAACAGATGTATTCCCTCCATCTTGAAGTGATGGTAGGTCACGTATTGGTTTAGTTCTCTTAAATTTATTACCGGTCGGTAGCCTCCATCTTTCTTCTTTACCAAGAAAAGGTTGCTTACAAAACCGGGAGATAAGGGGTCCACCTCTATCACAGCTTGTTTTGTAGTTCTATGTCTATGAGGTGTACATTTTGTTCTGAAAAATGTATAGGATGTGGTGGTATAGACCTGACCGGTTGCGACATGAAGTCTATGTGGTAGCCCGTTACTGCGGACAGTATCCACACGTCCACTGTAATCATGTACCAGACATGGGTAAAATGTCTCAGTCTGCCCCCTACAGGTATATGAGTATGGCAATTCATAGATGCACTCACTGGTGGATGGTCGGGATCTCGGGAAACCTCTGCCACTGCGCCCTCTCCATGGGCGTACTCTAGGAGGGAAAAATAGAGCCGGTTGTGCCACCGGTACGGAGTACTGCTGTTGTGCGGGGGAGTAAGATTGAGCAGGTGTCCTAGGATAGGCCCTGTAATAGTTGCCACGGCCGGCAGATCGGCCTCTCCCTCTGCCGGCCTTGTTAAAAACCTTAGGCCCAAAGCTTGACTTCTTTAGGGAAGTTTGGGCCTTGTCTAGACTATTAAAAAGGCCTACAAATCTATTGATGTTTTTCATCAAATCTTCTCCAAATAGGAGGCCGTCTGCTGAGGGGCCTGGTTCTGACTCCGCCAAATGTGAGAGTTGCGGGGTCGAGTCTCATCAAAATCGACCTGCGTCGTTCAATAGCGCAGGTCGTGTTGGCCGAGCCCGATAGGCAGATGGCACGTTGTGCCCATCCTCGCAACTGTACTAAATCTACAGGTTCTTCAGTGGCGGCTGCCTGTTCTGACAAATTCAACATTTTGGTCAAAGGACCTAAGAGATCCAAGACACGATCCTGGATCATCTTAAAAGAGCGTTCTATGCCTTTCTTCATATATTTGCCTGATTTGGTTAAGTACTTGAGAAGCACCGGGTCAATTTCAGGTGTAGATGCCACCTTTTTAGGAATGCACGGTCTGGGGCATTCCGCTCTCAACTTATTCCTATTTGTCCTGTCCAGGATCCTTCTTGTCCAGTGTTCCACATATTGGGACACCTGTGGGAGGGGAGCCCAATCCCTGGATCTGGGGTGTGTTATGTGTTCTGGATTAAAGAATGGTTCCCCTAGGGAGTCCAAGATTGCTTCAGATGGCAATTCCGGATTGGCTTCCATGTCAGTAGCCATTTGCCCAGCCTCCTCTTGTTCAGAGTCGGAATCATCGGATGCTATTATCAGCGATCCTTCAGATGCTTCCTCATCTGATTCATCGTTAAATGAATCCGGTTTAACCTGGCGGGCAGATTGAAATTTTTTGCGAGGAATCTCCTTGGGTATCAAGGGTCGTTCACTGTTAGGATGGCTGGGGCGGCAGGCCGAGGAGGGTCCTGCCTCATGCACTGATTCTACTTCCCCTGCCGGGGAGTCGAGATAAGCAGTTAGATGCTTACGTTTGTAAGGGCCCATTTTAACCATGGAAGGGTTAATAGTAGATGCCAAGGCAGCCTGGATGGAGCTACTTATGATCTCTTGAATCTGGGCAGCAGTGAGCAGCTGCGGAGTCTCAGGGGTTAAGCCTGGACCTGACATATTATTTTTAGTGATTCCTCTGCCATTCTATAGAAAGGTTTTAGTTATGAGCACAGCTAAACCCTAGGGAAAAACAGACCACTCTAGACAAATGAGTGCTCCGTTAACTGCCTATAGATTAGAACCCTTTCTGGCTTCTATTGCTATCTGTGCTGGGGAGATTCTTTCTCTCAGTTTGTACTGGCTGTAAACAAAAGTGGCATCTGTTACCATCTACTGAATACTCCTCACTGAGCAGCTCACAGGTAGACCTTGCTACACGTCCCTTACTGTGACAAGATTACCGCTCTCCTCACCGCTCAGCAGCCGACTGGCGATGCGGTGAGGAGGACGGTATTTCCAATCGTAGAACGCGGCCGTAGACTAGCGAGACGTCGCGGGAGTTCGGCGATTGGTCGAGAATGTTGAAGGGGCGGAAGGAGGAAGCACGCCACTCGTAGACACGCCCCTTCCTCCGTTGTCAGGCGCGAAGCTACGTCCTGCTGTGGAAGAAGCCTGGAATAGAAAGTATGGCGCCCGTAGGTAAGCGGCGAATAGGAACGTTTTTGAAGTAGGAGCAGAGAAGGGAAGCACGGAGGCTGCAGTGAAATTAGAGAAAACGCACCAGAGATGTGCTAGTAAAGAACACTGAACCATTAATATCTTAATATAAGAAAAAATGTATATCTTAAAGTATACTTATCTCTGCCATGAGCAGAAAGAAAGAGGACGGAGTACACCAATGCAGTCCTATATATACAGGACACCTGGAGGCGTGGCTAACACAGTTGCTGGGACTGCTGGGAATTGTAGTTCCTTTCTCCACCATTTTAGGTGAAAAAAGTTCTGAAGAATTACATAAATATAAAGAAAACATTTCTGCTATGGGCATTAAATAAAGAAAGATTAATGCAAAGATATGAGCCTCCTGTCTGATATATAACTATTATTATAACTATTATAACTATTATATGTAACTATTATTAACACAGTTTTTTTTCCCCAAGTTCAGTAAGTCAAGAGAGTACAGGGTTAGAACAGCACACCCCAGTGGAAAAGGGAGGAAGGGCAACAGGGGGAGTGAAAAGGAGGAGAGAGAATTATTTTGTAAATATATATTTTTTTGGGGGGGGGGGGGGGGGAATGACAGGCATCCAAGGGAAATGTAATTTCGGATTATTTTCTTAACAAGACAAATGTAATGGTGTACCTAACAAAAGATAAGAATGTATAATCATGTATCAAATGTAACGAGCAAAATAAAAAAATTTGATTATAAAAAAAAACACAGAGTTCCAGGAGAACCAACTAGATAAAATGCACATAAAGAGTCAATCTCTGTATCTAAGGGTCACACATGTTACTGACGAAATAACAAGTAAAAGAAACCAACAGAAATCAAGAAAAAAGAAAAAAATTAAGACATACGAAAGGCACATAAGAAGCTCAGTGAGCTGAGGTCAGTTGTTCTTGTAGTCTAAACAAAAACCAGGGATTCCATTTTGCGTCATAAGGTGGAACAGAGTCGTGCAGTGTGTGAAATATTTTTTCTGACAACATCATCTGATCAACACATGAAATTATTGGGGGGAGAGGGACCGATTGTGTTTTCCAGTGAAGTGCTATCGCCCAGTGGACCGCTATGCAAATTGAGTGAATCAACTGCATAGTACACCTGGGGACATCTGGTTGGGACTGAAAGAGGAGGCAGTTTTTATACGATAAATTGACTGGTTTAGTTGCTAAGCTATCTATCAAATCCAAAACTGCCTTCCAAGTAGGTTGTATCATCTCACAATCCCAAAACAGGTGAAAAAAGGAGCCCGGCTGTGTACACCCTCGAAACCAAGCAGGGGAGGCCTGTGGATAAATCCTACTAAGTCGAAGAGGGGTATAATACCACCTAGTAAGTAGCTTAACCGCTGTCTCCCTGGCCGTCAAGGATTTTGTGCATTTACGCATGTTTTGCCAACCACCCACCCACCCAATCCAGGTCTCCATTTTCCAGATTTAATTCTCGTTGCCATTGTAGTCTAAATCCCACAGACCCAGAGTCGTCTGCTGAGTCCATGAGTTTACAGACCAGTGAAATGAGACCCTTCTGCCTAGGGGCTGAGTAACAAATGTTTTCAAATGAGGAACTTAGGCCTGCAATGGGGAAGGTGTAATGGCTCTGAAAAAAGTGTCTAATCTGCAGGAACCGGAAAAACTCATTAGATGGGAGAGGGTGGAAAGACTGCAAATGGGCAAAAGTAACAAAATTATCGTTCTCCATAAACTTCTCTAATCGCGTTAAGCCGGAGGCCCTCCAGAACTCAAATGAGGCCGGATGGTCAAAAGCAGAGGGAAATCTAGGGTCCCCCAAGAAGGAAGCATCCATTGGAGTGGAGGACACCAGCTTAAATTTGTCCCTGTAATCTACCCACAGCTTCAGATTGGCATCCACAATGGAGTTTTTAGAGTGTAGACCTGGCCAGGAGCGGTTAGAGGACCATAACAGCCCCGAGAGGTGGTAGGGGGAGACCGAGTCCCCCTCAAACCGGACCCAGGGTACCCTGGAGTCAATTATGTTCCATTGTGCCTGTTGCGTAAACCTACTGAAATGTGTGGGAAACAACTGCGCTAGCTAACAAACAAAAGGAAAAAATTTAAAACAATATAGCGGCCAGCACACAAACAAAGTCAGTAGCAATTGGAAAATAGAAAGTGCAGCGCTAGGATATATAAAGGTGCTGTCATGAGCATAAGACATGCAAAGGTATAGTCCAACAGGACAACAAAAGATGTTAGATAATAAGGAAATCAAAACATCACATAGCATATGAGTAATGGTGCATGGAGTCCATCAATGTGATTTCAAACAGGTGAGTAAAAACACTGAACTGGTGCAATGAACAGTGTAAATAGTTCATGGATGTGGTGCAGGACACTGAACTATTGAACTACATCCATGAACTATTTACACTGTTCATTGCACCAGTTCAGTGTTTTCACTCACCTGTTTGAAATCACATTGATGGACTCCATGCACCATTACTCATATGCTATGTGATGTTTTGATTTCCTTATTATCTAACATCTTTTGTTGTCCTGTTGGACTATACCTTTGCATGTCTTGTGCGTAAACCTACTGGCCAAGTAGTAAAGCCAGATTTGGGGGACACCTAAGCCACCGTTGGAAGTCGGGCGATACAAGACATCTCTGGAAAACCTTGTGTCTTACCACGCCATATAAACTTGTTAAAATGGGATTGTCATTTTGAGAGCTGTAATCCTACCCAGAAAGGAGATTTGGAGTGGGGCCCAAAGTTGTAGGAGTTGCTTAAGTTTGGCCAGCAGTTTAGGGTAGTTAGCGTTAAACAGTTTGCGGAAGTCTCCAGTCAGCTCAATGCCCAAATATGGAAGAGATTTTACTGCCCAGGTGAACAGATAAGACTGTTTCAGAGGATCTACCTCAGCGGACGCAAATCCCACTGCCAGGGCTACAGATTTAGAGACACTGATTGACAAACCAGAGACCTCAGCAAAACATGACAACGTCTCAGTTAAGAACATCAAAACGTTGTCTGCATACATACAAAATTTGTATTCCGAGGAGCCCTTAAGATATCCCCTAATATCCAGGTCGTTTAAGATAGCAAAAAAAAAATTTTTGGAAAAAAATTTGATAAGACACAGTGGGGGTGGGGAAAGTGCTGCTCACCCCTGGAATGAGAGAAAAAGAGAAGGGAGTTCCCCGTTGGGGTTTTTAGGCAGCAATCAGGTGGTCATATCATAGGGATGGGAACGGGTAATGAAGTGCTCAACAAAGTAATATATGAGTAGAAAAAAATATTTAATGAATAAAATTTATAAAATACAAATTGGCTCTGGTATTGTGTACATGGAAAGCAACTGCACATGGGGTATGCACCAAATGAACATGACAAACAATTAACATGAATGGTTAACTGGTGGGTCAGGTGTATTCTGACGCGTTTCAACCCTTCAATGGGTCTTCTTCAGAGAATAAGGTGCAACTGTAACAACAATTATAGCAGTAAGGCATAATAATAATCTATTTTTCACATTAATATATATATATCTTCATCCAATTATAGTTACCCATTCGCAGTGTGCTGTTTAGTTGGTATACAGAGCCAGAATTAGTCCACAGACAAGTTCCTGAGTGGGTACCACCGAGACTGGGGGGGCCAGCTCTCCGCCAAATCCCTCCGAGGCACGTGGAGGGGGGGCCTACAAGGACTCACAGTTGTAGGTGGAGCAAGGTGGGTTCCCACTGAGGGGAAAGGGGGGGGGGAGAGAGGAAGGCACCCTGGAGGGGAAGCTGAAGGGGACCGAGGTGGAGGGCAGTCACCAAATCGGCACCTAATAAGGCAATATATATGTGAAAAAATCAGTTAATGTAAATAGTAATGAAGTATAATATAGTATGTAACTTAGGGTAGAAAGGCAGCAGGTACACCAAGTGGCATCCCCAGGTTTCACATTGAGTGGGAAGATCATAGTATAATAGTATATGAATATAAAGAATTGATTGATAACATGCCAGAGATGAGGGGTGACTGATGTGGGGGGTATAGGTGAACTAAAATGTGGTGTGGTGGGTGAAAGGGAGAAGGTGAACTGGGTGAGCGGATGGAGTAAGGAAGTGAATAGGTGATGAGAGAAAACAAAGGAGTGTGGTGGTAATATAATGGTGAGAAAAAAGATGTAAGGGGAAGTGGAAAGTGAAGGTGAAGGAATATGAAAAGATACCTGAATATAGATAAAATGTTAAGGGGATAGCCAGGATCCCAAGTGGTAAAATCGTAGCGCCTCAATCTAGGGAGCAAAGGGAAATAGAAAATGGATTGGTGACAAAGTTGTTGATATGTTGGAAAGTGTAAAATGTAAAGGTTGAGAATAATCTTACCCAGTCAATGCGGAATCAATCCTACATAGGTGGAAGGAAGACAGGTCTGCCAGGGATGTAGCCTGTGATGCAGACTAAATAGGAGCATGCCAGGTGTACCTGTGTAAGGTGATTGCTTCAATTGGTGACGGCCCACCCACATCCTCCTCCCCCCTGAGTTTCCCATCCCAGCAGGTGTGGTCGGGGGGCTGGGAGTTGGGAACCCACAGCGCCAAACATCTGTGGGTCCCTCGGCGTCAGTGGAGGAGAATCTCGGCGTCTGCCGCACATTGCGAGTCGCGCGCGCCGTGCACGTGTGCGCGCGCGAGACGTGTCCAGCCTTGGGAATGGCCATTGATGCCGTCAGTGAGGAGGGAAACATCCACATGGGACGGGACCCGCCCGCCCTCTAGTGGAGAATATAGAGATCACTCTAAGTGTCTCCCCCTCCTCACTGAAAGGCCACCGCTCACCAAGGGGGAAGTGGTGATGTAGAGCTGGACACCCCCCAGTGGATGGAAACCAAATTACAGGAATGACTGCGGAACTGGAATATAAACATAGAGCCAATTAGATTAAAATTATATACAAATATGAAGCAGAATATAGTACAGTGTCATAATACAGTACCAAAATAATAATATAGTCCTAGTATTAGGTGAAGGAAGGAGCTCCTATACATATGTGACATGCTAACAAAATAAAGCAAAAAGCAGAATATAATCTATTTATTTCCAAATGGCGGATAAGTATTAATTGTAGTTCTGTCCAAGAAAAAGGCATGATCATGCTAGAGGGATGGGAATCCTGGGGCCTGTGATATATTAGGGCAATTAGTTGGTATATGTGATGGGTAATAATTAAATGTTATATTTTATGCACTACATATCCAACATTGAACGTCATAGTGTACAAATAAGTACATGAATTATTTTAATTAGTTTATTTGTTTGTTTTGATGGGCGGGGGTGTCTGAGAGTAGTGAGAAAGGGAAGTAATGAAATCATTGATTTTTACCTGAGAAAAAGCCCTTGAGAAAAGGCGCAAAGGATATGGAATCATTCAGGCCCGGGGATCTGGTGGCCCCCAGCCTGAAGATCCATCTCTGTTCTTTCTGTAAAAGAATTTTGTTCCAATCTCCTCCCCGATCGGGAATTGATACCCGATCGAGGACGGAGAATGAGACATGGGGAACATGGTAGTTATGGGCCAGGGCAACATGTCTGCCGATAGGCAGGTAGATGTTCCCGATGTCCATACTGTATTTGTGTTTGCTGATGCGTTTCCAAAATTCTTGTTTGGTCTTACCTATGTAGTATGCGCCACACTCACATTCCATATAGTACACCACGCCCCGTGTGCGACAATTAGTAAAGTATGTAGGTTTGAATGTCTCCCCATTTGGGAGGTCAAAGATTTTGTCACGTCTAATCAAAGGACACATGGAACAATGTCCACACTGAAAAGTGCCCATCGGCCGGCCACCAGAGTTGGTGGGAATGGCTGCTCTATACTCACTTGCCACCAGGAGATCCCTCAGTGACGTTGCTCTTTTGTGGACAATCGAGGGGTGATCTGATATGAAGGGATTGATTCGAGGATCATCTGTAAGAATGGTCCAGTGATATCGTATTATTTTGTTAATGGCCTCGTATTGTAGGGAATAGCGGACAATCAAACTAGTGGGTACAGGTTTTAAATTTTTGACATTTTTCTTGGACAGAAGGTAGTGTCTGGATTGAATGAGGGTTCGGTTGTAGGCCTTGCGTAGGCAGGACCTACTGTAGCCCCTGGCTAACAGCCTGATCTGGAGTTTCCCTGCCTCTTCCCTGAAGAGCTCATCAGTAGAGCAGTTACGCCTAAGGCGCAGATATTGCCCGTAGGGGATGGAATTTTTAAGTGGGATAGGATGGTGGCTGTCGAAGTGTAAGATGGTGTTACCAGATGTGCTCTTGCGGTGCAGTGTGCTGCAAAGACTCCCATTGGCGTCGATGAAGAGTTGCACATCAAGAAACGTGACAGTCTTACGGTCATAAATCATGGTGAATTTTAGGTTACGATCATTCACATTAAGTGCGTCAAAGAAGGCTAGAAGATCTACTTCTGAGCCATCCCAGACGACGAAGACGTCATCGATGTACCGACGCCACACCTTGATGTGGCGAAGGTACTCGGCGAGGTCCCCGTCGTCTGGGAGAGACCGCTCCCACTCCCCCAGGTACAGGTTTGCGTACGATGGGGCACAACATGTCCCCATCGCAACGCCCTGCACCTGGAGGTAGTGGGAGCGGTTGAAGAGAAAAAAGTTGTGATGCAATATATAGTCCAGGCCACCGATCAAAAAGTTATTCAACTTAGGATCATATTGCCGGCTACGTGTTAGTGCTTGCTCAATAGAAGCTAGACCCAGCACATGGGGAATGCTGCTATAGAGAGCCTCTACGTCAATAGTGACTAAGATGACATCGTTTGGGAGGGGTAAATCTTCAATAATTTGTAAAAAATGAATAGTATCTTTGGTAAATGATGGAAGGGATACTACAAGGGTTGCAAGTAGGCGTCAATTACCTTGCTAAGATTTTCAGTTAATGAACCATTGCCGGATATGATAGGCCGTCCGGGAACGGGTATCTTATTTTTATGAATTTTAGGCAGGCTGTAAAAGGTTGCGGTTTTGGGGGTGCTTAGTCCTGACGAAGTCTCGGAGGTCATCTGAAATTACTCTTTCAGCATAGGCCTGATCAATGAAATTGTAAAAAACTGTGTAAAATTGAGAGGTACAGTGAATGGATAACTTCTGATACCATTCATGATTATCTAGAATGTTCTGACACATCTTGAGGTAGGTTGGGCTGTCCATCAGGACAACATTACCTCCCTTGTCAGACTGTTTAACAATAATTTGAGTATTTTGACATAGGGAGATCAAGGCCTCGTTTTCCTTACGGCTTAGGTTGCCCGGATGTTTTTGATGGGTATTCAATTTAATAAGGTCTCGCATGGTCTGTCGTACAAATATTGATACACTAGGGTTGGTCGCCAGCGGGGGAAATCTTTTGGAAGGAAGTTTGAACATATAGATAGGATCATCTAGAATTTTCAAAGGTTCTTCAAGGAGGGTGTCAAGATCTATAAGGTCAATTAAATCTAACGTATTATTTTCTTGATGTAACAGAGTGAGGTCCCTTAGGGCTTTGAATTCCCTCATGCTGAAACCTGACCAATCCATGGTATCGACAGGAGATTGTTGAGACTATAAATATTTCAAGGTCAATTTACGTGCAAATAGGTGGAGATCTGTAATAGTTTCGAATAAATCAAAATTACGTTCAGGACAAAAAGTCAGACCACGTGAAAGGACCGAGGCCTCGTCAGGGGTAAGGGGGTGAGCCGATAGATTAATGACGCTTAGTTGCCGGTTGGGAGCCGAATCACAAAGGGATCCAGGCCTTTTCCCGTCCTTTTTTGTAGAGGGGAGTCGGGACCCCTGGTGGGGTTTAAAGTTTTACGTAGTGCCGGTTCGGGGGCACAGGGCGGATTTGTCATATTGCCCTGTGTGTCAGTGGGACCTGGGTATACATGATTAATATTGGTATCATTTATAGTAGACGAAATATTGTCGTACATACCTGTATCATTATCATCGTTGTTATCACTGTTGACTGTACGTTTTTTAGAATCTTGTTCAACAGAGTCTCTGTTGTTACGATTCCATTTGAATTTTCCCCGACCTCTTTGGGCGGGATTTGTTTCCCGTCCTGTTGAGGAAGAGGGGAACATGTTGGAAGTTTTATCTCTTGGATTGGGTCCTTGTTTATACTCACGTGGAACCTTATTAAACTGAGGCTGTGCGGAGTTGTTATTCCATCTATAGGCTCTATCTTCAGAGAATGCAGTTTTGTCACGCCAGAATTTTGTTTCCTTATCCTGTAGAATATTCTTATTGAAGGACAAAAGGTTAGTATCAAGAGTTGTTTGCAGTTTTATGTGCAAAGGTAATTGGTTGTAAGGGGATAGTAGGGTTTCAATGGTGCTGATTTCTGCATCCAAGGAAGCAATTTGTCTATTATATTCCCGAGATAAAATGTTCATCATTTCTTGTGAACAATTTAGTAAATTGGATTCCCATTCCAATTTGAAGGAGCTATCTACTGGTTCAAGATGAGGAAATATTTGTACCCGTAACCCAAAGGGATTGATCTTCGCAATGGTATACCTTTCAAACGATTTAATGTGCCAAAATAAAGACGATTTCTTTTCAAGAAGTTTGCTCAGTTTGCGGAAATGGGACGAGATCTGGGTGTCGATCTGGTCACCCTTCTCAAAACTGGTTTCATATTGTCTCATCAAATCAATCCATTCAGCACCCTGATATGACGACATATTGCATAAATAATTTTACAGAACAAAATATGTTATGGAAACAGATTAGGTTAGCTTTAGATGCTAGCTACACAGTACCAGAGCTCGTATGATGTACTTTCTAGTGTCTAGTGGGGAAGAGGGAGGTGTTTAACCACCAAAATTAGAAGAAAAAAATTTGATAAGACACAGTGGGGGTGGGGAAAGTGCTGCTCACCCCTGGAATGAGAGAAAAAGAGAAGGGAGTTCCCCGTTGGGGGTTTTTAGGCAGCAATCAGGTGGTCATATCATAGGGATGGGAACGGGTAATGAAGTGCTCAACAAAGTAATATATGAGTAGAAAAAAATATTTAATGAATAAAATTTATAAAATACAAATTGGCTCTGGTATTGTGTACATGGAAAGCAACTGCACATGGGGTATGCACCAAATGAACATGACAAACAATTAACATGAATGGTTAACTGGTGGGTCAGGTGTATTCTGACGCGTTTCAACCCTTCAATGGGTCTTCTTCAGAGAATAAGGTGCAACTGTAACAACAATTATAGCAGTAAGGCATAATAATAATCTATTTTTCACATTAATATATATATATCTTCATCCAATTATAGTTACCCATTCGCAGTGTGCTGTTTAGTTGGTATACAGAGCCAGAATTAGTCCACAGACAAGTTCCTGAGTGGGTACCACCGAGACTGGGGGGGCCAGCTCTCCGCCAAATCCCTCCGAGGCACGTGGAGGGGGGGCCTACAAGGACTCACAGTTGTAGGTGGAGCAAGGTGGGTTCCCACTGAGGGGAAAGGGGGGGGGGGAGAGAGGAAGGCACCCTGGAGGGGAAGCTGAAGGGGACCGAGGTGGAGGGCAGTCACCAAATCGGCACCTAATAAGGCAATATATATGTGAAAAAATCAGTTAATGTAAATAGTAATGAAGTATAATATAGTATGTAACTTGGGGTAGAAAGGCAGCAGGTACACCAAGTGGCATCCCCAGGTTTCACATTGAGTGGGAAGATCATAGTATAATAGTATATGAATATAAAGAATTGATTGATAACATGCCAGAGATGAGGGGTGACTGATGTGGGGGGTATAGGTGAACTAAAATGTGGTGTGGTGGGTGAAAGGGAGAAGGTGAACTGGGTGAGCGGATGGAGTAAGGAAGTGAATAGGTGATGAGAGAAAACAAAGGAGTGTGGTGGTAATATAATGGTGAGAAAAAAGATGTAAGGGGAAGTGGAAAGTGAAGGTGAAGGAATATGAAAAGATACCTGAATATAGATAAAATGTTAAGGGGATAGCCAGGATCCCAAGTGGTAAAATCGTAGCGCCTCAATCTAGGGAGCAAAGGGAAATAGAAAATGGATTGGTGACAAAGTTGTTGATATGTTGGAAAGTGTAAAATGTAAAGGTTGAGAATAATCTTACCCAGTCAATGCGGAATCAATCCTACATAGGTGGAAGGAAGACAGGTCTGCCAGGGATGTAGCCTGTGATGCAGACTAAATAGGAGCATGCCAGGTGTACCTGTGTAAGGTGATTGCTTCAATTGGTGACGGCCCACCCACATCCTCCTCCCCCCTGAGTTTAAGATAGCAATGGCCAGAGGTTCTAGGGCTAGAGCGAAGATAAGGGGGAAAGCGGGCAGCCCTGTCTTGTTCCTCTACCTAGACTAAAAAATTCAGAGCTGCACCCGGGGATCCTAATGCGGGTCTGTGGACTTCGGTATAGAGCCTGGAAGGCATGAAAAAATTCCCCGCAGAGACCCATACGGGGCAAGAGCACTGACAGGCAGTTCCAGGACACACTGTCAAATGCCTTATGGATATCTAGGCCTAGCAAAAATAGTTCTATGTGGAATGAACCTGGACTGGAAGGGGGAGATCAAAGAGGAGATCACACCCGCTAGCCTGTCCGCCATTATCCTAGAAAATATCTTTAAGTCATTATTGATGACAGAGATGGGCCTATAATTCTGGGGGAGAGTATGGTTTTTGTTAGGTTTAGGGATCAGGGACATATTGGCCAACAGCATCTCCGCCGGGAATTCCGTGCCCTGTAACACTGAGTTGAACATCTGTACCAGTCTAGAGGAAAGAGGGGGCCGCAAACTTTTTATAATATGCCGACGAATAACCGTCGGGTCCAGGCGCTGAACCTGCTTTGAATGACTTAATGACCCCCAACACCTCCGTTGGCGTAATAGGGGCATTACGTTTCTCCTGCTGTGAGGGGGAAAGGGAAGGAACAGGGAGGGCTCGGAGCCAGGCATTGTCATGGGCAGGTGGCTCCGGGTATCTTGCCGCTAATAGAGTAGAGTAAAATTGAGTGAAATGCAGGAGGACCTCCTGGGGGTGGGAAGAGGTGCCAGTTGGACCCATAGCCAGTTTATAAATGTGAGGGGGGCGCGTCTGCTGATTCAGCTGCCTCGCGAACATGGAAGAGGCTGCATTCCCATGAAGTAGGAAACGCGATCTCGACCACCGCAGAGCCTTCTCGGTCTTATTTGAAAGCAGTGCGTCCAGCTCTAGTCTTTTCTGATCTATGGCCTGTCTGGTAGAATCTAGATGTAGCGTGTCCGTTTTTTTTGTAAAGAAGATCTAAGTCTGCCGAAAGGGACAGGATTCTTTGTTTATTGAGTTTATTACGGGCAGAAGCAATAGCTATCAATTTGCCGCGAATCACTGCTTTATGAGCTGTCCAAACTGTAGATTTAGGGGTATCAGGTACGGCATTAAGTGTAAAATACTCGTCTATGGCAGCCGCAACCTCCGATTCGACCAATGTGTCATTCAGTCTCCATGAATAAGAGGCCGGGGGTAACCCGATGAAATTTGTTGTAAAAGAAACCACATGGTTGTCCGACCAGACACAGGGGTGTATTTTGGAGGACACAGAGTTAGCTAAAATAATAGGTGAGGTGTATATATAATCCAATCCAGCTGAGCTATTGTGAGGATGTGAATAAAAAGTATACTCCCGAACCCCAACATTGTGTGCCCTCCAGGAGTCCACCAATTGGTGATCTAGTAAACGCCTAGTCAGGGTCTTAGGGAAGGCCCTAGCTGACATCGACGAAGTACACCTGTCCAGGGTAGCATTAGCCACCATGTTAAAATCGCCCCCGATTATCATATGCGGGGATTGATACTTAACAAGGAGGTCAAAGAAGGAGGTAAAGAAAGTGTCAGGAGCATCGTTGGGAGCATAAATACTGGCAATTGTAAGTTCCTTATTGTTAACACGTCCCTTGATAATCGCATATCTACTTTCAGGGTCCTTAGCAACCTGAGCTACCTCCATAGGGAAGGAGGAGTGTAAAAAGATGGCCGCGCCCCTGCATTTGGTAGAGTGGAGGGAGTAAAACGCCGCCCGGGGGAATTGTCTGTGAAAAAATGTTGGATGAGAGGCGTGAGCGAAGTGGGTCTCCTGTATCAGAAGAATCTTGGCTCCAATCTGTTTATAGAGATCAAAAGCTTTACGCCTCTTAACCGGGGAGTTAAAGCCCTTCACGTTATGGGAGATACAGGAAATAGGCATGAGAAGGAGAAGAAATTACTATCAATTGAGAGGGCCATATCACAAAGGACGTGTGATTCTTAATGTCAAAAATACCCACCACAAGGGGCGCTGCCATCTCCACAATGTCAACCTTAGTAAAGAAAAAAGAACCCGCCCAATTTAACATCAACAGAGCAATAACAGAGATTCCGAGGTAGGAGCCAACTGTCGAAAACGAGCATAGTAGACCTGCAAAAAAAATGATTACAGACCAGACAAAAACACGAAGTCTCATAAGATAACATCTGCGACCAAGCTTAAAAAAAAAACAACAAAAAAAAAGAAAAAATAGAAAAAGGGGATCAGGCAGATAAGAATTCAACCTGATAACAAGAACATCCAAAAAACGAGACATCTAGGTCTCGAACCCAGCTGTCCTGAACAGGAGAGGTCCACTTGCTCAGACGCCTGCAACCAACTCCGAAGAGGCAATCAATGCTGGGTGGGGAGGACATGCAGCGGCTCCTATGGACCAACACCAGAGGAAGAACATGTATGTTGAAAAGAAAAACATAACAAAAATCGAATAAAAAATAAAAATCATTCAAATGTGTAGTTGCAGCCGAAGCTAAGTGAGCAGGGGGGATGGAGAACTCCTCTCTCAGGGCGGATTAGTTGTAGTTGCGGTCTCTGGCGTCGTATCGAATCCTTCTACGATCCCTGCGGGGAGGCGGTGTTTGCCAAATACGAGCTGGTCTAGGTGTTGGAGGACGGCTCCGGCATCTAGGAGTCCAAGTTTGACCAGGATCTCCTGACCTTCCAGGAGAGAGGTGGCCGTATAGGTCGATCCATTGTGTGGGAGTGATAATTTAAAGGGGAATCCCCATTTATAGCGAATCCGGGCGGATTGGAGGACCGAAGTCACTTCTTTCATGCCCCGGCATCTGTCAAGAGTGGCAGGGGATAGATCCGGGTAAATCTGCACCATATGATCATCCAGCAAGATCCGCTGTTTCAAGCGAGTTGCCCTGAGGATCTCCTCCTTCACTAGGAAATCTTTCATGCAGAGGACGATATCCCTCGGGGGTTTATCTGCCGGAGATTTTGGTCTGAGCGCTCTATGGATGCGGTCACATTTAAAGTTAGCCGAGTCAGTCCGGGAGTAGGGACTTAATCAGTTTCTGATTCAGGGATGCCGCGCAGACGCAGATTTTTGTGTCTGTTCCTGTTGTCAAGATCCTCTAATTGAGCTTGTACTTGGGAAAAGGCGGAGGAAAGAGACTCCTATTCCCTGCTTAAGGCTAGGGCCAACTCGTCATGCTTCGTTTCCAGGAGATCGGTTCTCGATCCGAGGGCCGCGATCTCCTGTGAGAGCGTATGGGAGGTCTTGTGAAGCTCTGTCTGGAATTTAGTGGCCAACTTCTCGTACATGGATTCCAGACTGGCGTCCAAATCAGCCTTGGATAAGGAGGATTGGTACTCACGGTTGGGAGCCAGATCCCAGGCAGGGGACAGGAGAGGTGGTACGGCCTGTGACGGAGGGCCCGCTCCGTCCGCGGCGTCATCTTGGGACATGTTCTCCTGCTCACGTGTGCGAAGAAGATAGTGAGTTAGGGTGTGTTGAGCCGGGCCCTTAGATCCCTTCTTCTTCGACGGCATGCACTAGTCCAATGTAGGTCGAGGGGAGTTAAATTTGTTATGATAGGAGCCGTTTATGACCCTCTAGAAGCTATAGTGATCCCGGGTGGAGCAGAGCTACTTCCTCAAGCGACCATCACGTTCAGTGCCGCGCATGCGCCCCCCTTTTTTTTCTGTCATAGGAAGGCATTTAACTACTTACGGACCGCCAACCGTCATTATACGGCGGTACTTTGAAGTGCAATATTGTTGTTATGGCAGCAGCTGGCTACCATAACCCCAGTACCCACTTTCTCAGCTGACGGTCCACGTTCAGCTAAAATTGGTCTCTGCGTTAGATTCGCTGCAAAATCACTTTTATTGTGGGCGGGAGATGTCCCGCTGTTGATAGCGTCCCCTTCCATGTTAGATATGGAGCTGAATAAAGGGAAGATGGCCCCCACTTGACTCCATACAATTGCAGGGAGAAAGCAATGTCAAAACGCCACCCAAAGCTCTTAAAGCAAAATCTTTTTGTTTTTTTTATTGCATTTTAGTGTAAATATGAGATCTGAAATCTTTTTGACCCCAGATCTCCTATTTATTACAAGGGATGTTTACATATGAAAACGGTGTTCAAACAACACGTGAGGTATCACCGCGATCGTTGGTGAGAGCAACAATACTAGACCTCCTTTGTAACTCAAAACATGCAACCTGTAGGATTTTTTTTAAACGTCACATGTGGAGATTTTATAGGAAATATTTAGTGTTTCACAGCGCTTCACTTTTTCCACATTTTGTTATGTAACAGCCTTATTCCAAAATGTATTAAATTCAATATTTTCCTTAACGTTCTATAAACAATACCTCCATAATGACAATGTGAAATACGTTTTTTTAAATCTTTGCAAATTAAATAAAAATAAAAACGGGGGGGGGGGGGGGGGGGGGGGGGGGGAATTAATGTACGTAAGTATTTACAGCCTTTGTTCAGTACTTTGTTGAATCGCCTTTGGCACCAATTACAGCCTCAAGTCTTTTTAAATATGATGCTACAAGCTTGGCACGCCTATTTTTGGGCAGTTTCTCCCATTCTTCTTTTGCGGGACCTCAAGCTCCATCAGGTTGGATGGGGAGTGTCAGTGCACAGCCATTTTCATATCCTTTCAGAGATGTTCATGTCTGTGCTCTGGCCGCCATTACTAGTAAAAATAATAAAAATGCCATAAAACGATCCCCTATTTATTATAACTTTAGCTCAAACCCTATCAATAACCGCTTAAATACATTGTGTGTGATTATATTTTGGTATTATATTGTATGTTGTATGTACAGTCAGGTCCATAAATATTGGCACATTGACACAATTCTAATCTTTTTGGCTTTATACACCACCACATTGGATTTGGAATAAACCAAACAATATAGTTGCATAGTTAGTCAGGTTGAAAAAGAAACAAGTCCAAATTCAACCATAAGAAATAAAATAATAATAATAATATTGTACAATCACATATACCCAATTCTATACCCACAGTTGATCCAGAGGAAGGCAAAAACCCCAGCAAAGCATGATCCAATTTGCTACAGCAGGGGAAAAAATTCCTTCCTGATCCCCCATGATTCAATCAGATATTCCCCAGATCAACTGTATCTATAAATGTTAGTAACCAGTTATATTATGTACATTTAGGAAAGTATCCAGGCCTTTCTTAACTAGATGCCGCCCGCCCGCCGTCATATTACTGCGGGACGGTGGCAGTGCTGGGCGAGAGCACGTAGCTCTACATCCTATCTTTTTTGGCCGCTAGAGGGCGCGTTCGTTACAGAGCGGGGAACGAGAGCTGTGAGTGTAAACACACAGCTCTCGTTCCTGTCAGCGGGGGAAACGCTCATTTTCCGTTCATACAATGTATGAACGAAAGATCAGTGATTCCCCCTAGTGAGTCAACTCCCCCATACAGTTAGAACACAAATAGGAACACACTTAACCCCTTCCCTGCCCCCTAGTGTTAACCCATTCACTACCAATGGCATTTTTATAGTAATCCAATGCATTTTTATAGCATTGATCGCTATAAAAATGCCAATGGTCCCAAAAATGTGTCAAAAGTGTCCGATGTGTCCGCCATAATATCGCAGTACCGAAAAAAAACGCTGATCGCCGCCATTACTAGTAAAAAAAAAAAAAATATTAATAAAAATGCCATAAAACTACCCCCTTTTTTGTAAACGCTATAAATTTTGCGCAAACCAATCAATAAACGCTAATTGCGATTTTTTATTTATTTTTTTACGAAAAATATGTAGAAGAATACGTATCGGCCTAAACTGGGGAAACAAAAGTTTTTTTAGATATTTTTTGGGGATATTTATTATAGCAAAATGTAAAAAATATTGCATTTTTTTTTAAATAGTCTCTCTATTTTTGTTTATAGCGCAAAAAATAAAAACCGCAGAGATGATCAAATACCACCAAAAGAAAGCTCTATTTGTGGGAAAAAAAGGACGCCAATTTTGTTTGGGAGCCACATCGCACGACCCGCGCAATTGTCAGTTAAAGCGACGCAGTGCCGAATCACAAAAAGTGCTCTGGTCAGGAAGGGGGTAAATCCTTCCGGGGCTGAAGTGGTTAAAGCACTTTACTGAGCTGGCCAGAACCACCCCTGCAGGGAGTCTATTCCACATTTTCACAGGTCTTCGTGTGAAGAAACCTTTCCGTATTTGGAGGTGAAATCTCTTTTCCTCTAGACGTAAAGAGTGCCCCCTTGTCCTCAGTGTTGACTGTAAAGTGAAGAACTCAACGCCAAGTTCAATATATGGACCCCTTATATATTTGTACATGTTGATTATATCCCCACTTAATCTCCTCTTCTCAAGCGTGAATAAATTCAGTTCCTCCTAATCTTTCCTCATAGCTGAGCTCCTCCATGCCTCTTATTAGTTTGGTTGCCCTTCTCTGCACTTTCTCCAGTTCCCCAATATCCTTCTTGAGAACTGGAGCCCAAAACTGAACTGCATATTCCAGATGAGGTCTTGCTAATGATTTGTACGGGAGGGGGGGGCAAAATGATATCTCTCTCTCTCTGGAGTCCATACCTCTTAATAGAAGAAAGGACTTTGCTCGCTTTTGAAACTGCAGCTTGGCATTGCATGCCATTATTGAGCGTATGATCTACCAAAACCCCCAGATCCTTCTCCACTACGGATCCCTCCAGTTGTACTCCCCCTTGTATGTATGATGCATGCATATTCTTAGCCTCCAAGTGCATACATTTACATTAATCAATATTAAACCTCATCTGCCACTTAGACGCCCAATTAGACAGAGCATTGACGTTGGCTTGTAAATTGGCGACATCCTGTAAAGAGGTTATTCCACTGCATAGCTTGGTGTCACCTGCAAAGACGGAAATGTTACTTTTGATCTCAGACCCAATATCATTTTATAAGGTTAATAAAAAGTAAGGGTCCCAACACTGAACCTTGGGGTACACCACTGATAACCTTAGACCATTCAGAGTAAGAATCATTAACCACTACTCTCTGAATTCTGTCTTTCCATTTACAAACTGATATTTCCAATCCTGTAGACTTTACCTTACACATGAGCCGTGTGTGGGGAACTGTATCGAACGCTTTTGCAAAATCCAGGTATACCACGTCCACTGCCACGCCTCTGTCCAAGGTTTTACTTACCTCTTCATAAAAATAAATCGGGTTTGTCTGACAACTTCTTCTGTCTTTCATGAATCCATGCTGTCTGTTGCTTAAATATTATTTTTTTCCCCAGCAAGAACTCGTCTATGTGGTCTTTTAATAATCTCTCCAGTATCTTCCCAGCTTTAGAAGTTTAAACGAACAGGTGTATAGTTACTTGGTAAAGACTTTGTTCCCTTTTTAAATATTTCTGGACCATATCACTTTTGAGCCATTGTGTATCATTTAAGGCTTTGTCACTACCACCCCCATTATGGACATGAGCTCCCCCGTGCTCCTTTGTATACACAGAGCTGAAGAAATTATTTAATAAATTAGCCTTCTCTTTGTCCCCAGTCACCCACTCTAGATTATTTTGTAATGGACCTACATGCTCAGACTTGACCTTTTTACTATTTATATATTTAAAGAATGTTTGGGGGTTCGTCCTACAATCTTTTGCAATCTGTTGTTTGTTTGAGTTTTTGCATATGTGTTTTTGCATATGTGCTTTAACTGCAGACTTTCAGCTTTAATTTGAGGGTATTTACATCCAAATTAGGTAAACGGTGTAGAAATTACAACAGTTTGTATATGTGACTCCCACTTTTTAAGGGACCAGAAGTAATGGGACAATTGGCTGATCAGCTGTTACATGGCCAGGTGTGTGTGTTATTCCCTCATTATCCCATTTACAAGGAGCAGATAAAAGGTCCAGAGTTAATTTCAAGTGTGCTATTTGCATTTGGAATCTGTTGCTATCAACTCTCAATATGAGATCCAAAGAGCTGTCACTATCAGTGAAGCAAGCCATCATTAGGATGAAAAAAACAAAACCATCGGGAGAGATAGCAAAAACATTAGGTGTAGCCAAATCAACTGTTTGGAACATCCTTAAAAAGAACGCATCGGTGAGCTCAGTAACACCAAAAGACCCGGAAGACCATGGAAAACAACTGTGGTGGATGACCGAAGAATTATTTCCCTGGTGAAGAAAACACCCTTCACAACAGTTGGCCAGATCAAGAACACTCTCCAGGAGGTAGGTGTATGTGTGTCAAAGTCAACAATTGAGAGAAGACTTCACCAGAGTGAATACAGATGGTTCACCACAAGATGTAAACCATTGGTGAGCCTCAAAAACAGGAAGGCCAGATTAGAGTTTGCCAAACCACATCTAAAAAAGCCTTCACAGTTCTGGAACAACATCCAATGGAAAGATGAGACCAAGATCAACTTGTACCAGAGTGATGGGAAGAGAAGAGTATGGAGAAGGAAAGGAACTGCTCGTGATTCAAAGCACACCACCTCATCAGTGAAGCATGGTGGTGGTAGTGTCATGGCGTGGGCATGTATGCTTGCCAATGGAACTGGTTCTCTTGTATTTATTGATGATGTGATTGCTGACAAAAAGCAGCAGGATGAATTCTGAAGAGTTTTCGGGCAATATTATCTGCTCATATTCAGCGAAATGCTTCAGAACTCATTGGACGGCGCTTCACAGTGCAGATGGACAATGACCCGAAGCATATTGCACAAGCAACCAAAGAGTTTTTTTTAAGGGAAAGAAGTGGAATGTTATGCAATGGCCAAGTCAATCACCTGACCTGAATCCGATTGAGCATGCATTTCACTTGCTGAAGACAAAACTGAAGGGAAAATGCCCCAAGAACAAGCAGGAACTGAAGACAGTTGCAGTAGAGGCCTGGCAGAGCATCACCAGGGATGAAACACAGCGTCTGGTGATGTCTATGCGTTCCAGACTTCAGGCTGTAATTGACTGCAAAGGATTTGCAACCAAATATTAACAAGTGAAAGTTTGATTTATGATTGTTAATCTGTCCCATTACTTTTGGTCCCTTTAAAAAGTGGGAGGCACATATACAAACTGTTGTAATTCCTACACCGTTCACCTGATTTGGATGTAAACACCCTAAAATTAAAACTGAAAGTCTGCAGGTAAAGCACATCTTGTTGGTTTCATTTCAAATCCATTGTGGTGGTGTATAGAGCCAAAAAGATTAGAATTGTGTCCATGTCCCAATATTTATGGACTGTATGTCGTGGTCGTTCAGGTGGTGAAACTTCCGATGCTCCCTGCTGATATCGCCACCTGTGGAAAGGAATTCCACATCCTTGCGGCTTTTACAATAAAAAACCCTCTACGTAATTTAAGGTTAAACCTCTTTTCTTCTAATTAAATGAGTGCCCACATGTCTTGTTAACTCCCTTCCGCAATTTTTTTATCCCTACTGTGTGGTCACCAGTATGGTATTTGTAAATTGAAATCCTATCCTCTCTGATGTGTCTCTTCTCCAGAGAGAATAAGTTCAGCGATCACAACCTTTCCTCATACCTAACATCCTCCAGACCAGCCATTCTCAACCAGAGTTTCTGTGGAACCCTAGGGTTCCTCCAGAGGTGGCTAGGAGTTCCTTGAGCTATGGCTGATTTACCTTGTGTTTGATGGTGCTTACATAGTTCTGAGCCAATTCCACTTGGAGGAGCAGTGCAGTGGTATTACACCAATGATCTTCATAGTTCTCTGTATGGGGGGCATTCTTACCACTACTGTAAAAAAGGGCATTCTTCTCACTGACCACCAAAGTGTGGGGCATTGTTCCCACTGACCCCCAATGAATGGGTTTTATCAGGGGTTCCCTGAGACCTGAAAATTATTTTTAGGCTTCCCCAGCGGTAAAAAGGTTGAGAGAGGCTGCTCCAGACCCTTTATTAGCTTTGTTGCCCTTAGAATGTTAAAAGATTGGTCTGGCAGGAGCGATTTTTTCATAAATCCATGTTGGTTACTGCTAATGATACTCTTCTTTTCATCAGCAAACTCTTTGATATGTTCCTTTTATCACTCCTTCCCACAATTTACATACTAATGAGAATAAGAATGTATTTATCACAATTGCTCCCTCTCTCTCTCTGTCACTTGTGACCAGCTTTCCCTGATCATCGTTAGTGGGGCTAATATGTTCCAACCTAACCTTTTTGACCCTTATTATATCTGAAAAAAGTAAAAAAATGTATTTTACTCTTTTTAAGCATTGTGTCTCTTGTAATCAATTTTAGCTGCCCTGTTAAGGGGACGTTCAACTGTATGCTGCCCTCCCCATCACATTGGGCACTTTATAATTTTTTGGGGGAAGCAGCTACCTATTTGCTCACAGCCTTTAGCCATCTTTAAAGCGTTGATGGTGCTTTTCCAAATGTGTAAGCTGCCCATTTCCATATGCACTAATGCAGGCTTTTGGAACTGAGCGCTGATAAATGCCAGAAAGTCCCTCTCTTTTGATTGATATATACTGTAGATCGGGGGTTGCCAACCACTGGGCTTCAGCCTCTCTGCAGCGGGAGCGGGCGGACGGCATGGGGGAGAGCTGGGTGGCCCGCTTTAAGGCCGGGTGGATGAGAGAACCGAGTGGGCAGGCAAGCAGAGATGACATCTCTTTTTCCGCCCCCCGGATCATCGCTCTTCCACCCTCACAGCTGGTGTTCTGTCAGGCTCAATGTCGGAGGTGTGGCGGGGAGCACATAGATAAAATCATCTCTCTGAACACCCGCTTCGCATTACCGCTCTCCTGCCACTCGGAACCACAACTGCACAGAGGCCTAAATGGTCCAGTGCTGTCACCAATGCAGTGACGATTCACATCTGGTGGCAGGCAGTGTGCCAAGTGACATTCTGCATCTGGTGGCAAGTGACAATCCACATCTGATGGCAAGCAGCATGGCAAGTGACATTCCACATATTGTGACAGGCAAGGTGACGTGGCAAGTGAACAATACACATTTGGTGGCAAGTGACAATTCACATTTGGTGGCAAGCAGCGTGGCAAGTGTCAATTCACATTTGGTGGCAAGCGGCATGGCAAGTGACATTCGGCATCTGATGGCAGCCAATGGGGCAAGTCACAAGCTGCATTTGTTGGCAGGCAACCGTGGCAAGTGACACGCTCAGGGCTCCAACTGATTCATTATGGCGAGTTGAACTAGTTGATTATTTAATTTATTACTGCAATGTAATAATCAAAATAATGCGCTGCAATCGCCCTGACACCATATCAAGCATGGTGCCATGATCATTGAAGCGCTAACACTAGCCATTGCCCTGACAAATTGCCTGCAAAAAAAAATGCTTGCCCTTCCACGCAGCCGGTCCCCAGTGCCAACAAGGTTGGGGACCGCTTGCTGTAGATGAGAAACTTTAATCTGGAATAATTTTTAGGCGCAGTTTTTCACAGATGAACCTTTGCCCATCTTTACTTCTGAGACTTCTATTTTCTTTTGTGAATGAAGTATGGGTTTATGATAATTTTCAAATCATTGCATTCTGCGTTTTTTTGTAGCTTTTACACAGTGTCTCACCTTTTTTGGGGATTGCAAATTTATTTATTTTTTCCCCTGTATGTAACCTTTACACTTTGTTTTTTTCTGTAGGAAAACTGGAGTGCATTTGCTCCTGACTTCAAGGAGCTAGATGAAAATGTGGAGTATGAGGAACGTGAATCAGAGTTTGATATAGAAGATGAAGATAAGAGTGAACCTGAACAAACAGGTAGAAGAAGACAATACAGTATAATCTTTGAACTCCTAGTGGACTTGCTATTATTAGTAATAACGATACATTGCAGACATTCTGCATTTTATTGCAGTTCACAGAAAGGAATTGCATGCCACGGCAATACACACAACCTCACAACACACCGTGACATGAATGAAGTGCATTTCAAAGTAACCCAATAAAGAGAACTGTGGATGTTCTGATATTTGCATAATGCCGCTGGTTGACTGCAGCCGAACTGAAAGCAGCCCACACACTAAACTGCTGCAATGTAAATGCATCCTTAAAGTGATTGTAACGTCTCATTTTTTTTTCTATTAAAATAACAAATATGTTCTACTTGCCTGCTCTGTGCAGTGGTTTTGCACAGAGCAGCCCAGATCTTCCTTTTCTCAGGTCCCTGGCTGGAGCTTTGTGCTCCTCCCTCCCATTGAGTGCCCCCACAGCAAGCAGCTTGCTATAGGGTCACCCGAGCCGAGCTGTAGCTCGGTGTATCTATTCAGACACGGAACTGTGGTTCGACCCCCGCTCTACAGGGTAGAAGACAAAATTCCCCAGAATGTATGTCTCTTGTATGTGTTTTGGTTGCACTTTTTTATCATTACATAATTTAGTTAATTTAACATACAGTATATTCTAAAGCGCCTGCTTGTGCATTTTTTTGTTTTAAAAGCCATTTTCTTAATGCTTAGGAGGAGATGCTGCCGAGGACGAGGAGGTAGATGTGACCAGCGTTGACCGTATTGCTGCTTTCTGCAGCAGGTACGTCATTGGTAATAATCCATACATTCATCTGCCTTTGCAAAGGAAATATCTTTCTGTAGTAACTTTCAGTTGAAAAACACTAAGGGCGCCTACACACATCCCTTTTTCTTAAGCGTACAGTACGGGACACAGGCCGAATGTTCATACACCAAGGGTTTTAGGTGTGTACTTTCAGATGATTAAAGTGGTTGTAAACCCACTTTTGAGGACATTTTTAAAAATAATGCCTGTAAGACAAAGGCATAATGAACTAGAATGCATAACATACTAGCTCATTATGTAATACTCACCTGGGATCAAAGCCCCTCTGCGGTGACCAACACAGCACTGGCCGGTGATATTTCGACCCCAAGTTACTTTCAGCATCTAGATTAAGGCTTACCTGTAGGTAAAAGTGGTTTGTACAGGGTGTGAAACCACTTTAAACACTGGCAATTCTTTAGAGGACACACCCTGGGTGGTTCTTCATGAGTACTAAGTTTTCAGCTAGTTTCTGAAGTTAATGGACCTTTTTTTGCTTCACAGATTATTATTTTGTCTTTAAAATTCTTCAATAAAGCCCTCACTTGTCTTCTAATGTCAACATAGAAGCAGTGTATCTAAATTGGTGAAACCTTGGGAGCTGTACCCGGACCCCACACTGTGGGGGATTGGCCTGTAATGTTGCTTTGAGCAAAGGATCCTGCATGGGCACTTGGGTGCTGTACAGCTCGCCTTGGCCCCAGGATGCTATACAGGTCCAGGGCCCAGTCTGTCACTATAGAAACCCAGTCCCTGGAGACACCTTTAGGGTTAAGTCTATGACAGGAGAAGCCTGGACTTTATATACAGTCAAGTGTCATGGACAGGTAACACAGGAAGGATCACCCTGCATCTCTGACTAATACAGCAAAAACGTAGTTGTTTAGTATGCATATATCGTTTTAAATTTTTGTTTTTCATTATGTAATTTCATCAACTTGATAAATATAACTAACCATTTCTGGTAATGTTGAAGTGATTCAAAAAATTATTTATTTTCATACTTGCAGTGACGAGGAACTGGAAGATGCTAAAGCACTGCTTTATCTTCCTATTGCACCCGAGGTAGAAGACCCTGAGGAAAACCCTTATGGGCCTCCCCCAGACACTGCTCAAATATCACTGGGTGAAGATGGAGCTGGAACAGAAAAGAAGCGCCAGGCTTCCTCAGATGGAGGTCAGCCACCAAAAAAGAAGCCAAAAACCACAGTGGTTGAATTGCAAGGAGTGCCTAATGATGGTAAGTTTGAGTCTGACTGTTTGTGAATGTAATGACAAATCATCTCTATAGTACATTTTCTGTAATTTATGCAGCTTTTAGTTTGACTGCCTATTTAATTTATCGAGGTGCTAAAATGGCAGGGCAGTGCAGTGCAAAACCCCTCCAAATTACCCCTTTTTGGAAAGTAGACACCGCAAGGAATTTGCTGAGAAGTGTGTTGAGCCCATTGAATTTTTTTTTCTTTTTGTCCCAAGTGATTGAAAAAATGTTTTTTGGGGGGTCCTGTATGCGGCTAGGTTCCCAAAAATTCTCACACATGTAGTATCTCTGTACTCGGGAGAAGCAGCAGAATGTATTTTGCGGTCTAATTTTACATATACCCATGTAAGAGCAATATATCATTTCACATTTAGTGACAACTTTGTGTTAAAAAAAAAAAAAAAAGGAATTTTACCGGACTTTGTGACAAAATATAAAATATTCCATGGAGTCAACATGCCTCTCGGCAAATGGTTTGGGATGTCTACATTCCAAAAAGGGTCATTTGGGGAGGGGGTTTAACTGTCCTGGCATTTTATACCCAACATTAGAAGCTTATGCCACATATCACCCACTCTTTTATCCACTTGATGTATTTTTTGATATATAAATGTTTGGGGTTCAAAGTAATTTTCTATTTTTTTAAAACAGAGGCAGGCCCTACAGATTAAAATGGTGGGTGTTGCAATTCTATTTTTTTTTTCCATAAAGTATTTGCGCAGGGATTTTTAAAATGCAACTATTTGCGCGCCCCCCCCCCCCCCCCAAACAGTTTGTGGCAACTGCCCCTGGGGCACATGAACAACGGGGGGACCAGAGCAACACAGTCTATGCTCCAAGAGTCTTAGGCCCTACAAGAAAAATCGGGATGAACGATCCCTGCAGATCAATAGGTCTTCCAGAGCAGTCCGGGGTTACTAGTCTTAAAACTTGAACAGGTTACAAACGTGAAACCACTTCCCCCTCCGGCAGTAATGTGCGAAAGGAGCAGTCCCTTATCACTGCACAAACAAGCCCCCAATAAGACCTCATTCAAACCTGGGCGTTTTGTAGCTTGAAGCCTAAAGCTACAAAACGCTGGAGGGGAAAAACATCTATTATTCTTTATGGAGATGGTTCACATCTTCACTACAAAACTCCTGAAGCCAGAAGTTCAAAAACGCCTAAAGCTCAAACAAGTTCTGGGACTTTTTTTTTAGGCGACCCTAGACCTGTCCAAATTCGTGTCAAAACGCGGTAAAAAACGCTGCCAAAAATCACGGCAAAACGCGGTAAACACAGAAAAATCGTGGTAAAACGCTACGCTCAGGTGAGAATGCAGCCTCAGTCATGGCACATACTCACAAGACCAGGTCCGGTGAGGGATCAGAGCCAGTGCAGGTGGTAACCAAGCACATGGGGGTGCCGAAAGGAGAAAGGTGCGCAGCCCAGACACCAGACAGGTGAAAGAGGCCAGCATTAAATGGCAGAATACCTTGAAAAGAGAATCGCAAACATCAGCACGGTTATCCTCTTGGTAGTGTCTCAATCCACCTGGATGCATCCTCAGGGGAAGTAAAAAACCGCACCGATTCGCCATCTTGAACTCTTAGACAGGCTGGAAACCGCATGCTGTATTTGATCTTGCGATTGTGTAGGTCCAGCTTTACCTGGTCAAAGGATCTGCGCTGCTTTTGCGTATCCACCAAATAGTCGGGGAATATCATAAGCTTCGCTCCCTAATGGTGCAGGGTGGAGCACGCCAAGCTTTCTCTCCTCTGTCAGGACCAGGTCACGGTCCCTCAAATTTAGGAGCTTCAAAATAAAAGTACGTGGAGGAGCTCCGGGATGGCCCCGGTAGCAGGCATCCTATGTGCCCTCTATATCACAAAGAAATCTGAAAAGAGGGCATCTGGAAGGAGGGCACTAATCAAGTGCTCTGTGAAGGCTGTGGGTTTTTTACCTTGCGTTCCCTCACAAAGTCCCACTATGCGGAGGTTGTTCCTTCGGTATCTGTTCTCGGAGTCCTCCGCACACGCCTCCAGGGTCTTCACTCTGTGGGTTTGCACCGTGTTGTCCTCCCCCCACTTGTGGCTCAGTTTCAGCTAGCCGGGAGCGGAAAACATCCATGTCTCTGCGGATTAGGCTGATGTCGAGCTGCACACCCTCGATTTTGCCCGCCAGGGTAGTCTGGCAGGTGGTGATGGTCTGCATAAGTACAGCAAAGTTGTTTTGCTCCAACAGCCCCAAATCAAGGTCCTCTGTCTGAGATGCCATATTAACTACTGTGGCGGGAGAATGCTGTGCTGCTGGAGGCAGAGGTTAGAGGGTATTTTGAGGCTTTTGGGGCATAGCAGCAGATTTCCCTTTGGCCATATCTGTCTAGAGGGGGTCCTGGTCCACTTGGGTCAGGTTGCGTGTAGCCTACTGCAGGGGAAAAGGTTTAAATCCGGGCCCCCGACTCAGAGCTCTCTTAAAGCATGTCTGCTCCGGTGGCCATCTTGGACACGCCCCCAACTATATACATTTTTAAAAGCCTTTACAGGTTACTACTTTCGATTTACAGAGGGGGTCTACTGCTAGAATTAGTGGTGATTACCCCACATGCATGGTGTAATTGCTGTTTAAATATGACACGAGACTGATGATTGCATTCAACTCTGTGGGGGGACAGGGGTGCTTTAATTTTTTTTTGTTTTATGATTATTATTATTCGTTTTTGCTTTTTTTTTTTTTTTTACACTGTCCCTTTCTTCTTCTTTTTTTAATTTTTTTATTGTTATTACAGGGAATATTCCCTATGATAGCAATATGTAGAGTACTATTGGACTAGATCTCTCCTCAGCCCTTAAAGCATCTGACCACACCAAGATGGTAGACGCACCAACTAGAAACAAAGCGTTACTGGATCTAATTATTACCAACAATACAGACCTGATCATGGCTATAAAAATACGGGTCAATTTAGGAAACCGCGATCACAGGTCAATTGGCTTCAGTATAAATTGCACAAATGGGAAACATAAGGGGAATACAAAGACACTGAATTTCTAAAGCGCCAACTTCCCTAAACTACGTACCTTGCTAGAAGGCATGAATTGTGATCAATTCTCAGGAACAAAGAACAGGGAGGAAAGGTGGGTTTGCTTTAAGAGCATATTAACCACTTGAGCCCCAGGCCACTTTTTGCGATTCGGCACTGTGTCGGTTTAGCTGACAATTGCACGGTTGTGCGACGTGGCTCCCAAAAAAAATATTACGCCCCCCCCACAAATAGAGCTTTCTTTTGGTGGTATTTGATCACCTCTATATATTTTTTAGATATATAAAAAAAACATTTTTTCCCCCTCAGTTTAGGCAGATACGTATCCTTCTAGATATTTTTGGTAAAAAAAATCGCAATAAGCGTTTATTGATTGGTTTGCGCAAAGTTATAGCGTCTACAAAATAGGGGATAGTTTTATGTCATTTTTATTAATATTTATTTTTTATTTTTACTAGTATTGGCGGCGATTAGTGATTTTTATTGTGACTGCAACATCATGGCAGACACATCGGACACTTTTGACACCATTTTGGGACCATTGTCATTTTTACAGCGATCAGTGCTAAAAAAAAATGCACTGATTATTGTAAAAAATTACACTGACAGTGAAGGGGTTAACCTGTTGGGGGTGCTAAAGGGGTTAAGTGTCCTAGGGAGTGTTTGTAACTGTTAGGGGGTGTGGCTTGCCGTGACACGTCACTGATGGTTGTTCCCGATGACAGGGAACACGATCAGTGACAGTGTCATCTAGGCAGAACGGGGAGATGTTGTGTTTACACTGAGCTCGCCCCATTCTTCAGCTCTGTGACCCGATCGCAGGACACCGGCGGCGATTAGGTCCGCGGGCGCGGCTACGGAGCTCACAGCAGGGTCGCGAGCGCGACCGACCACACGGCTCACAAATTAAAATTAGACTGGGGAAACTTAACATTCATAAATCACCGGGTCCAGATGGCTTGCATCAGTCAAGTAATGCCAGACCATTGCTCCTAATTTTTACATACAGTCTACTGCAGGACTCTACAAAATCCGGGTGCCAGGTCGCAATTGCGACAAGAAATTGTGATCGCGCGGTGGGGGGGCGTACAAAGCCACAGGATCCTGTGTCTCCGTGCACCCCCACCGCCGCGCGACGGCCGGTAATTTAGGCCGAGGCTTTGCAGCCTTGTGAAAGCCCAAGCTTCCTTCTGTGACCTTGCGCCATCTGGTGGTGGCCGTTGTCATTACAAGTAAAACAGCAGTTCTAATGTGTGTTATTTTACTTTTTTCACTGCCATCTCCTTCCCTCTAATTAGAACCCCCAAACATTATGTATTGCGATCGTTGCAATACTTTCTTTCACACCGTTTTTGCGCAGCGGTCCTACAAGCGCACTTTTTTGGGAAAAAATACACTTTTTAAAAAAAAAGAAGACAACAGTAAAGTTATCCCAATTTTTTTTTTATATTGTGAAAGATAATGTTACGCTGGGTAAATTGATACCCAACATGTCACCCTTCAAAATTGCGTCTACTCGTGGATTGCCGACAAACTTTTACTCTTTAAAATCTCCATAGGCGTTCATTTAAAAAATTCTACAAGTTGCATGTTTTGAGTTAGAGGAGGTCTTGAGCTAGAATTATTGCTCTCGCTCTAACGATCGCGGTGATCCCTCACATGTGTGGTTTGAATACCGTTTACATATGCGGGCGATACTCACGTATGTGTTCGCTTCTAGATTCCAAGCAAATTTGTCAAACCCTGGTCTACTGACTGGAATGGTACCAGCTGATTGAAGAAAAGTCTATGTAGCACCATTATTTAAAAAGGGCCCAAAATACATCCCTGGGAATTGCAGACCAGTTAGCCTAACATCAATAGTATGCAAGCTCTTGGAGGGGATGATAAGGGACTATATACAAGATTTAGGTACTGAGAACGGTATCCGTAGTAATCAGCATGGATTCATGAAGAATCGTTCTAGCCAATACAATCTATTAACCTTCTATGAGGAGGTGATTTGCCATCTAGATATAGGAAGGCTCGTAGACGTGGTGTAACTGGATTTTTCAAAAGCATTTGACACAGTTCCCCATAAACGTTTACTGTACAAACTAAGGTCGTTGGCATGGACCATAGGGTGAGTACATGGATTGAAAACTTAATACAAGGGTGAGTTCAGAGGGTGGTGATAAATGGGAAGTACTCTGAATAATCAGGGGTGGGTAGTGGGGTACCCCAGGGTTCTGTGCTGGGACCAATCCTATTTAATTTGTCCATAAATTACCTGGAGGATGGGGTAAACACGTCAATCTAAGCTAAGCAGGGCAATAACTTCTCCGCAGGATGTGGAAACCTTGCATAAAGATCTAAACAAATTGGGGTGGGGTTTAATGTAGAATAATGTAAAATAATGCATTTGGGGTCGCAAAAATATGAATGCAATCTGTACGCTGGGGGGGGGGGGAACCTATGAGGGAATCTAGGATGCAAAAGGAGGTCTGGGGGTCCTAGTAGATGATAGACTCGGCAATGGCATGCAATGCCAAGCTGCTTCTAACAAAGCAGGAAAAAAAATGGCATGCGTTAAAATGGGGATCCACTCCAGAGATAAAACGAGGCTCTACGAGACTCTGGTTCGGCCACACCTAGAGTATGCTGTCTGGCCACCAGTCCTCAGGAAGGATGTACTGGAAATGGAGTGAGTACAAAGAAGGGCAACAGAGCTAATAAAGGGTCTGGAGGATATTGGTTATGAGGAAAGGTTGCAATCGCAGAACTTATTATCTCTGGAGAAGAGAAGCTCGAGAGGGGATATGATTTCAATTTACAAATACCATACTGGTGACCACACAATAGGGATAAAACTTTTTTGTGGAAGGGAGTTAAACAAGACATGTGGCCACTCATTAAAATGAGAAGAAAAGAGGTTTTACCTTAAACTACGTTGAGGGTTCTTTACTGTAAGAGTGGCAAGGATGTGGAGCACCCTTCCACAGGTGGTGGTCTCAGCGGGGAGCATCGGGAGTTTAAAATAAAACTATTAGGTAAGCACCTAAACAATCACAACATACAGGGATACACAATGTAATACCGACATATAATTGCACACATAGGTTGGATTTGATGGACTTTGATGTAACTGTGCAAGATAATTTCCCAATGGCACTATTTATATTTGGCGAAAACAAAGTCATGAAATGCTGTAGCTTCCGGTTTCTTAGGCCGTAGAGAGGATTGGAGCTGTTCTGGTCTCCGATCAGCTCTATGGTCAGCTGGGGGAACCACAGTCTGCATTCTCAGGTTCCCCCGGTGGGACAGGAGAGCCCGAGAAATCCATGGAACATGACGGCGGTTTCCTCCCACTGTTTGTAAAAGCAATCGAATGGCTAATTAGCCGTAATGATTGCTTTTACATCAAAGACGACCGCCAGCTGAAGAAAAACGATACCGAGATGATGCCTAAATCTGCAGGCATCATTCTGGAATAACCACTCAAAGACCAGAAACGTACCAGTACGTTGCTGGTCCCTGTTGGGTATATATTGTAATGTTATTTTTTTTTTTTTTCAGTCTGTGGGGTAAAGTGGTTGTAAACCCGCTATTGAATTTTATTTATTTTTTCCCCCACCTAATGCGCACGGGAGACTTCAATTCGGCAAGGTCTGGCGGCTGCTGGTTCTTTCGCCGAGGATCCCCTCTGCGCATGCGCCGCTGCAATCAGCGGCGCATTGCGGGGGGAATATCTCCTAATCCGTACAGATTTAGGAGATAATCTTTATATTTACAGGTAAGCCTTATTATAGGCTTACCTGTAAGTGAAAGTGGTAGTATAGAGTATACTACCACTTTAAATGAAAAAAGAGAACCTTAGAGATTCCTCCATTCATATTGGTCAATCAGTGGTATGCCCACCGTTCAAATACAGCCCTGCATTCACCCACTTCGAATGACAGGCATACATGTATCATTGTCCTTTTTTTTTTAAATCAGCCCATGTTTGGAACAAAGAAAAATAACAGCTTCCTCCATTCACATCGATCAATGTGAATGAATAAATCTCTGCTTTAATATACACACATCTGCCCCCATGCTTTAATATACACACATCTGCCCCCATGCTGTAATATACACACATCTGCCCCCATGCTGTAATATACACACATCTGCCCCCATGCTGTAATATACACACATCTGCCCCCCATGCTGTAATATACACACATCTGCCCCCATGCTGTAATATACACACATCTGCCCCCATGCTGTAATATACACACATCTGCCCCCATGCTGTAATATACACACATCTGCCCCCATGCTGTAATATACACACATCTGCCCCCATGCTGTAATATACACACATCTGCATGCTTTAATATACACACATGCCCCATGCTTTAATATACACACATCTGCCCCCCATGCTTTAATATACACACATCTGCCCCCCATGCTTTAATATACACACATCTGCCCCCATGCTGTAATATACACACATCTGCCCCCATGCTGTAATATACACACATCTGCCCCCATGCTGTAATATACACACATCTGCCCCCATGCTGTAATATACACACATCTGCCCCCATGCTTGTAATATACACACATCTGCCCCCATGCTTTAATATACACACATCTGCCCCCATGCTTTAATATACACACATCTGCCCCATGCTTTAATATACACACATCTGCCCCCATGCTTTAATATACACACATCTGCCCCCATGCTTTAATATACACACATCTGCCCCCATGCTTTAATATACACACATCTGCCCCCATGCTGTAATATACACACATCTGCCCCCATGCTGTAATATACACACATCTGCCCCCATGCTGTAATATACACACATCTGCCCCCATGCTTTAATATACACACATCTGCCCCCATGCTTTAATATACACACATCTGCCCACATGCTGTAATATACACACATGTGCCCCCATGCTTTAATATACACACATGTGCCCCCATGCTTTAATATACACACATGTGCCCCCATGCTTTAATATACACACATCTGCCCCCATGCTTTAATATACACACATCTGCCCCCATGCTTTAATATACACACATCTGCCCCCATGCTGTAATATACACACATCTGCCCCCATGCTGTAATATATACACATCTGCCCCCATGCTGTAATATATACACATCTGCCCACATGCTGTAATATATACACATCTGCCCACATGCTGTAATATATACACATCTGCCCACATGCTGTAATATACACACATGTGCCCCCATGCTTTAATATACACACATGTGCCCCCATGCTTTAATATACACACATGTGCCCCCATGCTGTAATATACACACATCTGCCCCCATGCTTTAATATACACACATCTGCCCCCATGCTTTAATATACACACATCTGCCCCCATGCTGTAATATATACACATCTGCCCACATGCTGTAATATATACACATCTGCCCACATGCTGTAATATATACACATCTGCCCACATGCTGTAATATACACACATCTGCCCACATGCTGTAATATACACACATCTGCCCCCATGCTGTAATATACACACATCTGCCCCCATGCTGTAATATACACACATCTGCCCCCATGCTGTAATATACACACATCTGCCCCCATGCTGTAATATACACACATCTGCCCCATGCTGTAATATACACACATCTGCCCCCATGCTGTAATATACACACATCTGCCCCCATGCTGTAATATACACACATCTGCCCCCATGCTTTAATATACACACATCTGCCCCCATGCTTTAATATACACACATCTGCCCCCATGCTTTAATATACACACATCTGCCCCCATGCTTTAATATACACACATCTGCCCCCATGCTTTAATATACACACATCTGCCCCCATGCTGTAATATATACACATCTGCCCCCATGCTGTAATATATACACATCTGCCCCCATGCTGTAATATATACACATCTGCCCCCATGCTGTAATATACACACATCTGCCCCCATGCTGTAATATACACACATCTGCCCCCATGCTGTAATATACACACATCTGCCCCCATGCTGTAATATACACACATCTGCCCCCATGCTGTAATATACACACATCTGCCCCCATGCTGTAATATACACACATCTGCCCCCATGCTGTAATATACAGGATGGTTGTCCTCTCTTACCTACATCAGGCAGGCAGACCCATCCGCAGAGAAGTTGATGGACACGTGCTAGGGAAGATGATACAAGCGGGCGGGTGATGATGACGTCAGCGCGTCGCTACTTTGGCTGCCGCCGGGTGGACCAAGATGGCCGCGGCCCTGGAGCTAGGCCGAAGCCGCGGCCTTTTTCTATGGGCGAGACCGCGGAGCTCACTCTGCGGATCGACGATCAAAATAATTTTAGTCGATCAAAGAAATTAACGATTAATCGAACAATTAATCGTTAATTTCCGCAGCCTTAGTTAGTACCCAGTTATATTATGTACATCCAGGAAAGTATCCAGGCCTTTCTTAAATCAATCTACTGAGCTGGCCAGCACCACCTCTGCAGGCAGTCTATTCCACATTTTCACAGCTCTTACTGTGAAGAAACCTTTCCATATTTGGAGGTGAAATCTCTTTTCCTCTAAACGTAAAGAGTGCCCCCTTGTCCTCAGTGTTGACCATAAAGTGAATATCTCAACATCAAGTTCACTATATGGACCTCTTATATATTTGTACATGTTGATCATATCCCCCCTTAATCTCTTCTCAAGAGTGAATAAATTCAGGTCTTCTAATCTTTCCTCATAGCTGAGCTTCTCCGTGCCTCTTAACAGTTTGGTTGCCCTTCTTTGCACTTTCTCCAGTTCCCCAATATAATTTTTGAGGACTGGGGCCCAAAACTGAACTGCATATTGGCATATGGGATGTTACCATATGCCAGAGACTTTTGTAAGTCTTTAGCTGACACTCTAGTATTCTTCACCAAGTCTGCGCTGTGCTCTTGCAGTCGTCTTTACCGCTTTAAGTTATTGTTCTCGTTTCTCCTGTTTTCCATCAGTGTTTTCCATCAGTTTGTTGGAAGGGTAATAGGTCCTTCAGTTTTTGCTGGATGGGCCCAGTGTTCCTTCGAGCAGCAGTTTCCCTATGTGGTCATAATCTGCCCTGGTCTGGAGCAACAGGTTGATCTTTGTGCTCTTCTATTGATCCTGGCAGTTCCCCTGTTTAGCATAGCCTTTATTTTTCTATATCCTTGATTCAGGTGTTGATTCGTTTTGAATGCTTACTGTAGAACGATCTCCACTTTTGTTGGACCCGGTGGCTGTTACCCAGCCCTTGGTTGGATTGCGTTTGGACATCCTAACTGGTTCAGAATTCTTGTGTTTCATAAATGGATGATAAATGAAATAGTACTTTTTTTGTACTTGGCATGAAAACCTTTTTCTTGAAGTCCATTGGGGAACGCAAGTCCCACCCCTTTGTGCTTATTGGGCCTATGTAGTGCGTGTTAGCAAAACTGAGAAATTCTGGTTAGAGCAGGGATTATATGGGGATGGCTTAAAACCTTTTTTGTTTGCCAGTACCCACCCTCCTGCAGGTGGCAGTGTATAACCCAGCTGTTTCAAAATTCCTGTGCCCCTTAATGGACTTCAAGAAAGATTGTGCGATAAGTGCAAACATCCTATTTTATCTGTTGCTGAAAGTATGTCATAGGAATCTCTGATGTACCTATACCTTGCAAGTAGTACTGTATAATTCTCTATCATGGCATACATAAACTGTTCTAGCTGTGGAGCAAACAATTTGTAGTCCTGGCACACAGCTCCGAAAGTTACCTAATCTCTATCCCCTTGTTCACATTGGTATGATTTGACATGTCAAATCGGTGGCATTTGCCGGCAATCTGCAGCGCTGCACCGATTTCAAAAAGTCGTTTCTGTAACACATTTTTGTGATTTTTGGGCTGCGATTTACATTAACGTATGTGCAGAAATCTGCACAGATGTCTCTGAAATTGGGACTGACAAGAGGGAGGGAAATTGTGCGAGTTCAGCTGAACTCGCATGGCTTCATTCCCGCAGCTCAGTGTGAACCTGGGGATTTGTGAGTTTCCTTTTTTTGTTCATATAAAAATTTAAAATATTGAATAAAACTAAATTGTAACCATGTTTGCCCCACAGAATAAAGACCCTTTGATTTCCTCTGTGCAGGATGACCACTTGGCGCACCCTGATGCTCCACACTATTGAATGGCCCAATTGTGTTCTAAATTTGCTATTTGTTTTCTGACATGTTACTGTATTCCCACAGTGCTATGTCAAAACAAAGTGAAAAGTTACAGTGCATCCCGAAAGTATTCACAGCACTTCACTTTTACACCCTTATTCCAAAATGGATTAAATTCTTTATTTTCTTTAAAATTCCAGAAACCATACCCTATAATGACAACATAAAAGGAGTTTGTTTGAAATCTTTGCAAATTTATTAAAAATCAAAAAATCACATGTACATGAGTATTCACAGCCTTTGCTCAATACTTTGTGGAAACACCTTTGGCACCAATTACAGTCTCAATGCTACAAGCTTGGCACACCTATTTTTGGGCAGTTTCTCTCGTTTTTCTTTGCAGGACCTCTCCCAGCTCCATCAAGTTGGATGGAGAGTGTTGGTGCACAGCCTTTTTCAGATCTCTTCAGAGATGTTCAATTGGGTTCAAGTCTGGGCTCTGTCTGGGCTGCTCAAGGACATTCACATAATTCCCCCACTCTTTTGTTATCTTAGTTGTGTGCTTACGGTCGTTGTTCTGTTGGAAGATAAACCTTCGCCCCAGTCTGAGGTCTACAGCGCTCCGGAGCAGGTTTTCATTAGGGATGTCTCTGTACATTTCTGCATTCATCTTTCCCTGGATCCTGACTAGGGTCCCAGTTCTTGCTACTGAAAAACATCCCCACAGCATAATGCTGCCACCACCATGCTTCACCGTAGGGATGGTATTGTCCAGGTGATGAGCGGTGCCTGGTTTCCTCCAGACATGACGTTTGCAATTCAGACCAAAGAGTTCAATCTTTGTTTCATCAGACCAGACAATTTTGTTTCTCATGGTCTGAGAGTCCTTCAGGTGCCTTTTGGCAAACTCCAGGCAGGCTGTCATGTGCCTTTTACTGAGGAGTGGCTTCCGCCTGGCCACTCTACCATACAGGCCTGATTGTTCTTCTGGAATGTTCTCTCTCCACAGAGTGACCAATGGGTTCTTGGTCACCTCCCTGACCAAGGCCCTTCTCTCTCGATTGCTCAATTTGGCCAGTGTGCTCGTTGGGACCTTCAATGCTGCAGAAATGTTTCTGTACCCTTCCCCAGATTTGTGCCTCCATACAATCCTGTCTCGGAGATCTACAGACAATTCCTTGGACTTCATGGCTTGGTTTGTGCTCTGATATGCACTTTTAACTGTGGGAATTTATATAGACAAGTGTGTGCCTTTCCAAATCATGTCCATTGAACTGAATTTATTACAGGTGGACTCCAATCAAGTTGTAGAAACCTCTCAAAAATTATCAGTGGAAACTGATGTACTTGAGCTCAATTTTGAGTGTTATGGAAAAAGCTGTGAATATGTTGGTCTTAGACCCCTTTCAGACTGGGTCGCTTTGCAGGCCCTATAATGCTAAAAATAGCACCTGCAAAGCGACCTGAAACAGCCGCTGCTGTGTCTCCAGTGTTAAAGCCCCAAGGACTTTCACAATGGAGCGGTGTGCTAGCAGGATGGAAAAGTCTTGCTAGCAGCGTCTTTGGAGCGGTGTGTGTACTGCTCCTCCACCACTCCTGCCCATTGAATTCACTGAGGTGCTTTGCGGTGGTTTTAACCCTTTCTCACCGGCTAGCGGGGGCTAAAAGCATTCCACTAACGGCCGAATAGCGCCACAAAATTTACGGTAAAGCCCTGCTAAACATAGCCGCCCCAGTCTGAAAGAGGCCTTATTCCAAAATGGATTAAATTCATTGTTTTCCTCATTATTCTACAAACCATGCCCCATAATAACTTGTAAGAAGTTTGTTTGAAATCTTTGCAAATTTATACAAAAAAAAAAGCATTGGAAAATGTGAAGTGCTGTGAATACTTTCTGGATACACTGTATGTTCCCTCTATCCAGCAAATGGGCTTTGCTTTGCTATTGTTGATTAAAAGACCATATAGAAGTATTAGATGTTATCGGCTTGATCTTACTATGAAAGATTGATGCTTGAGAACACTTTATAAATAAATCTAGAATTACTGTTAATTCCTGGTATATACCACCTGAACTCTGTCTGACATGAGCCTGTAGTATTGTATATTAATAATCCAAATGTTTTCTTTTTTTTGTTGTTTACTTTGCTCACTGACAGAAGTTCATCCTCTATTGGGAGTGAAGGGGGACAGTAAATCCAAGAAGAAGCAGTCAGGACGGCCTAAAGGAGCTAAAGGTAAAGAGAGAGACTCTCAATTTAATCCGAAAACCTGCAAGGGTGACAGGGGCATGTCTCTGGAGGCTGCAATGAAAGGCAAAGCTCAGAATGAGCTGCCACAAGTACTGACAGGTAAGGGCAGTACTAATCAGTGCAGATATCACTTCTGCTTCCTGTGCCCCTGGCTTCACGCAGATGTTGTTCCCTCGCACACTGCTCTTAAACCATTCAACGTAGATGGGCACCTGTGTATGACTTTAGAAGATCATGGGGGAGGCACAATTATTTCAGTATTTTTTGGAAAACTTACAAGTTGCTGTATTTATTGGTGTATTCCACTCACTGTTTTACCCTAAAAATAGAGGGTAAATACGTGTTATACGCAGGGGGCCGTGGAAAGTTTTTTTTCCTGAAACTTCCCTCTTAAAGTTAGGGTGCGTGTTATACGCTGATAAATACAGTATTTCTAATGGGATAATGCATATTTCCTTCATGTAAATACCATAAAAATGCTGTAAATAATAATAGTCTGGCCTTTGGGAATTTGGATTAAAACAATTAATGCAATTTTTAAGCAACAGCAGCAATGTCTGTTCTTTTTCAAACATGCTTACATGCATTATAATGTCAGTAAGCAGATAGTGGCTTAATGCCCACAATGTTTGGTTTAAGACTAGTACCATCTTTGTTTTCCGCAGTGATCATTTCTCTGTGTAAATTGCAAGATCCCTTTTTTGCTTTGAATTTGTTTTTGCCTTTACAAAAAAGTACTTGTTGAATTTATGCTAAGCGAAAGCAGAAATGTATTTATTTGCTTAAAAGTGCAAAAGTGCCCCCACAGCAAGCACCTTAGCCGAGTCACAGCTCCGTGTGTCTATTCAGCCCTGACCCGGCCCCGCCACCTCTCTTCCCTGGTTTGCTAACTGACAATTAGCTGAAGAGTCCCGGGTGGCTAAGACACTCGTGGACATTGCTGCAGAGAGATGGAGCTCAGGTAAGTAATTAGGACTGGGAGGCTGGTACACGGAAGAATGCATTAAGATAAAAAAAAGTCTGCCTTTACTCCTTTTCAAAGCCTGTACGGCTTTGAAAAATCAGTTTGGTAATGCAGGGTTTTGAATCTAGGAGCCAGCTAAAAAATTAGTAGCCAGTTTGTGCGTGGTGATATGTAACATATCCCGCATTTATTTTTTACGTGCAGGTGCCCCAACGTGTGCGTATACGTCAACAGGGATGCGGAAGTAACGTTATGCACATAACTTCTGGGCCAGGAACAAGATGGGGAGGAGAGTGGATGTGTCCGCTCTCCTTCATCGCCTCCACCCTGTGGCACCCGCTATGCATGTCCTCGGTCCGCAGATGGGCAAGCGGAGCATGGGATACATAGTGGGGGCATGCGGTTGCACTTTACACAAGGCAGAGGAAGGCATGTTGATCATCTCCAGTAGGACACAGGCCCAAGGCAAAAAGGCAGCATCGCAGCCTGTCCTCCACCTGGTCACCATATGCATGTAAAGCCTAGTACACAATGTCAGTTTTTTAACTAACTTTTAAATAACTGCTTAGGTCGGAGGTGCTGTAATAATCTGATGTTGGTACAGTGATATCCCCTGCTAAGCTATTGTGTTCAGACTCCAGACCAGAAAATTCCACCATTGGCTGAGAGCGCTGAACGGGAGCCGGTCAGCTCCTGGTTTTCCAGCATGCTCATCTGATGGGCGTCGGCCAGTTCAATAAAAACTGTCCGACATTTGGCCCGGGTGTACTAGGCTTTATGGTGTGATGGGCAGGGGCTCACTAGGGAATGAGTGCAGCAAGGGGGGATGGGGGTTATAGGAGATTCAGTGACTCATGCCACCTTAGGCCGCTTTTACAAGGGCACCTCCGCTAAGCAGAATCTGCTGGCTCAGCAAGGGATCACTCCGCTGAACAAGCAGGTGACAGGTCTGCTATGCAGAGTGAACACAGTCCTGCTCTCCTATATGGGGCAATTGGATGGAAACAGACCGCTTGTTCTACTCCATGCAATCCGCAGGGCAGATAGATAATAGGAATTGGGAAGGAGATTTCGGAGGCGGGTGGTGAATGCTTGTTTGTAGCCATCTATTGCACAAGCTCTATTCACACTTTTTCACTATTATTTTTTTTTTTTTATTGTCTTGCATAATTCAGACACACTCAGGGTTGTTTCACCATCATAAATCGGATGCATACATTTCAGTATTACTTGAGTCACCTCTTTTTTAGGTTAATTTCTAAATATAAATTTTCTCTACATTAAGGAATATCACCATTATTTCAGGTGTGTGGCGTTTCTTTCCCTTGTAATAGGAATATAGCATGACAGGTCCTCTTTACAGTGAGATATGGGGTGAATAAGACACCACATCTCACCTCTAGGCTGGGAAGCCTGAAAAAAATTAAAACGATCCTGGCTTCGATCGCAGCGGTGAGTCGGAAGAAGCACCGGAGGGCGAAGGGAGGGGGGACGTCCCATTTCGCCTCCCGTAAGAACGATCAAGAGGCGGAACAGCCACCATGATGATTCTTAAAGATGATATCTGAATGATGCCTGTAGCTGCAGGCATCATTCAGATATCCCTGCACAAATTCAAGGACGTCATATGACGGCCAGTGGGCGGGAAGTGGTTAAACGCATTTTTTTCCCAGAGTATTGCGCAGGGGGTATTGCACAGGGGGTATTGCGCAGGGGGTATTGCAGAGTATTGCGCAGGGGTATTGCAGAGTATTGCGCAGGGGGTATTGCAGAGTATTGCGCAGGGGTATTGCGCAGGAGGTAATGTAATGGGTATTGCAGGGGGTAATGCAGAGTAGGAGGTAATGCAGAGTATTGCGCAGGGGGTATTGCAGAGTATTGCGCAGGGGGTATTGCGCAGGAGGTAATGCAGGGTATTGCGCAGGAGGTAATGCAGAGTATTGCGCAGGGGGTAATGCAGAGTATTGCGCAGGGGGTAATGCAGAGTATTGCGCAGGGGGTAATGCAGAGTATTGCAGAGTATTGCGCAGGGGGTAATGCAGAGTATTGCGCAGGGGGTAATGCAGAGTATTGCGCAGGGGGTGCAGAATGCAGATGCAGAGTATTGCGCAGGGGGTAATGCAGAGTATTGCGCAGGGGGTAATGCAGAGTATTGCGCAGGGGGTAATGCAGAGTATTGCGCAGGGGGTAATGCAGAGTATTGCGCAGGGGGTAATGCAGAGTATTGCGCAGGGGGTAATGCAGAGTATTGCAGGGGAATGCAGAGTATTGCGCAGGGGGTAATGCAGAGTATTGCGCAGGGGGTAATGCAGAGTATTGCGCAGGGGGTAATGCAGAGTATTGCAGGGGGTAATGCATTGCGCAGGGGGTAATGCAGAGTATTGCGCAGGGGGTAATGCAGAGTATTGCGCAGGGGGTAATGCAGAGTATTGCGCAGGGGGTAATGCAGAGTATTGCGCAGGGGGTAATGCAGAGTATTGCGGGGGTAATGCAGAGTATTGCGCAGGGGGTAATGCAGAGTATTGCGCAGGGGGTAATGCAGAGTATTGCGCAGGGGGTAATGCAGAGTATTGCGCAGGGGGTAATGCAGAGTATTGCGCAGGGGGTAATGCAGAGTATTGCGCAGGGGGTAATGCAGAGTATTGCGCAGGGGGTAATGCAGAGTATTGCGCAGGGGGTAATGCAGAGTATTGCGCAGGGGGTAATGCGCAGAGTATTGCGCAGAGGGTATTGCAGAGTAATGCGCAGAGGGTATTGCAGAGTAATGCGCAGAGGGTATTGCAGAGTAATGCGCAGAGGGTATTGCAGAGTAATGCGCAGAGGGTATTGCAGAGTAATGCGCAGAGGGTATTGCAGAGTAATGCGCAGGAGGTATTGCAGAGTAATGCGCAGGAGGTATTGCAGAGTAATGCGCAGGAGGTATTGCAGAGTAATGCGCAGGAGGTATTGCAGAGTAATGCGCAGGAGGTATTGCAGAGTAATGCGCAGGAGGTATTGCAGAGTAATGCGCAGGAGGTATTGCAGAGTAATGCGCAGGAGGTATTGCAGAGTAATGCGCAGGAGGTATTGCAGAGTAATGCGCAGGAGGTATTGCAGAGTAATGCGCAGGAGGTATTGCAGAGTAATGCGCAGGAGGTATTGCAGAGTAATGCGCAGGAGGTATTGCAGAGTAATGCGCAGGAGGTATTGCAGAGTAATGCGCAGGAGGTATTGCAGAGTAATGCGCAGGAGGTATTGCAGAGTAATGCGCAGGAGGTATTGCAGAGTAATGCGCAGGAGGTATTGCAGAGTAATGCGCAGGAGGTATTGCAGAGTAATGCGCAGGAGGTATTGCAGAGTAATGCGCAGGAGGTATTGCAGAGTGCGCAGGAATGCAGGAGGTATTGCAGAGTAATGCGAGGGTATTGCAGAGTAATGCAGAGTATGCGCAGGAGGTATTGCAGAGTAATGCGCAGGGGTATTGCAGAGTAGAGTAATGCAGGAGGTATTGCAGAGTAAGAGGGTATTGCAGAGTAATGCGCAGAGGGTATTGCAGAGTAGAGTAATGCGCAGAGGGTAGGGGGTTGCAGAGTAGAGTAATGCGCAGAGGGTATTGCAGAGTAATGCGCAGAGGGTATTGCAGAGTAATGCGCAGAGGGTATTGCAGAGTAATGCGCAGAGGGTATTGCAGAGTAATGCGCAGAGGGTATTGCAGAGTAATGCAGAGGGTATTGCAGAGTAAGAGGGTATTGCAGAGTAATGCGCAGAGGGTATTGCAGAGTAATGCGCAGAGGGTATTGCAGAGTAATGCGCAGAGGGTATTGCAGAGTAATGCGCAGAGGGTATTGCAGAGTAATGCGCAGAGGGTATTGCAGAGTAATGCAGGAGGTATTGCAGAGTAAGAGGGTATTGCAGAGTAATGCAGGAGGTATTGCAGAGTAAGAGGGTATTGCAGAGTAATGCGCAGGAGGTATTGCAGAGTAATGCGCAGGAGGTATTGCAGAGTAATGCAGAGGGTATTGCAGAGTAAGGAGGTATTGCAGAGTAATGCGCAGGAGGTATTGCAGAGTAATGCGCAGGAGGTATTGCAGAGTAATGCGCAGGAGGTATTGCAGAGTAATGCGCAGGAGGTATTGCAGAGTAATGCGCAGGAGGTATTGCAGAGTAATGCGCAGGAGGTATTGCAGAGTAATGCGCAGGAGGTATTGCAGAGTAATGCGCAGGAGGTATTGCAGAGTAATGCGCAGGAGGTATTGCAGAGTAATGCGCAGGAGGTATTGCAGAGTAATGCGCAGGAGGTATTGCAGAGTAATGCGCAGGAGGTATTGCAGAGTAATGCGCAGGAGGTATTGCGCAGGAGGTATTGCGCAGGGGGTATTGCGCAGGGGGTATTGCGCAGGGGGTATTGCGCAGGGGGTATTGCAGAGCATTGCGCAGGGGGTATTGCAGAGCATTGCGCAGGGGGTATTGCAGAGCATTGCGCAGGGGGTATTGCAGAGCATTGCGCAGGGGGTATTGCAGAGCATTGCGCAGGGGGTATTGCAGAGCATTGCGCAGGGGGTATTGCAGAGCATTGCGCAGGGGGTATTGCAGAGCATTGCGCAGGGGGTATTGCAGAGCATTGCGCAGGGGGTATTGCGCAGAGGGTAATGCAGAGTATTGCGCAGGGGGTTGCAGGGATGGCTGGATCTGTGACTGCAATAGTCACAGATCCAGCCACAGCGCTGTGGACACACACTCTATCCTCTCACACTGTACTGTTTACATGTGATCGCTCCATCCAATGACGTGGTAAACGGCCTCTATTAGCGGCAATTTACCGTGATCCGTGATGCGGACCCAGTTAAGGAACCGCCTTGTAGCCGTAATTCGGCTATGCGGCGGTAAGTAAGTGGTTAATAACCAAAAATATGTAACAGAATACATATTGGCCTAAATTGATGAAGAAATTAGATTAGAAATAATATGCACACGTTGACATTTGGGTAGTTTCTGTTGCGATTATGATTTAAAAAGAGTAAACACAGTTAAATTGATAATAAATGGCTTCAGCCAAACACTAACCATTTAGTAAATATTAAATTATATCTTTTCATGTGACAACACTGAAGAATTTACCAATGCTACAGTGTAAAGTAGTGAGTGTACAGCTTGTATAACTGTAAATTTGCTGTCCCCTCAAAATAAGTTAAAACACAGCCATTAATTTTTAAACCGCTGGCAACAAAGGTGAGTACACCCCTAAGTAAAAAAATGCCCCAATTACCCATTTTCCCTCCCTGGTGGCATGTGACTTGTTAGTGTTACAAGGTCTAAGGTGTGAATGGGGAGCAGGTGTGTTAAATTTTGTGTTATAGCTCTCTGTCATACTAGTTACTGGCAGTTCAACGTGGTACCTCATGGCAAAGAACTCTCTTGGGATCTGAAAAATAAATTGTTGCTCTACATAAAAATGGCCTAGGCCAGTGATGGCCAAACTTGGCACTCCAGATGTTTTGGAACTACATTTCCCATGATGCTCACCTACACTGCAGAGTGCATGAGCATCATGGGAAATGTAGTTCCAAAACATCTTCAGTTTCACTGTCACTGGCCTAGGCTATAAGAAGATTGCCAAGACCCTGAAACTGAGCTGCAGCACGGTGGCCAAGATCAAACAGTGGTTTAACTGGACAGGTTCCACTCAGACCAAGCCTCGCCATGGTCGACCAAATAAGTTGAGTGCACATGCTCAGCGTTATACAGGTGAAACTTGAAAAAAATGCAAAAGTTCATTTATTTCACTAATGAAACTTAAAAGGTGAACCCAATATATGAGACTTGTAACATGCAAAGCAAGATAGTTCAAGCCGTGATTTGTCATGATTGTGATAATTATATCTTACAGCTCATGGAAACTCCAAATCCACAATCTCAGAAAATTCGAATATTACAAATAATCCATAACACAAGGATTGTACATAGAATAATATCAGATATCTGAAAAGTATAAGCATGCATATGTACTGAGTACTTTGGGCCCCCTTTGCAGCAATTACTTCCTCAATGCGGCGTGGCATTTAGGCTATCAGCCTGTGGCACTGCTGAGGTGTTGGAAGACCAGGATGCTTCAATAGGGGCCTTCAGCTTTTCTGCATTGTTCGGTCTGATGTCTCTCATCTTTCTCTTGGCAATGCCTCATAGATTCTCTATGGGGTTCAGGTCAGGCAAATTTGCTGGCCAATCAAGCACAGTAATCCCATGGTCATTGAACCAGGTTTTGGAGCTTTTGGCAGTGTGGGCAGTTTTCTCCTTTACCACTCGGACCAAGTCTCCTATGGCTTTTGCCTTCAGCTTGGGAAGTAATACCTTGCTAAGGGACATGTCTATAATCATACCCAAATACTCTAGCCTTCTTTGAGGCTACAAGAAAGATTTCTTCAGATTGAGGACCCAGCCTAGGTACTCTAAATATTCCACTGTGCTGCGCACATTGTCGTCCAAGCATGTGGTGGACTGATCTATGATCAGCAGATCGTCCAGGTAAGCTGTTACTGCTATGCCTCGTGCCCTGATGCCGCGTACACACGATCATTTTTTGTGATGAAAAAAAACGACGTTTTCTGTGAAGTGAAAAACGAAGTTTTTGAAACGTCACTTTTCAAAGACGATGTTGCATACACACCATCGTTTTTTTCACAAAAAGTGAGGTTACGTTCACCACTCTTTTCCATTGAAGCTCGCTTCATAACTAGCTTCTGGGCATGCGCGGGTTGAAAACGTCGTTTTAAACGACGTTTTTGCTACACACGGTGACTTTTTGTGAAACAAAAAACGACGTTTTGAAAAACGACACAAAAAATTCAAGCATGTTGGAATTTTTTTTTTTGGTCGTTTTTTTGAAGACAAAAAACTATGTTTTGCCCACACACGATCAATTTAAATGACGTTTTAAAAAACGTCGTTTTTTTTTTCATCGCAAAAAACGACCGTGTGTACGCGGCATTAGCCTTGCTAGGGCCGGGGCCAGTATTTCTTTCTCGTACATCACGGGACACAGAGCGGCATATTCATTACTATGTGGGTTATATGGAGTACCTTCAGGTGTGGACACTGGCAATCTCAAACAGGAAGTCCCCTCCCTATATAACCCCCTCCCCTAGAGGGAGTCCCTCAGTTTTTTCGCCAGTGTCTTAGGTGTTGGTCACGGAATAGCTTTGCTCCACATCCTTGGGATTAAGGGCGGGCTAACCGGATCTGTCCAAGGAGCCTCAGTGCCAAAGTGGACAGTACCCGGGCCCCAAGCCGTGGGGTTTTGCCTATAATGCTCCTCTTTGGAGGGCTGGACCCTGGGCCCAGGACTTGGAGTTTGTAAAAACCATAAGTTCCTGTTTGCCAGGGTGCTATATAGGTCCAGGACAGTGGGTACCTTCATAGGACCCCAGGGCCTGAAGGTCTACTACGCTACCCACGGAGATGGGAGAAGATTGGATCAGTTTGCTGGACAAACATCCTGCAGCATGGAGCAGGTAAGGGGGAGCCTGCGGGACTTGGTTCGACAGCAGGCTCTCCGGGGTAACCTAAAAGGGGGGATAGCCTAAGTATGCTCTGCATGGGCAACCTTGTTCACTATGTCTAAAGAGAGACAGGATGACACCTTTTCCCCCCCATCACTAGGTCCCCCTGTCTAAATATGTGTGCTAGCTAAACCTGCTGTTTCTTCCTAGGGCTAGTAAGGATCCCTAGGGGCCTTTGGAGAGTCCTACCTGGCCGGGGGTTTGAATCTGCCGCCTGTTTCTGCGTTCCTGGATCTCCAGCAGCGCGGCTCCTCCATGTTCCTCCTGTTTCCGGCATACGCGCGCGCGCGCGTGCTGCGCGCGCACGTCTTATGGACGTTTTTCGCGCCGTTCACACAGGAGGGCGGGGGGGGGGGGCGTGCCTGCGGCGTCATACAGGGGCGCGCCTTTGTGCTGTTATAGACAGCAGGCATTGTCAGTGCTCAGTCTGAGGCTGATTTTCAGAGGAGAGGACGCAGAGCGGCAGAACAGTGACTCCCGGTGGCGGAAGAGGGGTAGTACATGTGGACTTTGTTCCAATACCTTTTTGTTAAGCCAAGAAATCCCCCTTTTTTGCAGCAGGTTTGGAGGCTGGCAAACTTAGTTTGGGGTCACTGTATGTTGTCAAAAGAAAATATATAATATATTTAAAAAAAAAAAAAAAAAAAAGAACATACGGGATCCCATCAGTTTTTGGGCATTAGTGGTCTATTGTCCCCTAAACTCTGATTTTTGTACTCCTGCCCACTACAGTCTGTTGTGTGGGCGGAGTCCCTCGATTTTGTATTATGGCTTCCAAGGGTTCGGGGTCAAAGGGTACAAAAAAGACCAAAAAACAAAAGGGTTCCCTTTCTGATTCTGATATGCCGATACTTTCCCCGCAACTTATTAATTTAAGAAGCGCCTTGGATGAGCCATTAGGGGGATCTGGTGCGGAGGCTGGCCCAGATCAGCCCAGCCCTGTGTTCATGCTGTAGATGCTAGCCGTATCCCTAGGGGGGCTAGAAGAGAGAATAGCAACATTGATCGCTAGAGCTATTCCTGGTAAGAAACGGGTTAGATCCCCATCACCAGGAGGTGTATCCTCAGATGCTGAGATTCTCTCTCCAGAGGAATTGGAATCACAGGAGGATCAACTAGACCTGAACCAAGAGGGTTCAGGGATTGAGGGATCTGCCTCTGAGGAACCATTTTCAGACTCCCAGACAGAAAGACTGTGGGTACAGTCTTTGACGGACATGGTCCGCTCGGCATTTAGTTTACCATTGCCAGAGCCTCAGGTTCCTCCGGTATCCTCTCTGGGCTCTTTGAAAGCTCCGTTAAACAACACAGTTTTTCCGGTCCATCCTCTCTTGGAGGAATTGATCTTTCGGGATTGGGTACGGCCGGACAGGATTTTTCTGCCACCGAAAAGGTTTGCGGTCATTTACCCCATGGAGGAAAAGTTCTCCAAGAGGTGGAGGCTCCCAGTAGTGGATGCAGCCATCTCATGTGTGAATAAATCACTAACTTGCCCGGTGGAAAACATACACATGTTTAAAGATCCAGTTGATAAAAGATTAGAGACACTTTTAAAAGCATCCTTTGCTACGGCAGGAGCAGTGGTGCAGCCAGCGGTAGCTGCAATTGGAGTTTGTCAGGCATTAAAAGACCAGACAAAGGAAATGTTAAGGGACATGCCTACCCAACAAGCAGAAGAGTTTTCTGACATTCCCAGAGCTCTGTGTTTTGCGGTAGATGCTATAAAAGATTCCATCCAGCAGGCCTCTCGTTTATCACTATGTTTGGTGCACATGAGAAGGCTCTTATGGTTGAAGAACTGGGCGGCGGAGCCCCCATGCAAAAAGCTTCTGGCAGGGTTTCCCTTCCATGGAGGACGACTCTTCGGAGAGGATCTGGATAAATATATTCAGACTATTTCAAATGGCAAAAGTACCCTTTTACCGGTCAAAAAGACATTCCGGGCTCCTACATTTAAAAGGCAGCTCTTTCCTGTCTCGGGGCCCTCAAATTCCAGGCAGTATCGACGGCCGCCTGCACGATCCAACGTTAACAGTAGATCGCAGGGACAGACCCCTGGGGGTAAGAGGCCGTGGTATCGCAAGCCGTCAAAGACAGCCCCTAAGTCTGCCTTATGAAGGGGCGCCCCCACTCTTGCGGGTGGGGGGAAGGCTTCGTTTCTTCGCAGAAGTTTGGGAAGCCAAGATCCCCGACAAATGGGTCCGGGCATCTGTAACCACAGGTTACAGACTGGAATTTCTAAGGTATCCTCCGCCTCATTTTCAAGAATCAAGGCTACCAAGGGATCCAGCGAGGAAGGCCTCAATGCTGGCAGCTTTGGATCACCTGCTTTGCCAGGACGTAATTATAGAAGTGCCAGCCCAAGAGCAAGGCCTAGGTTTCTATTCCAACCTCTTTGTCATACCAAAGCCCAACGGCGATGTCAGGCCAATCTTGGACCTAAAGAGGTTAAACGGTTACCTAAGGGTTCGTTCCTTCCGGATGGAATCCATCCGGTCAGCAGCCGCCGCGCTTCAGAAGGACGATTTTCTGGCCTCCATAGACATAAAGGATGCTTACCTTCATGTACCAATTTTTCAGTCGCATCAAAGGTTTTTACGCTTCGCGGTGGGGCAGCGACACTTCCAATTCAGGGCGCTCCCCTTCGGGCTGGCCACGGCCCCCCGGGTATTCACGAAGATCCTAGCCCCAATTCTGGCCAATTTAAGGATCCAAGGGGTCACAGTCCTAGCATACTTGGACGACCTTTTAATCATAGATCACTCACGGCCGGGTCTGCAAAAGGCAGTAAACCTCACGGTTCAGTACCTCGAAGAATTCGGCTGGGTCCTGAACCGGGGAAAGTCAGCGTTCCAGCCTACAAAGCAGTTGGAATACCTCGGCATGAGGTTAGACACAGAACATCAAAAGGTGTTCCTGCCCCTTGTAAAGATCGAAGCTATCAAGGGGTTGGTTCAGTTGGTTCTAAACAAGAAAAGTCCAACTATTCGCCTGTGTATGCGATTACTAGGCAAGCTAGTGGCCACATTCGAGGCAGTACCATACGCTCAGATCCACACTCACGTCCTACAGGCAGCCATTCTAGCAGCCTGGGGCAAGAGGGCACATGCCTTAGAGTCCCCTTTGACGCTATCATCAAGGGTCCGACAAAGCCTGACCTGGTGGTTGAACCCTCAGAATCTTCTAAAGGGAAAATCCTTCAGCCCTGTTGTCTGGAAGGTAGTTACCACAGACGCCAGCCTGGCAGGCTGGGGGGCGGTCTTCGAGGGGTTCTCCCGCCAGGGAACTTGGGTGAAAGCAGAGAGGCAGCTCCCCATCAATATCTTGGAAATCAGAGCTGCCCGCCTAGCCCTTCTGGCTTGGACCTCCAGATTAAAGGGGTTCCCGGTGAGAATCCAGTCAGACAATGCCACGGCGGTGGCATACATAAACCACCAAGGGGGAACCAGGAGCCAGGCCGCTCAGAGGGAGGTGAACTTGATTTTTCAATGGGCAGAGGTTCATGTACCCTGCATTTCGGCGATATTCATTCCCGGAGTGGACAACCTGCAGGCAGACTTCTTAAGTCGCCAGAGTCTGTTGCCAGGGGAGTGGTCTCTGCATCCCCAGGTCTTTCAGACAATCTGCCAGAGGTGGGGAATGCCGGACGTAGATATAATGGCATCCAGGTTCAACAAGAAACTAGACAGGTTCGTGTCGCGAGCGAGGGATCCTATGGCCTGCGGAACCGACGCGTTGGTTTGCCCTTGGCATCAATTCAGACTTCTATATGCATTCCCTCCACTACAGTTACTCCCGCGCCTGTTGCGCAAGATCAGAGTGGAGAACAAGCCAGTCATTCTAGTAGCTCCGGCTTGGCCCGGAGGACTTGGTACTCACTAGTCCTGAAGATGGCAGTGGGAGACCCTTGGACTCTCCCTCTACAAGCAGACCTACTCTCACAAGGCCCGATCCTCCACCCTACATTACAGCGTCTAAATTTGACGGCCTGGAGGCTGAATCCCTGATTCTCAGGGATAGAGGCCTGTCTAGGCAGGTAATTCCTACCCTGATTAGGGCTAGGAAGCCGGTCTCCAGGGTGATTTATTACAGGGTGTGGAGGAACTACGTAGGCTGGTGTGAATCCAAAAGATGGAATTCCCGCAAATATACTATTGATAGGGTGTTAAGTTTTCTCCAGCTAGGAGTGGATAAAGGCCTGGCACTAAGCACAATCAAGGGACAGATCTCAACTCTGTCAGTGTGGTTTCAGAGGCCGCTGGCCACCCACTCGCTGGTAAAGACCTTCTTACAGGGGGTCTTGCGTATTAATCCTCCTGTCAAGTCACCAATTTGTCCATGGGACTTAAATCTTGTCCTGTCCACTCTACAGAAACAGCCTTTTGAGCCGTTGGCTGAGATTCCTTTACTCTTACTGACAAGAAAGTTGGTTTTCTTGGTCGCCATAGTTTCGGCCAGGAGAGTGTCAGAATTAGCAGCCTTATCGTGTAAGGAACCATATCTCGTTCTGCATAAGGACAGGGCAGTTCTCCGGCCCCATCCTTCCTTTCTACCAAAGGTTATATCCAAATTTCACTTGAACCAGGATTTGGTACTTCCATCCTTCTTTCCAAAACCTACATCTAGAAAGGAGGGGTTGCTGCATACCTTGGATATTGTCCGGGCCATGAAGGCCTATCTTAAAGCTACAGAAAAGATCCGGAAAACAGATGTGTTATTCGTTCTACCAGATGGCCCCAAGAAGGGGCAGGCAGCTGCAAAATCCACCATCTCGAGATGGATTAGACAATTAATCATTCAAGCCTACGGGTTGAAGAGGTTGCCTCCTCCGTTGTCGGTAAAGGCCCATTCTACCAGGGCCATGGGCGCCTCTTGGGCAGCACACCATCAGATCTCTATGGCTCAGATATGCAAGGCGGCAACGTGGTCATCAGTCCACACGTTTACAAGGTTTTATCAACTAGACGTGAGAAGAAATGCGGATGCTGCCTTTGGTCAGGCAGTACTACAGGCTGCAGTTTGAAATCCTCGGGATCAGAAACGCCCTTGGTTATAAAAAAAAAAAAAAAAAAAAAAAAAGTTTTTTCTTGACTAAGTTGGAATTATTATTATGATTTGAGTTTATCTCTAAATTGAATCCTTCTTTGGAAGATGTCTCCCTCCCCTCATTAAAGCATTGCTTTCGGACATCCCACATAGTAATGAATATGCCGCTCTGTGTCCCGTGATGTACGAGAAAGAAAAAGGGATTTTTAAATACAGCTTACCTGTAAAATCCTTTTCTTGGAGTACATCACGGGACACAGAGCTCCCACCCCTCTTTTGGGTGACCATTTTGGGAGGCATACTGCTTGCTACAAAACTGAGGGACTCCCTCTAGGGGAGGGGGTTATATAGGGAGGGGACTTTCTGTTTGAGATTGCCAGTGTCCACACCTGAAGGTACTCCATATAACCCACATAGTAATGAATATGCCGCTCTGTGTCCCGTGATGTACTCCAAGAAAAGGATTTTACAGGTAAGCTGTATTTAAAAATCCCTTTTTTTGTGAACACTCAAGGTGCTGTAGCCAGCCCAAAAGGAAGGGCCACAAACTGAAAGTGGTGCTGATCCACTGCAAACTTTAGAAAACTTTGGTGAGTGGGGAATATTGGCACATGTAGATATGCAAGTTTGTCTATTGATGCCAGGAATTCTCCTCCCTGAAGGGTGAAACAAATGAAACAACTGAACGGACAGACTCCATGCGGAAGGAGCGAATGTTCAGAAACTGATTCAGACTTTTCAGATCTAGGATAGGCCTGACATCCCTGTTTGGTTTGGAACCGTAAACCGGTTTGAATAGAATCCCGACTCCTGATCCTCTGGGGCTAACTCTGATTACCCCTTGGGACAACAGGTGTTCCAAGGCCAATAGTAAAGGCCTTCTTTTTTCTGGAACTTTGGCAACTCTTGATCTCTGAAAATGGGGTGGCGGAAGTTCTAGCTTGTAGCCCGAGGACACTGTGGCGATGACCCACTTATCATAAACCTCGATCTGCCAGGCGTTTGCAAAATGCAGCAGCCTTCCCCCCACTTGGCCGAGCTGGGGCATCCCTTCATAGGAAAGTTTTGGGGGTCTGTTTATACCTTGAACCACAAGTTCTTCTCTGCCCTTGGCCTTTCTCCTAGTGTTAGACTGGGGTGGCCGTCGCCACTGCCTGGAGACTGAGTTTCCAGGGGCTGGGGAAAGAGTACGTTTAAATGAGAGACGCCTACTCTTCTTCTTAACCAGCAATAGACTAGACTTACCTCCGGTAATCTTTTTTCGATGTATTTATCAAGGTCATCCCCAAATAGGCGTTCTCCCCCAAAGGGGAACGCTGCCAAGTATTTCTTGCAGGAAATTTCAGCCTCCCTATGTTTTAACCAAAGGGACCTGCGCATGTGTACCTGCAGGAGATTCAAGCGAGATGCTTGTTGAACAGAGTCCATAATCGCATCAGTCGCAAAGCACAAGGCCTTAGAGAAGGTCTTCATAAACCTCAATCTCCTCTGTAGGGAGGAGGTTAATCATCTGTGCTTCATTTGTTCCTCGAGGAACTGACATACACCAATGGCTGTAACTGCAGGTTGTGCTACAGCCCTAGCCATGGCAGAGGAGGCTTTTAATAGGGACTCCAGCTTTTTATCAGTTAGATCCTTAAAATCCTGCGCGTTGTCTAAAGGACAGGTCAGGTTTTTGTTTGCACAAGAAATAGCTGCATCAATAGCAGGCACCCCCATGTCTTGGTGAAACCTTCCTCCATAGGATAAAGGAGGCAAAACTGCTTAGGAGGAGAAAGCGGTTTGGGTGAACCCAGTCATCATACATCAGTTTATCCAGCAAGGGATGAACTGGAAAGGCGCATTCAGCCTGTGGGGATTTTCGAATCCCAAAGAGGAAACTGAGGACCTAGAAGCTTCAACAGGAGGCAATTTGTAAGTGGCACGCACCATCTCTGCATAATCTTGCATCTGCATCTTTAGCAACTTGGACTGAGTCCTCAGACTGAATATGATCCTCATCTCCAGAGAGGGATTTTTCACCCTCAGAAGGCTCATCTGAAAAGAGAGCCAGAGCAGATGAAGGGGATCTACCCCGTTTTCTGCCATTTCTCAAGGAGGTTGCGACAATATTGGCAATCCTTCCTTCCAAGCCATCCAAAGCATCTTTCTTTCTCGTACACTAGGGGACACAGAGCCTTAGTCATTACATAATGGGTTAAGGGTCACGAGCGGTGATTGGACACTGGCACAACCAATTGAAGACAGTTCCCCTCCATCTAACCCCTCCAATCAGGGGAGAACATCAGTTTTTTCACCAGTGTCTAAAGGTGTTGGACACGTGTAGGATGTGCTAAGGAAAGCTCTGCCAAAGAGACCCTCTGGGGGTAAAAGTAGCTATGCTTTTGGATCCATTCAAGACGCCAATTAATTACGCTGAAACTGGATGGGATCCGGGCCTCATGCACAAGGCGTTGCTCTTCGTGGACTGGGCTCTAGGGTCCAGCGCTTTCGCTACATACGATATAAGTCCTGGTAATGGTCTTTTACAAGGCCCAGGGGGGAGGTCTCCTTTAAATAGGAACCCATATCCCTGAAGGTTGGCACACAAAGCCTGACGAGATGGGTGAAGATTGGTTCTGTCTGAATTTTTCAGCAGAAAAACCTGCGGCAGGGATAAAGGTAAGAGGAAAAGGAATCCTAAGAACAATCTTAAAGTGGAGTTTCCATCCCAAATTTTCTTTTCATTATTGTGCTCATGTAAAATAGCAAGTGACCGGATTTATATTATAAAAACGCATGATGAAAGGACAACCAACCATGCTAATTGTGAGTAAAAATGCTAATTGTGGTTGGAACTCCGCTTTAAGGACCTTTTTCAATTGTGAGTAGGTTGTCGTCTCTTTTTTGGCCACTAGAGGGAGTAAAGAGCTGAGTTTTTTTACTCACCACACTCTATGCAGTGTCAGATCCTCAGGACAAGCAAGGACTTCTTTCCTCCAAACGCTGGGTAAGGAGCCCAGCATAGCCCGTATAAGCAGGGGGAGGCTCCCCCCTTTTCCCAGGACATGCTTCCTCGTCAGAGGAGGAGGGGATTACCAGCGTGCCTGGGCACGCCAGTTTGACTGATTTGGCGCTCAAACAGGAGCCATAAAATTATCTCGGAGGCCAGCAGCTCTTCCTGTTGGGAGGAACGTGCGCTCTATGTGCAGCATTCAGGGGGAACGTGCGCTCTATGTGGTTGGTGGGGCACTACCAAGAGAGACACCTACTATATAGCATGAAACTGTGTTTAAGTTGCGTACTAGATTGCGAAACTCAGCACAGTATTATATGCATTTTGGTACCTCGGTTTGTTGCTTGGTAATATGTCTTCCCTTAGAAGACATTCAGGGACTAAGAAAGACAAAAAAGCACCGCTATAAAACTATTCCTTATTTTGTAAACGCTATAAATTTTGCGAAAACCAACCGATAAACACTTATTGCGATTTTTTTTTACCAAAAATAGGTAGAAGAATACGTATCGGCCTAAACTGAGGAAAAAAAATGTTTTTTTATATATTTTTTGGGGGATTTTTATTATAGCAAAAAGTAAAAAAATATTGCATTTTTTTAAAATTGTCGCTCTAATTTTTGTTTATAGCGCAAAAAATAAAAACCGTAGAGGTGATCAAATACCACCAAAAGAAAGCTCTATTTGTGGGGAAAAAAAGGACACCAATTTTGTTTGGGAGCCACGTCGCACGACCGCGCAATTGTCAGTTAAAGCGACGCAGTGCCGAATCGCAAAAAGGGGCAAGGTCCTTTACCTGCATTTTGGTCCGGGTCTTAAGTGGTTAAGGACCAGATAAAACGGGCTGAACGAGCTGCCTCCAGGACAAGTCAAACTGTGGGAGAATTTGCCTAAAGCCTTATGTTTTACAATTGACGCTATGGGAGATTCGATTCAGCAAGCATCTTGTCTCGCACTCCAGCTGGTGCATATGCACAGAATTATTTGGCTAAAGCATTGGTCAGCAGAGGCACCATGCAAAAAGCTTTTGGCTAGTTTCCCTTACCATGGCAAGTGCCTCTTTGGGGAAGATTTGGAGAAATATATCCAAAAGATATCGAGTGGAAAGACCACTCTATTACCAGAAAAGAAGAAAAACAAGCAACCTTGTTTTAAAAGTTCTCTCTCCCCGGTAAATCTACCTCCATCCAGAGGCGATGACATTTTCAGCCATCCAGAAAGGCCAAAGACCAGGCCCAGAAGATCAAGAAGCAGTGGGGTTCAAAGGCTAATAAGCAAAACCCCAAAGCCTCTTCATGAAGAGGCGCCACCGCTCGGCCGAGTGGGGGACGGCTTTGTCAGTTTTCAGCGGCATGGCAGACAGAAATTCAGGACAAATGGGTAGTATCCACAGTATCCCTATGGTAGAAGATGGGATCCATCGAAATTCCAGCTTGTAAGTTCCGAAGCTCAAGGCTCTCCAAGGATCCATTAAAAATAGCGTCCTTCAAGGGATTGGATCACTTGCTGTCTTAAGGGTTGATCACAGAAATACCCATAAAAGGGCAAGTTCAAGTTTTTATTCAAACCTCTTTGTGATCCCAAAACCAAAACGGAGACATCAGACCCATTCTGGATCTAAGATATCTAAATAAATTTCACTGATCTAATAGTTTATATTCGGAAATGGTGATTGTTTAGAAATATATTTAGATATCTTAGATCCAGAATGGGTCTGATGTCTCCATTTTGGTTTTGGGATCACAAAGAGGTTTGAATAAAAACATGTAAGTATGCGTCTTTGATGTCTATTGATGCCATGAATTCTCCGCCTTGTAGGGCATCAATAGACATCAAAGACGCATACTTACATGTGCCTATCCATCCGCTCCCCAACATTTCTTAAAGTGGTTGTAAACCCCTATAATAAGGCTTACCTATAGGTATAAAGAATATCCCCTAAACCTGTACGGTTTAAGAGATATTCCCCTCGCAGCGGCGCATGCACAGGGGGGATCCTTGGCATGCGCGGGAGTGATGTCATCGCCGCTCCAGCCAATCGCAGCGCTGGAACGGCGATACCCGGAAGACACGCCGAGTCAAGATGACATCTCGCTCGGCGTGGACCAGGTAAGTTCTCTTCTCCTTGTTCCGAGGTATTTCATAATGAGCTAGTATGCAGTGCATACTAGCTCATTATGGCTTTTGCCTTGCAGGTGTAAAAAAAAAAATTGTATATGCGGGTTTACAACCGCTTTAAGTTCTGCCCTTTTGTGTGGCTACCGCACCCCGGGTATTTTACAAAGGTGCTAGCCCCTCTGTCTAGACAATCTACTCATGACAGATCAGTCAGAGGCAGGATTAGATCACGCTGTGTTCACCACAATAGGATACATGGAGCAATTAGGATGGAATGTAAACTTACAAAAATCCTCTCTACAAGCCCAAAGAAGGGTAGAGTATTTGGGCATGATCATAGACACAGCCCAAAGCCTAAGGGCGTCCCCTGGTGTACTCCTAGAAAAGGATTTTACAGGTAAGCTGTTTTAAAAATCCTGTTTTTAAAAGCATCCTCAGTGACGTATACAGGAGCTGCCATAGGAGAAGCTGCAAAACCAGACGGCTCATCCTGTGAGGCTGCAATCGGGCTGACAGAGGGGGATGGTAAACTGCAGGCAAGTTCAGAATCCTTAGCCGCATGCAGGGATTTTCTGGTGCCTCTTTTACTCACCCTAGACCCTCTTCTCGGGGACATAGTCCTTACTGCAAAGCAAAGGTACTATCCACAAATATAAATGCAATCACTGTTGTGCTATAGTCTTACAATACACAAAAATATCAGCTCACTGCACAACCTGATGCCGAGTAGGAGTCTTAGGTTTGCCTGGTTCAATCCACAGGGATGCTTACAGCCCACAGCTCTGTGTCCATGCCGCTTACAGAAGGCTCTGGCATGCTGGGCTTTTGAACCAGCCTTTTGGCTCCTGCACACAGGTGTCCTGCATTGCGCACGGATCAGTAGCAACCACTTGGACCCTCCAGTTATCCATTTTTCTATTCAGACAAAAAGCGTGTGCTGCTGTCATGGTGGTGCCCAGGAGACGAGGAAGAGGGGAGAGAGTTTACTGGGGGGCATCTTGTGGACCCATGTATGTGTGGAGGTGAGTTGTGTTGTGTTTGACAGACTTCACTGAGCATGTATTCCTAGAAGGCTTCTGTAAGAAAACACCAGGTTTGCACTTACTCCCTCCAGTGGTGAGAACCAGGAAAGACATCTTACTCACAGAAGATAATACATAAATAAAATGATCTTCTTACCTGATCCACGCTGCAGGAAAGGCTACTAAAAGTATTTCCAGCTTTCACCCATCACGGCGGGCAAGTTGTGCCAACCTTCAGGTTTGTCAAGGGTTTTATTAGGGAAAACCGCATACTTGGACCAGTTGTATTAGTACACCAAAGTCTGGATCCCAGAGCCCAGACCTCCGCAGAGAGACATTCCAGCAAACCTTGTTTCTTCTTATGAGGCCGGGTACCAACCATCTTGGGCCTTTGATATCAGCCTGAAGAATGGATCCGGTTATAGCTCCTAGGTCTCCGCAACCAGACCATCAAAAGAGCATTTTTTTTCTTGGCACATGTTAACCACTTAAGACCCGGACCAATACGCTGGTAAATGACCCAAGGTGTTTTTGCGATTCGGCACTGCGTCGCTTTAACAGACAATTGCGCGGTCGTGCGACGTGGCTCCCAAACAAAATTTGCGTCCTTTTCTTCCCACAAATAGAGCTTTCTTTTGGTGGTATTTGATCACCTCTGCGATTTTTATTTTTTGCGCTATATACAAAAATAGAGCGACATTTTTGAAAAAAAAACACTATTTTTTACTTTTTGTTAAAAAAAAATCAAATAAACTAAATTTTAGTCAAACATTTAGGCCAAAATTTATTTAGCCACATGTCTTTTAGTAAAAAAAAAAAATCGCAATAAAAAAAAATAGCTACCTAGCGGGAACAGCGACACTAATACAGCGATCAGAAAAATGATCGCTTAGTGACGCTGGCAATAGGGAGTGAAAGGGTTAACTAGGGCGGTGATCAGGGGGTTAAAACTTTATTAGGGGGGGTGGGGGGGCTATCCTGAACCTAACACTAACTGTTTTTTACAGTGCCTGTCACACTGACACTAAATGCAGTGATTAAATCACTGCATTCAGTAACACTGTGACAGGGGGGTGGGGGGGGCGATCACAAGGGGTTAATATGCCTATGTGAGTGTGTGTCAGTGTTGTGTTGGTGCACACTTACTTGTCATGTCTTCTCTCATCAGCAGCGCTGGGAAACAGCGCTGCGATGAGAGAATACATCATTTCCTCCTTCCTGTGTAAACACAGGAGGAGGAAGTGACAGGCTGGGAGCGCGCTCCCATTGGCTGGGAGCGATCGCGGGGGGGGCGGAAAACACGGACATCCGCCCGCAGATCCCGGATCGCTCCCAGATGTAGGGAGACCCCCGCACGCCGCGGAGGGGGTCCCGATGGGACCCCCGAACCGCACTCAGGCGGGGACGTAAATTTACGCCCTTGTGCCTGTACGAGCCATGTTGTAGCCGTATATGTGCGTGCGGGGGTCTTTAAGTGGTTAAACTTGACCAACCACCTTAACACTGGTAAAAAAAAACTGAGGTACTCTCCATTTGGGAGGGGTTATATAGGGGAGGAACTCAATTCTTTTTTTTTTTTCTTTTCTTTTCTTTACTTTTCTTTTCTTTTTTTTTTTTCTTTCTTTCCACATCAGCTACTACTGAACTTTAGAGAGCCGTTCATGGCATGACCTTTCGATCCTCTCTGTATACATTTTTGCATCATCTGTGGTTGACAGTTCATGCTCTGTGTCTCACTTTTCAGAGCTATGGCTGAATATTTTCGTATGCTTATACTTTTTTTTTTTTTTTTTGTATATTAGATATTGTTATTGCGAGTAGAGTAGCATTCCCTTTGGTTAAATTTTAATACTTAAACGGTTGATTATCCTCTTCACTACCCACTCACTTGATCCATAGCTGGTGTTCGTCATGCCCCACCCATTCACCCACCCCCCCCCCCCCCCGTGGCCCCCCCGGACTCCATAATTTTGTTTCTGATAGTTAGCTGTTTTGTGTCTTCTGTACCAAATTGATCTCTCATTTTTGGGTAAGGAAGTTCCTGTTAACACCTTCACCTAATATATATATTTCCTTTAGGTTCAGCGGATCTCTATCGCACCGGGCCTCTCAGATTCTCAACATAGCTCCACGTTTTTTTGTACATCCTCCACTTAAGCCATTTGGTCTCAACCTTTTCCTGGGTTTCCGTGGTGTTCTCCCTTAACTTTTCCATCATATACGTTTCTTCTACCCCGTCCACCCACTGCCATATTTGAGGGCTATCCATGTCTTGCCACTTTTTAGGGATAAGCCTTTTTGCGGCGTTTAGTAAGTGGGGGAATAGTGACTGCTGGTATTTCTTGATGCCATCGCATCCCCCGTGGAATAATACTACCCACGTTTTTTTTTTTAGTTCAGTACCAGTTATTACCCTGATCTGCTGCAGTATGGCGTCCCAATATTTCCCAATCACCGGACAATCCCACCATAGGTGTGCCATTGTGCCTCTGTCTGCACATCCCGCCAACATCCGTCGGGTAGCCCGTTATTAAAGTTACTTAGTTTGGCTGGAGTTATGTACCACCCTGAGATGCATTTATAATTCATCTCTGCAGTACGCGAATCAGTGGCGGAGGCATGAACCAGAGACATTAATTTATTAACTGTGAGTTCCCCCCTAGTGATTCCCAGTTCCCTTTCCCATTTTCCAACAAAGGGGGCAACTGGTGCCCCAATCTTACTAAGAATTTTATATATTTTAGATATAGTGCCCTTAGTGATCACCCCAGTGCAAATTTTTTCTAATGACGTCAGCTCCAACCCCGACCTCAATGGTCTGGGGAGCTGCTGTACGAAGTGGCTTAGCTGCATGTAGTGCCATCTATCGAGGTTCCATGTGTCAACTCTGGATTTCAGGACCTCGAAAGTGGCCAGCTCGCCATTCGTTATCGTGTCCCCTAAATACACACATTCTTTTTTAATCCACTTCCCCCCAATTTTCGTTTCCCCCGGTGGGAAAAAGGCATTTTCTTTTAGATTAATGAGTGGTGAGTTGAATTTACTAGCAAGTGACATCTGTACCCTATCCCACATCCTCAACGTGCTTTTTGTCATTTCAAAAACATTGTGTGTAATAGTCCTATATTGTGTAGGTATCCATAGTATTTTACTCAGTTGCGTCATGTCTTGTGATTTTTCTATTTGAAGCCATCTTAACTCGTGCTTATCTCTGGCCCATTCCACCGCCCGTGAAAGGACCGCTGCTTTGTAGTAACTTTTAATATCCGGTACTACTAGTCCGCCGTCTAGTTTGTCGAGTTTTAGGATGGATAGGGAAATTCTATGTTTTCTATTTTTCCAAATATAGTTCATTAATATAGCGTTTAATATTCTTAGATATTGTGGGGATAGCGAGATTGGGATTAATTGAAATTTGTAAAGTATCTTGGGGACATAAATCATTTTTAGCATATTGATGCGGCCCATCCAAGATACGGGTTTATTTATTGTCTTTTTTAATTCGTTTTTAATTTCATTTAGCAGGGGTATATAGTTTGACTTATAGATCTTTGAAACCGAGTTGGCTAGTTTTATTCCTAAATACGTTAATTCTTTCCGCCAAGGGAAGTTGCATATCTCTTTAACCTGCCTGGCCTCGGTTTTCTCCAAACTTATATTTAATATCTCCGATTTTACGATATTGACCCTAAAATTAGAGATATAGCCGTATTGCCGCAGGGTCCATAGCAGCCTAGGTATGGTATTTACAGGGTCGGAAATGAAAAACAAAACGTCATCCGCGAACGCGGCTAGTTTATGCTCCTCGTCGCCCACCCGGACTCCCTTGATAGCGGAGTCTTTTCGGATCTTTGACAGAAGGGGTTCTAATGACAAGATAAATAATAATGGGGACAAGGGGCAGCCCTGTCTCGTCCCATTACTCATCCTAAATGAGTTCGAGAGGGTGCCGTTTATCATGATTCTGGCTGTTGGCCGATGGTATAAAGCTTCGATCCATCCTCTAAACCTGTCCCCTAAGCCAATTGACGTCAGTGTCTGCATCATGAACCCCCAGTCTACCCTGTCAAACGCTTTTTCGGCGTCAACTGACAGGAATAGACTGGGGGGTCCCGCTTGCCTAAGCCTCTGTATCAAGAGGAGAGCCCTTATGCCGTTGTCTTTGGCTTCTCTGCTGGGTACGAATCCAACCTGGTCAGGATGTATTAAAGACTGGAGAACTCCCTTTAGGCGCTCCGCCAAGACCTTAGCAAAAAGCTTAACGTCATTGTTCAACAAGGATATAGGTCTATATGCAGAGCACAGGGAGCTATCCTTCCCCTCTTTTAGGATGATCGCCACCGAAGCAGCCAGTGCATCTTGACTCAGCCCGCATTCCCGTCCCAAGCTGTTAAAGTAGCTACATAGTTTTGGTATAAGAATTACGCTGAACTTTTTATAATATGTGACCGTGAACCCATCGGGGCCCGGGCTTTTCCCAGGAGCCATGTTTTTCAAGGCTTTTTTAATTTCCGCTTCTGTGATAGGTCTATCTAGGTTCTCGGTAGTGTCCTCATCTACCTTTGAGGCCTGCTTCATCTATAAATGTCTGGTTACGAGCTCTCCTCTCCTCTTTACTTCCCGGCTGTTGTTCTATGTTATATAGCGCTTCATAATATTTCCTAAAAGTTTCACCGATATCCGCTGTTAAGTGTGCCAGCTCCCCGTTTTCATTTTTAATTTTATCGATAAAGTTCCTCGTTTTCTTTTTTTTGGCCATTTTCGCTAATTGTTTGCTGGATTTATTACCCCATAAGTATGATTCCCTAAGGATATTATTATATTTTATCCTAGCTTCCTGTTCCATATCTTCCTTTAATAGATCTCTTTTTATTGTCAAGTTAAGGAATATCTCTTTTTGGCCTAGTTCTTTATGTTTTTGCTCCAGATGCCTGATTTCTTTAACAAGTAGGTCCCGCTGCCTGTTTCTTTCCTTCTTTCTACGAGCCCCCTCAGATATTAATATCCCGCGGATGTACGCCTTGTGCGTCTCCCATATAGTTGCACTCGATATACCGTCGGTTTCGTTAATCTCAAAGAATTGTTTAAGTTCCTCCTCTACTCTCTTTGCTCCGTCCTTATCCTGAATTAGGTACTCATTGAGACGCCATACTGTCCGTTTACTGATCGGTAGATCCGTCCTAATTTTCATTATGATCGGGGCATGGTCGGATAAAGCCATTAACCCGATTTCTGTAGCCGTAAACGAGTCCAGCAGTCTGTGGTCAACCAATATATAATCAATTCGGGAGTACGTACCATGGGGTGGGGAAAAGAACGTATAGTCTTGTACGTGGGGATGAAAAGCCCTCCAAGCGTCAACCAATTGACATTCCTTAATCTTTTGTTTTATTTTCTGTCTCGGTAGACAATTTATTTCCCTACCCAGGGAGGTACTATCGAGTCTAGGGTTAAAGACAAAGTTTAAATCTCCCATTATTATTGTATGTCCCTCCGCAAAAGATTTTATTTTACTTAGAATCCTTATTAAATATTTAATCGGGTGGGCATTAGGTGCATATATGTTAACTAAGGTATATACAGTATTCCCAATTTTTCCTTTCAGACCCAGATATCTACCCTCTGGGTCTGTAAGCCTCGCCTCCAGTGTGAAGCTTACCTTTCTGGCAAACCCGATAGCAACCCCTCTGGAGCGGTTTGATATCGAGTCACCATAGAACCAAGTAGGGTATGTTGGGGAAAACAATTTTATATTCGATTCAAGGGAAAGGTGAGACTCCTGGATAAACACCACGTCCGCCTTGTATTGTTTGATTTCTTGCAGGACCTGTATTCTTTTGAGCCTTGCGTTTAAACCTCTCACATTATATGAAAGGAAGGTCAACTCTTCCATTCCTTTGTACGTCGACTATATGCCTTATAGCCATTTTGGAATCTTGGGGGACCACGTTCCCCTATCCCACCCCAGTGACCCTCCCAACCCCCCCTTCCCTTGTCCCCGAACCCCCTCGATCCCCCCCCCACCCTTCCCTGGCCTAAACGAGGCCTCTGAACCGTAGGAGACTACGTGTCTCATTACCTACAGGTTCTCTTCTAATGAGGTATTGATGCTTAGCGCCCATCCCTGCCTAGCGCAGGGCTGATCTTTCGGCAGGTTGTGGATCTCGTCTAAGGGGGGCCCCTCCCCGCCCCCTCATCTCCCCCCCTCTCCCCCCTCCTCCCGCCGCTCCCATTCCTCCCATCCAGGTAATTCTATTCTAGGCAAATTCAGTTTACCGCAGAAGCCTGAGAGGTCTTCCGGAAACACTAATTTTGCCGTGATCCCCTCTCTCTGGCCAATAAGAGAGGACGGGAAACCCCATTGATATTTAACATTTTGTTCCCTCATCTGTTCAAGGAGAGGTTTGAGGAGTCTCCTTCTGTTTAAAGTTTCCCATGCTAGGTCAGGGTAGATTTGTAGCTCCACATCGCCATTTCTCATAGGAGATGATCTTTTCAGTTTTGACCAAATCTCAGCCTTGTCCTCATAATATCTGAATCTGATTATTATGTCTCTTGGTCTTTCGCTGCCGTTGTCCTTGTACCTCCCTACACGGTGAACTTGTTCTATTTTGAGGGGTTTCCCCTCGTCTCTCTCCATGAGTGGTATGAACATGTTATTCATTATTTTTCTAAAATCCTCGCCCCTTTCTTCTCTCATGCCACGGATTCTCAGGTTTTGTCGTCTATGCCTGTTCTCCTGATCTTCTAAACGGTATCTAAGCAGCCTTTGATTGAGTTTCAGAGCACAGTGTTGTCTTTTAATCGCGTTCAGTTCTATCTCTTGTTTGTCAATTTTTCCTTCTATCTCCTCCACCCTTGATAGTATGTGGCTTATATCATTTCTTAACGCACTGATTTCCTCTTTTATAGCATTTTCTAATCTCATCAACATTCCATCTAATTCAGTTCTTGTTGGTATATGTATCTCAGGCTCTTCCTCATCATCCTTACTTGGGTCTTGGTCCCCATCATTAGATGTATCTGTGGGCGGTGGATTAGATCCACCCAAGCCTTTTTTAGTTGTCCCTGATTTTGTAGATTTCTTCTTGGTGACCGGGCTTTTAGGATGTGCTTCTTGGGACATGTAGTGTCTTATTGAGCTTGTAGATGGGTTTTCTTTAGGTGTTTTCGGGGCGGAGCCCCTTGTGGTCTTACTCATACTGTGTCTGTTTCTTGCTCTAATTCGCTTCCCCAGTTTAAAATATAGGGGTTTACTTATGTCCCGACCAATCAATGGATCGAATCCGATCGCTTAAATCCAAAAGTCCCGTTTCCGGTTCTCGCCCCGTAAAGGTTTAATATGTATTTTACCCTATTGTTCACGCTTTGGGTTGGGTTGATAGGCATCAACTACCTACCCTATGTAAGGTGCTACGCAGTGAAGGGTTGTTTGAGGGTTTTGTACTGAGGGACCAATTTCAAATGTTGATGGGCTGGTGGGTTGGCTAGTAACTGACTGCTTATGTTCAAAAGCCCAATTGTCCTATATTTGTACCCGGGGGGTTCTGAGGTTAATATCAGACCTGACTTCGCCTATACTGATCGACTATTCAGGTATATGCAGCTTATCCTTCTAGTGGGGGGGCATAGGATCCTCTTGTTTTATAGCTGAGCTTTACCGAGCCGGTCCTCTTCAGCACGGCCACTGCTGTCCAGAGTAGGAGCTTCTCCTGCTCGGGGGAACGCTCCCCTGCAGATCCCTTCCCCTCGATTATATTTCAGGATCACTCCCCCCCTACACACTTCTCCAAGACCCCCTGGGTCACCCACGCACTTGGCCAGCAAATTTGTTATATTTTCAATGTGGTTCCAGTATGGTTCCAGTCTGGACAATGTCCTTCAGGTGTCTATACTATGATGCAGTAACTCGTTCAGTCCTGTATATATGCCCTCATTACATTCTTTACCATCTTTGTCTTCACAGTATCATAGAACATAAAAAATAAAAATAAAAATAAAGAAATCCTTGGTCTTACCCACTTTGCTGAGTCTGATGCTGGTTTAGCGATGTAAGCAGCCTCTTGGTCAATAGATGTAATAATGGAGATTTTACCTGATATCCTCCAAGAAGCGTGTTTGACCGTTGTTGCAGGGGGTCAATATCTCCTCCCCCCGGGTCAGTCGTAGGGAGTAGCAGGTAGTGGTTAAGATAGATTGCAGGGCGATCAAGGGGGGAGAGAGGGGGGGGCGCCCGCTACTTCTAGCAGGTTTCCGACCAGCGAGTGACCGAGGAAACAACGTCCTTTGTCTGCTCGCATGCCCGACTCCACATAGCCCGCCGGTGTCTATCCCCGAGCTGCCCACGGGTGTCCGGGGCTCTGGTCCTTACCGCTCCATAGGAGCTAATCGGCTGGCGGACGGGGGGGGTGCTGTTCCTGGCCGTGCTGTTTGATTGTGGGGGCGGCGGACAGACTCTCACCCTGCCGCACTCCGCCCTCAGATCCTCCGGCGTCTCTCCTTCACTCCCCCAGCTGGATCCACGGCGGCGCGATCAGCATCTCCCTCCGCATGCGTGCTTCACGTGCAGCACGTCATGGCGCAGGGGAGGAACTCAATTCTAATTGGGTTTGCCAGTGTCCAATCACTTGTGGTGACTACATAACCCATTAAGTATTTAAGGCTGTTTCTCGTGATGTATGATCAAGAAAATGGGATGGAATCATCTGTAGTGCAACAAATTTAGGATCCTTCACATTTGTATTGTGTTTGCAGTCAAATTTAGTGTGTTTTTTTTAAATGGATATATGTCCATATTTGAATTTCTATAGCTTGGCCACAGTTGTACTTTGACTGTCGTCTAATTTAATTCTTAAATGCAAATCTCCAACGTTTAGCTTTTTAAATTTCCTTAGAAATTTCTTGTTCATAACAAATCAGAGATTGGTTTAGTAGGATGCAAACAAACTATGAATGTACTGAATGATTGGGCCACCCGGCACTAGGATTGAACCCAGGTAGCCTGATCTTCAGTAGACTGCAAGTAGTAGCTCAGAAATGTAGGATTGAGGAGCAAGGCAGTCTGACGAGTTTTAACGTGCCAGTGAACATTCAAAAAATGAAAACATGAAAAGGTAGGCATTGTCTTCTAATCTTTTTAGGAGCATTGTTAGTTTTTTGGTAATGTCCACGTGGCTGGCAAAATCAGGGTGTATGGCAGTTGAGCTGGAATTCTGAAATGTGCAGTAAACAATGGATATTTGAGTAATCTCCCCATGATGATCCTTGACAGGCGAATGGCCAAGTTTGCTTAGCAGCATTTTTGAACTAGTCCTTGAGTAAGCAGTTCCTAATTTATTGCCATGACTAAAGTAGTAAAAAATTATTCAGATTAGTGCAAAAATAATAGTGTAGAAATGAATTGAGCAGGATGTGCAGATTTGCCTGTTCTTGATTAACCACATCCCACCCACCATATAACAGAATGACGTGCGCAAAGTGGTTAAGTTATCCTGACTGGACGTCATATGGCATGGGTCCTCAAACTACGGCCCTCCAGCTGTTCAGGAACTACAATTCCCATCATGCCCTAGTCATGTCTGTGAATGTCAGTTTTACAATGCCTCATGGGACTTGTAGTTCCGACACAGCTGGAGGGCCATAGTTTGAGGATCCCTGTCATATGGCGTGCAGCAGGATAAGCCACGATCGCGCACCCACAACTCTGATACACCCAACTCTGATCTTGGTAAAAAGCCTATGACCAGCTGATCAGAGTGTTATGCCTGTCAGTGCCCTTCACATATGCAAAACGCTGCCCATCAGTAATGCCTGTCAGTACCTCATCAGTGCCATCTATTAGTGCCCAGCAGTGCTGCCTGTCAGTGCCGCCTGTCGCTGCCCATCAGTGCTGCATATTGGTGCCGCCTCATCAGTGTCAGTCTGTGACGGGAAAAACGTATTTTTTAACAAAGAAAAACATATTTAAAAAAAAGTTTTTGTTTTGTTTAGCAAAATATAAAAACCCCAGTGGTGATCAAATACCACTAAAAGGAAGCTCCTATTCTCATTCAAAGTGTTACAGCACTGAAAGCTGAAAAGTTGTCCTGGGCAGGAAGGAGAGAAAGTGCTCTGTATTGAAGTGATTAAGCAGGCAAAATACAATGTGAAGGTGTTTTTTTTTTTCTTGTTCCGGTTTTCAACACTTTAACTAGACCTTGCCTAACTAAAATACGTTTGTTGCTGTTGAAACAAAAAAAAAAAACCTAGGGCAACTTGAGAATGCAAAATCTGGTGCAGATGGTAGCCAATCGGCTTCTAACTTCAGCTTGTTCTATTAAAGTGGATGTAAACCCATAAACTAAAACTGGAGAGTGTAAAATCTGGCACAACTCTACATAGAAACCAATCGGCTTTCCTTTTTTTTTTTTTTTTTTTTTTATGTCACAATTTAAGTATAAGATTTCCTATCATCTGTGCCCAGTCTTGCCACACAGAGTTAATCCAGATCTGAGTAATCTTTTAATGTTCAGTGAAAATGAACAGAATTCCAGATAAAAACTCTCTCTTCTTGCTTTGAGTGACAGGTTATTTACATATCTAGCTTGGACATGTTTATCATATGTTATGTTATGTTTATCATAACATGAGGTATAAAAAGTGAGAAATCCACCCCTCCCCCACATAACACATCCTGGTTAATATACAATGAACTTTGGGTCACCTCATGTTATGATAAACATAACATAGCAAATGATAAACATGTCCAAGCTAGATTTGTAAATAACCATTAGTATGTCAAAGGTATCTTCTTAAGATCCAGATCTCAATCCTATTGCTTTTCCAAATTAATGCAATATGAAATCTCTTTAGTGGTATAACATAAAGAATACAGCTAAAGCAACTGTTCCTTGTAATTTTTTTCATAGTAAAGCAACTAAGGTTTATTTTTACATTTTGTTACATAATATCCACCTACCCTCTCCTTTATGTTGTGTGCAACTAACTAATGATTGTAATATTGCTTTGCTGCTTCATCCCTTGTGCTGCTGCATTTTTGCTCTGTTGCTCTTTTTTTTTTTTTTTAACTTTGTGTCTGTTTTACTTTCAGGTGGTGGTGCCATTTCTGAGCTCCTTTGAGCTTATCTCTATGATTCTTGAATCTACAATAATTTGTCGCCCTGAAGTTCCCATTACACTTGGACTGGTCCATTCCAGTGACAATAAACGGGATATTCTCGTAAATATGTCATGTATTCCAACAAGGAGCAATAGAAACCTTGTGTTTTAATAACAGGCATACTTTTAATATATGAAGCTGTGGATTTATCAAAAGGTATATTGGATACATTGGAACCATATTTCCCACATTGCTTTGCCAGAATGAAAACATTTGATTCAGTTTTACTTTGACACCAGTTGACAGTTTGGACGTTTCTTGCTTTTTATACAAGTGGAATATCTGTACAACTCCCTCTTTCTTGAACATAAAAAATCAACCATGTATGAAAATGGAGAATCATATGTGAAAAAGCGGCCTTCTTTAATCTTAATTAAAGAAAGGATTCTGGCATTTTTGGTTTTATATTTTTGATCCCATGGATTTCTCTCTGTCCCTCAGAGGTGGGGAAATAAAACTGCCTTGTATTTGTTTATATTGTGTTGTTTCTTTTTCAGAAGTGTGTTTGTTTTTATTGTCAAATAAGTCTTTATTCAGAAAATGCAAAGAAAATTTCCAAGATATAATATGTAATACAACAGATACAAGATATAAAGTTTACAGCATGCAACCAGTGTCTTACATTTACAAAGAAATCATTTTGAGACATTGTGAGTAGAAGCAATACTTTTTAACTGGTCGTTAAAGGGCTTCTGCAAAATATAGGAGGGAGTTTAGTATATTTTAAATGCACAGCTTTGCACTCGTCCATCTGACTACTGTGTTTCCCCGAAAATAAGCCCGGGTCTTATATTAATTTTGGTAACAAAAGACACCGTAGGGCTTATTTTCAGGTAGGTCTTATCATGCTTTGTGCTGTCTCTCTCTCTCTCCCTCCCTGTCACAAATCCCCTGTGTAAAAGTGCTTGTAGAATGTTGGAATCACAAAGCAAAACTGCTGCATGCTGAGCTGTAGTGCCACATACCTTCTTATAGTGCCTGAGACACGACGGAGGTCTGCAGGGGAATTGGGACCCGAGATCCCCCGCTGACATCTTGGAGAGGTGAAGATAAGCTGAGTGCATTCCTTCGCCTGCCAGAGCTCTGCACAGGGAGTGGAGCTGAGATCTCCCACTGGCATCTTGGAGAGGTGAAGATAAGCTGAGTGCAGATTGTCACTTACTTAGCCTGCCGGAGCTCTGCACAGGAAGGGGAGCCGAGATCCCACGCTGGCATCTCAGGGAGGGAGAGATCAGCTGAATGCAGCTTGCAAATTACTTAGCCTGCTGGAGCTCTGCACAGGGAGGGTGGCCGAGAACCCACGCTGGCATCTCAGGGAGGGAGAGATCAGCTGAGTGCAGCTTACACTTTCTTAGCCTCCCGAAGCTCTGCACGGGGAGGGCAGGCGAAATCCCCCGCTGACAGCTGGAAGGAGAGGAGCAGGAGATCAGCTGATCGCAGAGTGGCACAGGTACTTGGCACATTTGTATCACATAGACACACACAGTACACTATACACTCCTGCAAGGGAGCAGTGTATGCACTATATACACACACAACTCTACACTAGGGCTTATTCTCGGGGTAGGGTTTATTTTGCAGCCCTTTCCGATAATCGCAGTAGGTCTTCTTTTCAGGGGAAGGTCTTATTTTCGGGGAAACGCGGTATATATGATTTGCATTGTGTCATTGTCATCTACTTATGACTTGCAATACCTAAATATCAGTCAATGAAAAATTAAGAATATGATATTAATATGCCTAAAACAAGTACCAAAAGTTAGTGACTTCACAAGTATGAGACTAGTGAGGGAAACCAGGAAGAGACCTTTGAGATTGCAGAGACTATGCACACAACTGTTGCCTGGGGGCACAACCAGTCGCAGCTTTATGAGAGAAACCTACCTAAAAGATTCTGTGGCCTAATGAGACCAACATTTTAAACTTCTGTTTGGTGTAAACATACAACCCTCACTGGGAAGCATGGTGGTGGCAGAATCATGCTGTAGGGATGCTTATATGCAGCAGACCATGGATGGCTTAGGTAGAATAAATGCAGCATGATAGAAAGACATTTTCAGGAAAAGCCTGATGCAGTCTACTTGAAACTTTTGTCTAAAAGCAGGACAGTAACACCAACCAAAAAAACAACAAAACAAGCAATACACAAAATTGACTTAAAAACAATGCTAAGGCCTTGGTATTGTCAGGCCAGATCTCAATTCAATGGAGAATTTTGCATCTTGATTTGAATAAGGCAGTTCCCTCGCGACTAAAAATGGAGACAAAATGAATTGTCTAGATCAGGGGTCTCCAAACATTCTAAATAAAGGGCCGGTTCACTGTCCTTTAGACTTTAGGGGGGGCCGGACTGTGGCCATTGGGAGTACAAAATGTCCCAATGTCAGTGGGAGTTAACAGTCCCCAATGTCATTAAGAGGAATTGTGCCCCAACATTGGTTTCATTGGGCCCCATTGTTGGTGTCATTGGGAGGAATTGTGCCCATTGTTGGTGTCGTGGGTAGGAATCCGCCCCATCGTTGGTGTCATTGGGAGAAATTGAACACCATCATTGGTGTCATTGAGAGGAATTGTGCCCTTCATTGGTGACAGTGAATCAAATAGCACCCCAAGGGCCAGTTAAAAGCAAGAAAAGGGCCGCAGTTTGGAGGCCACTGGTCTAGATAAACAAAGCTTACAGAAATGTATCTATATAGACTTAAGGCTGTAATGTGGCCAAAGGTGCATTTCTAAATACTGATTTGTGGGGGTATATAGCTATGCAGTCAGTGTTTATTTATTTTTTCCCCAGCTTGTCGTGAGTCCTTAGGAGAACTGATATCATCTCTCTGAGAAAAGCAAAACCTTTTTTTTTCTTTGTCATGACAGTTTTTTCTTTCACCAAAGTCCTTCAGATGCTGCAGAGACATTGGGGCTTCAGGATCAATTCCCTCATTTGTTCCTTCCTCTTTGGTGGTCATCTAGGCACATGGTGTAACACATTGTTAGCCATATGCTGCTCTACCAGACAGGTGATCCTTGGTCCTGGTACTGTAGAACTCATTCCCTAAAAAAAACCCTGCCAGATGGACAAATAATGCTGCATAGGGATTGACTTGGTCCCTGTTTATCTGCCTTGGAAGATCTGCAGATTTGAAGATGCCTGCAGTGAGTAAAGGCTGTTACCATTTAAACAGACCAAGTGTGCTGTGCTAGTCCCCCAATGGGCTTGTTAGCTAAGTGCTATCTGCAGCATTTTCTGTCACAGGCAAGCTGCTTGGGAGGAATGTTTTTTTTTATTTTTATGTATATATATATATATATATTCTCACAAAAGTAAGTACACCCCTGACATTTTTGTAAATATTTTATTATCTTTTCATGTGACAACACTGTAGAAATTACACTTTGTTACAATGTAAAGTAGTAAGTGTATAGCTTGTATAACTGTAAATTTGCTGTCCCCCTCAAAATAACTCAACAGCCAATAATCTAGTCTAAACAGCAGGCAACAAAATTGAGTACATCCCTAAGAGAAAATATCCAAATTGGGCCCAATTAGTCATTTTCCTTGCCCAGTGCCATGTGACTCAATAGTGTTACAAGGTCTCAGGTGGGAATGGGTGTGTTAAATTTGGTGTTATCGCAATTGCTCTCTCATACTTGTCACTGCCCATTCAACATGGCAAAGAACCCTGAGGATCTGAAAAAAAAGAATTGTAGCTCTACATGAAGATGGCCTAGGCTATAAGATGATTGCCAAGATCCTGAAACTGAGCTGCAACAGTGGCCAAGACCATTCAGCGGGTTAACAGGACAAGTTCCACTCCGGCCTTCACCATGGTCGACCAAAGAAATTGAGTGCTCAGTGTCATATCCAAAGGTTGTCTTTGGGAAATAGACATGAGTGCTGCCAGCATTGCTGCAGAGGTTGGAGGGTTGGGGGGTCAGCCTGTCGGTGCTCAGATCATACTGCATCATATTGGTCTGCATGGCTGTCATCACAGAAGGAAGCCTCTTCTAAAGATGATGCACACAAAAGCCCACAGTTTGCCGAAGACAAGCAGACTAGGGACATGGATTACTGGAACCATGTCCTGTGGTCTGATGAGACCAAGATAAACGTATTTGGTTCAGATGGTGCCAAGCGTGTGTGTCATCAAGCATGGTGGTGGGAGTGTCATTGTCTGGGGCTGCATAAGTGCTTCCCGCACTGGAGAGCTATAGTTTATTGAGGGAACCATGAATGCTAACATGTACTGTGACATACTAAAGCAGAGCATGATCCCCCTCCCTTCGGAGACTAGGCCGCAGGGCAGTATTCCAACATAACAACCCCCAACAAACCTCCAAGATGACCACTGCCTTGCTAAAGAAGCTTAGGGTAAAGGTGATGGACTGGCCAAGCATGTAAACCTCAAACAGAAGGTGGAGGAGCGCAAGGTCTCTAACATCCACCAGCTCTGTGATGTCGTCATGGAGGAGTGGAAGAGGGCTTCAGTGGTAACCTGTGAAACCTCTGGTGAACTCCATTCCCAAGAGGGTTAAGGCAGTGCGCCTCCACTGTGGGGACGCTCAATGTTTAGTGTAAGGACCACAGATTACGGGGTGCCTTGGCGCGGCTCTGCGGCTCACGCATGCGTTTGCAAATGCGTGCGGACAAAACCCCTGTTTTTAACGCAAACTGTTAGACAGGTTAATTGGTTGTCCTGCAAGCTGGTCGGTAAGTAGGCTTGGTTTTTCCCTGGGCATTCCCCAGGTTTTTGTTGTTAAGTGCTGGAAAATGGTGGCCACACAAAATATTGACACTTTGGGCCCAGTTTGGATATTTTCACTTAGGGGTGTACTCACTTTTGTTGCCAGTGGTTTAGACATTAATGGCTGTGTATTGAGTTATTTTGAGGGAGACCGCAAATTTACAATGTTATACAAGCTGTACACTCGCTACTTTTACATTGTAGTAGTGTAATTTCTTTAGTGTTGGCACATGAAAAGATATTTACAAAAATGTGAGGGGTGTACATGTTTTTGTGAGATAGTGTATACACACAATGCTTGGGCACCGCACTGAGCTCACAGCCGCCATCACTAGTCAACATGTCTTTTGGGCTCCATTATGCATTCAGTGAGGATAGCAGGAAATCCCTTACCTGTACGGAGCACCCTGCAACCATCGGATAAGTTCCAGAACCGATCAATCTTCAGGTCCAGGCCAATGCTTTTTGGCCTGGACCTGCTTATCGGTTCTGATGAATGAAATGCTTCCCCTGCCTGTAAGTGTAAACACAGGCAGGGGAAGTGATGTCATCTCCCCTTGTAGAATTTTTTTTCATTCTAGAGAGGACATCTCTCCATAAGTTGCACCAATACTACCTTAACACCAGCACACGTAGGTACACTTGTCACCCCCGATTGCCCCCAGTTAACCCTTTCACTCCCTGTCACAGTGTCACCCAGTGCAGTTGTCAGATTTTTTACTGACCATTGTACTGGTGTCATTTGTGACACTAATCAGCATTGGAGCAGTAAGTGGTAGGCCCAGGTAGCTTTAGGGTACCCCCCTAATAAAAGTTTAACCCTTAATCACCCCCTGTCATCTGATCACAGCATTAGTGTTAAGGGTGACTCTGGTTAGTAAGTTATCTTTTTATAGTGTCAGGTTACCCGCCATATAGTACCTAAATAACGTTTTAACCCCCTGATCACCTGGCGAGTGACATCAGTTTTAGCGTCCTTTGGGCCCGCATTGCCCCAGGCAGGAATAAATTAGTGCCTGTAGCGCAAACACCCATGCACCTACACCTCCCTTAGTAGTATGGTGTCTGAAAGGATCTAACATCTGTACTAGCGTTCCCAGTAGTTTAGGGTTCCCAAAATTCAGTGTTGGCGGGATCAGCCCAGATACTTGCTAGCACCTGCGTTTGGCTCCTCCGCCAAGCCCACCCAAGTGCAGTATCAATCGATCACTGTCACTTACAAAACACATAACTGCAGTGTTTGCAGAGTCTGGCCTGATACCTGGGAACGCTACCAGTTTTTTTGGTAGTGTTTGAAGCAGTCGCTGACAACCGGGTGTGCTTTTTTCCTGTGAGTTTCACTAGTTGTACCAGTAAATTTAGAGGCCACAATGTCCAATCGAAGGTACACTAGTAAAGAGGCCTACACGTTTCTGAGCATGACAGATGAGAGTGAAGAAGAACCGAAGGGCTCTCGTATGGAGCAAAGAGACAGTACTAGTGCCACAAGTCATCCTACTGGTGAACTGGCAAACCCCAGCGGCCTAGTACATCCTGGTCGTACATCCAGCACTGCAGTAACACTTGGTGATGTGGTGAGTCCCATAAATGCAGTTCAAGCTATTGAGGTGGCTAGCACAAGTAGTGTCCCACAGCCACCAAGAAGACAGACAGGCCCATAGTGCCCTTCTTGCTGCATTTGCCAATCCTAATTGGGAGTCCACCGCTTCTGCAGTACCCGTACTTTCCTAATTTCCTGGCCAACCTGGAATTCAGTTGATTTTAAGTCGCTTTTTTTTCTGTTTTTCATGGAAGATCTCTATAGATCTGTTGTTGACCAAAGCAATTTGTATGCTGGTCAATTCATTGCCGCTAATCCCCAGATGACACTTGCCAGAGATTGGAGACCTATTACGGTTTCTGAATTTAAGACCTTTCTGGGCATATCCCTCCTCATGGACATAACTAAAAAATGTGAGTTGCAATCATATTGGTCCACTGACCCAATTCACCATATGCCTGTGTTCTTTGCCTCCATGACCAGGACATGATACAAGGAGATCTCACGGTTTATGCATTTTAATGACCATGAACTCTGTCGTCCTCAGGGTGACCCTGAATACGATCAGTTCTACACAATTCAGTCCCTTGTAAAGCACTCGTTTACTCCAGATCAAATTGTGTACGTTAATGAGTCCCTGTTTGAGTTTTCTGGCTGCTTGTCATTCAAACAGTATCTTCCCAGCGAGAGTGCCAGATATGGGGGTCAAGATGTATAAGCTCTGTGTCAGGGCAACAGGCTATACATATAGTTTTATGTTTTACGAGGGAAGAGATAGTTACGTAGAGCCGGAGAACTGCCACGCTAAATAGGGAGTGCTGGTAACATTGTGTGGGATTTGGTGTCACCCTTATTCGGAAAGGGGTTCCACTTGTACGTGGACAATTATTACACAAGTCTGACACTGTTTAGTCACTTGTTTGATCATGGAATTGAGGCATGTGGCACTGTGTGATCTTATCTCCTGGGTTTGTAGATTCCCGTCTTGGGCTGGGGGGGGAGAGCCTGCTTAAGATGGGAATCTACAACCTTAATGAGGGAGGGGTGGACCTAAACGACCAGTTGATGGCGCTGTACTTAACTGCCCGTAAGGCCAGAAGCCGGTACAAAAAAATGTCTGTATACTTATTCCAATTGGCTCTGCTGAACGTTTATGTGCTATACAAAGCATCAGGATGAACTGGATCCTTCCTTAAATTCCAGAAGGAGATCATCACAGCCCTTCTGTTTCCAGACGGTGCTGTGGCCTAACTTCCCAATGCAAATGCAGTGAGCCGGCTGTATGGGAGGCATTTTCCATATGATCTCCCTGGTACCCCTACCAATCGATCACCCCAAAATAGATGTCGTGTTTGTTGTCTCTCCTGTTCTGACCAACCTGGTCTCTGCATCGGTGAATGTTTTGAATGCTACCACAGACTAGTGGAGTATTGGCATTAAAAAAAGCCCCAAATAGTTTTCGTTTTATTGTTTCTCTGTTCTCTCTCTATTGTCCTCTCTCTATTGTACTGTTTTACTGTATTTTTTTAACTGCAATTCTTTATTGTTACTATGTTTTATCATGTTTGCTTTTCAGGTATGTAATTCTTTTATAATTTACTGTGTTTTATTGTTAACGATTATTTTATTTTCAGGTACACCATTTAGCTGCAGCACTGATTTATTTATCAATGGTGAACCTTGGCACCTCAGATGTTTTGGAACTATATTTCCAGCAATGCTCATGCACAGTGTAGGCGAGCATCATGGGAAATGTAGTTTCAAAACCTCTGGCGTGCCAATGTTCACCATCACTGTGACAGACCAACACAAAGTGGCACATAGTTGTGAAGTAATAGGAAAATGATAAATGGTTTTCAATTTTTTTTTACAAAAAGATAGCTCAAGAGTAGGGATGAGCTTTGAATTTGATTTGAACATCGTCTGTTCGGACGTTCGGCGAATCTCGAACATTATGGGTCGTTCGCGACAAATTAGAGTGGCACGTCATGGCCTATAATTCACTGCGGCATCGCAGTACATTGCTGGATGATGATTGACCAAGCATGCACTATGACCCGCATGCTTGGCCAATCAAAGCGCCGTAAGCAAAGAACAATAGTTGGCCAAAGACAGGCTGGCTTTGGTCAATTATGTCTCAGGAAGTTTAGTACATGCCCCACACTATATAAGGCCACCTGTGTGGTGGCCTTGTGTAGTATGTTGCGGCGGTGGTGAAAGACAGACAGAGGGAGAGAGACAGTGTAATTTCAATTGAGTTAGATAGAGCAGGCAGGCGAGTCAGTTAGCTGCAGTTACAGTGTGTAGAGGATATATATGCATCCCAGGTGTTGTATACACTGTATTCAGTTTAGCTAGATCCGTTCCTGTATTCTCTTCCTAATATACTGACAGGCAGGCAGGTGATTGTGCTAGCTGCAGTATTTTCACTTAGTGTACTGTGTACTTTGCACAGTTTTCACCTAAAGCTACCTGAATACAATTGCTGATGTTCTCATACTAATGCCACAGGCAGGGTTCTGCAAGTATTGTCAGTTAGTGTACTGTGTCCTCTGCACATTTTAGAAGAAATATGTCATTAAAAGAAAACATTTAAAAAAAAACACATCAGAAGCACACTTCAATAACATTTTATACAATGTCCAACACTGTTCGCTCTACGATTTTATCAAGAATAAAAGAAGCAACATTTTTTTATTGTTTTTTTTTTTTTTTTTTTTTTTTTGTATTTAAGACATCTCTAATCAAGCAAAATGGGTCAAATTATACGCTATGTCACTGTTGTTAAAGGGAAGGTATCAATAATAGAGAGGTCTATAGATTTTTTTCATACCAAAGAGAAAGGTGGAAGTAGACTAGCCACAGTAATTATTAAAAACTGATAGAATTAATCCTAAGGATGCAAGGGGTCAGGGTATGATAATGCAGCTAGCATGGCTTCCAGGGAAGAATTTTGCAAGAAAATCAATATGCAAGATTTGTTCCATGTGCAGTCCATAGCCTAAACCTAGCAGGGGTACATGCAGCTTTGGTGAGTCCAGAGGTTAAAACCTTTTTGAAACTGAAAAAAGGTTTGTGATATTTTTCGTTTTTTGAATTTTTCCTATTTACATGAATATTTGATATCAGGGCACTACCTTGTGCAAAAATAATGCAAAACTGAAAACTTTAGTATGTTTAAACAGGCCCTTACAGAAAAAAACAGTTAAAGCGGGGGTTCACCCTAAAAAAAATTCTAACATTACATGGAGCTGACCTATGAGACCGACAGTATGCTGTTGTTTTTTTTTTTTTGCGTACATACCATTTTAGGGCTATTTTCATCCCCGGCTTCCCCGCGGGAGTGGGCGTTCCTAATCACAGGCTGTGATTGACATGCTTCCGACCAGCACATAATGCGCGTCACGAGTTGCTGAAAGAAGCCGAACGTCGGTGCGGCTCTATACGGCGCCTGCGAACTGACGTTTCGGCAACTCGGCTCTTATTTCGGAGAATTTTGTTCAGTTGGGGTACCCTCAAGTATACCTGTGGTGCTTCAGTACAATCCCCTCAGCAGGTTATTAGGGCAACGCTTGGGAGTTCTGGCTATTGATCTGAAGTTTGGGGAGGTATTCAGAGAACCCACCATATTTGCTCATAAGAGGTCACAGACCGTGAGAAATACCGTGATACATGCTGATTTCCAGAGTCAAGCTAGACCCAATGCTAATATCACGTGACTTAGAAGCTATCAATCACCATCATTGGCATGTTTTCTTATGACCAATGTGCCCAGTGTACTTTTGTAACACAGGATCATTCCTTCTGCACACCCAGATATAGGTAAGAGATTTCCTATCAAACCTTTTTCAACAGTATCAGGATATATGGCAAAAACAGAGAACTCAGGGTGCGTATAGGTGAACACAGAAGCAGTATTAGAACTTCCGATTTCATTTTCTAATTTTTGGTCGGCAGGATACAACTGTTCCCAGTTACACTTTGCAGCTATTAAAGGTGTTAATACTCCCAAGTGAGGTAGTTTGTATGTATATATTCTTCCACAATTTATCTTTGTTTTTTTTAAGAAATCTCTTTATGCTGCGCTGGGCCTCTTTCTCAAAATGTTTTTACATAGGAGTCAAAATTTGCTTCCTCACTGCTATTTCTATATATTTTTATATTTATATATATATATATATATATATATATATATATATATATATATATAATATGGGCCAGATTCACATACAATCTGTGGCGGTGTAGCGTAAGCCATTTACACTACGCCACCACAACTTAATGGAGCAAGTGCCGTATTGCCAAAGCACTTGCTCCATAGTTTGCGGCGGCGTAGTGTAAATGGCCCTGCGTATCCCCGCGTAATTCAAAGGGGGCGGCTTGTATTTAAATTAAGCGTGCCCCCGCGTCGATTGAACTGCGCATGGGCCGGCCGGGAAAAAAGCCCAGTGCGCATGCTCCAGCTCACGTCGGAAAGCGTTGTTGAAACCGACGTCAAAACGACGTGATCGTCACTTACGCAATGCCCTATTCGCGAACGACTTAGTAAAACGACGTAACCGACGGAAAAAGACGACGCTGACCCGACGCCATACTTAACATGGCAACGACGGAACTTCGTAAACCTACCCCTTATATAGCAGGGGTAGGTTTACGCTTCCGACGTAAACGACGACGGGGCGGCGTAAAAACGTTCGGGAATCATTTGCATAGGCAAATGAGAAAACAACGTAAAGGCCACCTAGCGGCCAGAAAAGTAATTACATCTACGATCCGACGGTGTAAGTGTTTTAAACCTGTCGGATCGTCACTGTATCTATGCGTAAGTGATTCTAGGAATCACGCATAGATACCCAGTAAAAAAAAACAGATACGACGGTGTTTCCTGCGATACACCGTCGTATCTCTTTTGAGAATCTGGCCAATAATGTTTAACTGATGGCAGTTTTTGTGCCACATGCAGACAGGTGGATCTCACTTGAGCAAGGGGTTTTTACTAAAATGTTTTTTTACAAAATGTTGTGATTCCCACAAACAGCAAATTCCTGGAAAAAAAATCATTCTAAAATAATTGGACCCTACTTGGTGAATATTTTGCATAATAAAAAGGCCAGACATTATTGTTATCATCCAGTCACAGATGGCCTATTCCTTGCAATGAATCCACTAATTGGGAGCATCAGTTGTAATTATTGGGTTGTTTATAGACCTTAACCAGTGCCATCTTAATAGCATCATGGGCCCCTGGGCAAAGTAATGCACTGGGGCCCCAACAGTGAATATGGTGACCTGCAGCATGCTACACGTGGGTATGGTTAAATTATGCTACATATTGGGCCTGGCTTTTTAGGCTGGTTAGAACTTTTAGTTGGATTTTGACCTATTTTTTTAAAATACTCTTTTACATTTTTTGGTAAGATATCAGTAGTGTAAATAGACCCCTGAAGTCTCACTTTTGATACAATAAAAGGGACGGAGGAACATATTTTCCAGTTGGGAATGAGTTGGTGCTTTAAACTAAAGGGATCTAGGGGGGCTCTGAGGAAGGAAGAGGGGTTGAAAAGGCTCTAAGGCAGGGGTAGGCAACAGTGGCGGTTGGTGTTTTTTTGGGGGGGCCCTCTATGGCACTAACTCTGCTGTAATTCATATGCCTGGTGACCCCAAAGGGTCCGGACACACGGAATAGGGGGCGGCCGCAGTGGCAGTAGATAGAAGGGGACTGGCAGCGGTGGTGTTGAGGGGGGGTCTCAGCGGTGGTGGTAGCAGTGTTGCTCGAGGGGGGGTGGTAGCGGTGGCAGTGGTAGTGTCATCCTCTCCCACCACCACCTTTGCCTCTTACTGATCCTATCCCCCACCACCACTGATCTCATCCCTATCCCCCCCCCCCCATCATCACCCCTGTTGTAGTGGTGATGGGGGGATAAGGATGAGATCTGTGGTGGTGGGGGGATGGAATCGATTTTAGTGCAAAATGTCACTTGACTTACCCGGAATCAATTGATTCCCCCTCAAAAATCCGTCACTGTGTCTCCTCCACGAATGCCTTGCCTCATTGGGTAGATGGGACAGGTACTTAACTCAACGCAGTTGCAGAGGGGCGAGCTCCTCCCCTGCCTTCACCCAATTGTCGTTAGCAGGTCTGCTGACTTTATTTTTTAATTTCCGCAGTCTCTCAACGCTCCACAGGCGGTCCACAGTCTCTCAGCGCTGTGCTGCCTCCTCTCTTACTCTCCTCAGCGAGCAAAAACCCCCCTCCCCACGGCAGAACAAACCACAGTCAGGCGGGCCCCTCACACAGACGGCAGACGACACGCTCTGATGGGGCCCCATGTTCACCTGGGGCGGCTGGGCTGTGCCTGCTGAATAAAATAACCCTGACCTTAACCACTTGCTTACTGAGCACTTAAACCCCCTTCTTGTCTAGAACAATTTTCAGCTTTCAGCACTCTCATCTTTGTATGACAGTTGCGCGGTCATGTAACTCTGTACCCAAATGACATTTTTATCATTTTGTTCACACAAATTGAGCTTTCTTTTGGTGGTATTTAATCACCACTGGGTTTTTTATTTTGCGCTAATAAAAACAAGAAAATACTGAACATTTTGAAAAAGAAAAAAGTTTCATAGTTTGTTTAACATTTTGTAAACAGGTAATTTTTCTCCTTGATTGCTGTGCGCTGATGAGGCTGCACTGATGGGTGCTGATAGGCTGCCCTGATGGACACTGATGGGTGGCACTGATAGTTGGCAGTGAAGGGCACTGATAGGTGGTACTAATGAGCACTGGTGGGCATTGATGGATGGCACTGGTGGGTGGCAATGGGGGCCCTGATGAGGCAGCCGCAGCTCTGTGTGAGGGACCGACGTTCCTCTGACAGAAGCTGTGATCAGCTTCTGTTTACATCACATGATCAGCTCTCATTGGCTGACAACTTATCACATGGTAAGGGGCTGGGATCGGCCCCTTACTCCGATCTGTGATCAGCCAAATTTCATAGACTCTGTGACCACAGCTATAGCATGGGCAGGAGGAGGTTAAAGAGACACTCAGCTTAAAAAAAAATGCTGCAGGTAAAGTAGTGGGGTCCTTTACCAGGCCATACCTACTGTCATTTAACTCACCTCTGAATGCATAAACCTGTCCTGGCATTACAGTTTTTCAGAATGCTAGGATTGATAGGCAGCTTTGGAATTAGCCCACGCTCACATTGCGCCGTTTTGGCATGCAATTCGACATATCAAATTGGGAATGCGATTTGACACTATTCCCAGCAATGGCACTGTCCGAATCGATGCAAAACTGACTTTGCAGCACTACACCGATTCCCAAAAGTAGTTCCTGCACTACTTTTGGGGACATCGGGGGTGATTTGAATAGACATCTGTGCATGAACCGACACTTGGACCCACACTTGGACTTGTCAAATTGATCCTGAAAAGACTGAAATGCAGGTTTAAAATCCTGTGAGTTCAGCTGAACTTGCATGATTTCAAAATGGAGTGTGAACGTGGGCTTAGGGATAAGCCCAGTGATTTTAGCAAAAATGATTGCCTTTTTTTTTTATGTCTGTTATTTTTCTTTTTATGAAAATAGTGAAAACGTGAGACTAATAAAGGGACCATTGCTTTGCACAGGAGCAAGTTTGGGATAGGCACCTTGGATAACCCTTCAGACCCATTTAAAATTGATATGGACTAAAAAGGTGGAGATCTAGAACTGTTAATTTTGCCTAAACAGCTAAATAAAAAATATTGGCCTTGAATTCCCAACACAAAAACAAGTAGTGGACTGTCTGGTATGAGCGTGTGCTTAGGCACTCTCCTTTGCCTATAGTCTCATAATTGTGTATCTGCAGTGTGAGATCTAAGGCTGCCTCTTACTGCTAATCTCAAGAGATTTGGAGTGAGATTTGTTGAAGGTATAACTGTCCTGCTGGAAGCTCTAAAATGAAGAAACAAAAATCTGCCTATACCAGAACACAGGCAGACAATGCAGAACAAGACATAGTAAGTCGGTAATGGGGGAAGATTAGCTGCCAGGAGGTCACAGGCACTAGTTACTTGCCTTTTGCCCTCTGCCAGGCTTTTTTTGGGCACAGCTCCCAGAGTTCAATTCCTCTTTCAAGCCCTGTCTACCTTTAAAAAAAACACCTTAATTTCTCCATCCTCTTTCACTCCAGAACATTTCATGAAAATGGCATAATTGTGCCGAAGTCTTTTGTTCTTTGACAATATTTTAGGGATATTAAAATTCTCATTTACTCATTCATTCATATCAGTGTATTCTTCTCTTCTATATAAATGTTGTATACTGTGATGGGCAATGTTTTAGCACTTGGCAATATTTAACAAGTCTACTTTTCAAAAATATTTTAATTTGTATTCCAGACTGTTGCCCATTTCACCAACCTTTTTCTAAAACAGGGATATTTGACACTGGTTTGCAATTTGCCAGGATCTCAGGATACAAGGATGGCTTTTTTTTTAGCTATGGCCTAATTATGTTTTGGGAGGATCCCCATTTTGAGAGAGAACTGTACAATTTTTTGTTCCACTAGCTTAACCACTTCAAGACTGGACTGCTTCACCCCTTTCTGTCCAAGCCATTTTTCATACTTCAGCACTGTCACTCTTTAAATGACAATGTAAAGTAAAACTACCTGCAGCATGTAAGTAATGGTATAAACCCAAAGGGGTATGACATTTTCTCATATTTTAGTTCACATATTTTCCTATTTATATGTTAAGCCATGCCAGGAAAACTGGCAAGTTAGTTTGTCAGGGTGTTTGGACACTTTTCATGCTCTCTAATTTCTTATTTTCCTAGAACATATTAGCATACTGTATATTATTTAGGCCTAATTTTTTATTTTGTCCATCAAGGCACTTTACTGGCTCTCCCTCTATGGGCTTAGAGAGCTTTGGCTACACAACTTCCAACAGCTTATATAAAATATAACATATATATATATATATATATATATATATATATATATATATATATATGTGTGTGTGTGTGTGTGTGTGTTTGTGTGTTTTAAACTTTTAAATTGTAATTGTTTTTTTGCTATGATAGAAGTAAAATTGTTTATCTACATATCTGGATTGAAAAACACACTTGTACAGTATATAATAAATGGAGGCTTTGAAGAGAACAAAAACAAAGCAGAAGCAAAGGTAAGAAAAATGTTTGCAGTTTATAAATCATGTATACATGGCTTAATAAGACATGACTTCCCAATGTGTCTCATCAAAAAGTGCTCTTGGGCCCCTTCCAGCCCCAACCCAACCCCACCCCCCATCTCCTAAAACATTCTAAGGTAAATGCACTTTAATTGTTATGAAACAGTTCTGGTGCAATAACTGCTTTCCTTCTAGGTCGTGTTTCTTAGTTCTAGTCCTTGTTGGCCTCCAACAGGTCATGTTTTCCAGCACTCTTCAAAGTATCCAAAACGTATAGAGATAAGAGATTTTATGTCTCTTCATATCTGTGAAGAAGAAGAAAGCTGGGCTTGTACATTAAAATCTGAAAAACATGCACTTTTGGCAGTCACCAACAACTTGCTATTCTAGACGGCTCTCAAATCTCAGAAGCATCATTCCCTATCTTTAACCCTCATCTACATAAAATTGCTGCCTCTGGCTGTTGAGGATATTTGTGTTTCAGCTTCAGGGAGGAGAATAGGCTCTTTGCTTACATCCAGAATTTCCATCAAGAGTCTTACAAATGAGATGTGTCAGACTGCAAAACATAAAAGCAGCAACACAGCAGCAGAGTTGATCACCTGAGCCTGTGTCAGGAATGTAGAAGCAGAATTCTCTACCATCATGCTGGTGCCTGAGGGGAAAAAAAAACAAGATTTTTTTAAAAGGGTGTAAATAAAGCAGCGGCGCTTTACAAAGAATTCAACACAAAACTAACAACAACAGAAAACAATCCACAATAAATTCCACAGCAGATTAGAATTGCCAGTAACATGTAACTGCGGCCTTTGTAGAATGGGATTTGAGCTGAATCTGTAATTAAAAAGGGCTCAACTTTTTTGGGTCCACTTTTACTATGACTGTGGTTTTGTTTGAATGTATCTGAGAACATATCTTTTTTTTTATCTTAACTTTTCTTTATTGTTTCTTGTCATACAAAAATGTGTGCATTCATTAACAACAACACATGGCAGAGAGTGCATATTATACATTCATAACTAAATAAACACCAATTTCAAATTCCGTGTACAATCTTTGTATAAACCTATTCCCCCCCCTCTAGCCCCTCCCTCCAAGCTACCTATGCAGAGCTAATTCCAAGAAAGAAGGGTCAGGTTTACATCCTTCCTGTATTTAATGTCTGTATATTAGGAGATTGTTATTTTACAGTGGCAGGGGAAACTACCGGTTATATCGTTATTATATCTCTAAACGAGGGCTCCTATATCACTCAGCCATAGTCCCCAGACTCTCTCAAACCTTCTATAATTTCCCTGTTTAATAAAGGCCACTCTCTCACTCCAGATCAACGTATTGATAGTTTCAGTCCAATTCCCAACAGAGGGGGGGACATGCGCCTGCCATCTCTGAGCAATTAGCTTGCGTGCCTGGAAAAGGCCTCGCAGTACGCCCTCTAAAGTTCCCGGAGGTATTCTATGGTCCTCTATGTCCCCTAGAAGGCAAGTTCTAGCATCAGGTTCTAGGGAGGACTTGAAAACGTTGTTAAGTTTATCAACAACTCCTGTCCAATATCTAAAGAGCTTGGGGCATCTCCAGAACATATGGGCAAGATCCCCTGTAGCATTGCATCTAGGGCATTCATCGCTCCGATTCAGTCCTATTTGAAACATTTTTTTGGGGGTATAGTAGACACGATGTAGTAGGTAAAGGTGGGACAATCTCTGCGCCGGAGCGATGGATACTAGAGCCCCTCTCTTTAGGATCCTATTCCACTGCTCTGTAGTTATCAATCCCAAGTCTCTTGCCCATTTTTCTCTGCTCCTAGACACACCTGCCTGGTTTATGGCCCTATCCCCCAGTTTGTCAAAGGCAGGTGTATCTTTTTACACAATTTTAGGGAAGTACCACACCCTGTGGGGTGTATACCACCTGCCTACATTTAAAATCACATCACAAATATGGCAGGAATATAATAGGTAACATGTTTCACATTAAAGTCAGTGCTTACTCAAACCTCATATACACATACATTGCAGGAACATGCAACTGCTGGATGACCGTGTGGGAGAGCACAGGGAAGAAGACAGTCAGACATATACAGCAGGACATCCTCACAAACTAAGTGCACATAATGTCACAATATGAGGGATACACATAATGTTGTTTCCTCCGCTGACAGACTGTGTAGCTGACAAGTCATTCACAGCATGCCAGAAAACCAACGATGACCTATAACAACCTAATAAAACTGTTTGGAAAATTAAAAAATATGTTGGGTGAGATAAAGTGTCCAAAACAAAAACGGACCCCTTGGAACACAATACAAAAATGGTACAGTTGGATGAAGAAGGAATGATGCTCATATGAAAAAAACACAGATGTAATACAAAACCTACTTACTGACTCAATTATATATAAACAAACATCAGTGCCATATTGGCTGTTAATAAAATGATTCAAACCAAAACACCACTGTGTTCACACACACACAATATATATATATATATATATATATATATATATATATATAATCACACGACCATACAACGATACAGACCAACACTCCCTCCAGATGGCACTAACAGTTCCCTTGTTCATTCATAAAAATGTGTAAGGTGCCACTACCTACTGGAACTCTAGTGTGTAAATGATATTTGATGTGAATAAGGTTGATCAGCGCCAAAAATAAATAATAGTAAGTAAAAAAGCTGCTCCTCAAGGGCAATTACAGTAGTGTTTGCAATGAATGAAGGTGTGTATAGAGGGTGCTAAACTACAAGTGACTACCACACAATGATAATGTATTCCCTATAGTTGTGCAAATTAACAAAATTGTATCAATATTAATTTCAATAATAATATAAAACAATAATAAAAAATATTAGTAATGCTACAATTATAGCAGTGATAGTAAAGTGTCTCTTTAGCATAAAGTCCCAATAATGAGTGACAGTGAAATTAGTGATCCACTCTTCTCTCCGCTGTACTCTTGATTTAAGTGAAAATGCCACTACCACACTTAAATTTCTTCTTCCACCCAAAAAAGTGCTGAGGAAAATGGATGCGCTTACCAGAAATATTTGACTACTTTAGCGTAAAAGATAGTCAAATAAGTGTGGTGGTGGAATTTTCACTTAAATCAAGAGTACAGCGGAGAGAAGAGTGGATCACTAATTTCACTGTCACTCATTATTGGGACTTTATGCTAAAGAGACACTTTACTATCACTGCTATTATTGTAGCATTGCTAATATTTTTTATTATTGTTTTATATTATTATTGAAATTAATATTGATACAATTTTGTTATTTTGCGCAACTATAAGGGAAATATTATCATTGTGGGGTATTCACTTGTAGTTTAGCACCATCTATACACACCTTCATTCGTAAATGATATTTGCTTGCACATGATTGGATTGGATTAGAAGTCAGCAGAGCTTCTGCTCATTTACTAAGCTCTGGAGCCACTACACCTAATCAGTGGAAGGGAATTACACTAACAATGGATTATGAAAGGACAGTGTAATATTTGATGCATTTAGTTTGTTTGAATGGGATTGTGATAAACATTTTGGCCTTTAATTTGTATTGGAAGATAATAAACATTCTCCCTTTGAGAGCTCACAGTTTGCCCTTTGCACAGCTGCTAGCTCATAGACCTGACTGCAGGGACCACTAATGATCAGATACCAAGCAAATACCAAGCAGAGTGGATATATGATCACTATGCCAGCTATGGCTTTGTGATCATATGCAGGTTAGAGGCTTCACCGATAACATAAGTACAGATGGGCGAAGCGAACCGTTTGCCCAACACTTAACATAACCCTCTTCATGACACTTCAGATGCTACTTCAGCCTGAAGGTAAGTTTGCCTGTTCATCAACAGCATAACACATTTGTCAGCCCATAAAAAAAAGGCTAAATAGCTCTTTGATCATCATAAGGGTATGTATTTAGCATTTTTCTTAAATAACCACACTTGTATTCTGGCTACACAATGCACCACAATATGCATGGATTTTGATTTAGGCATGTACACAAATAGTTAAGGGGGTTGTAAAGGTACACTTTTCCCCCCTAAATAGCTTCCTTTACCTTAGTGCAGTCCTCCTTCAATTACCTAAACCTTTTGATTTTGCTTGTAAATGTCCTTATTTCTTCGGAGAAATCCTCACTTCCTGTTCTTCTGTCTGTAACTCCACACAGTAATACAAGGCTTTATCCCTGGTGTGGAGTGTCGTGCTCTCCCCCCCCCCCCCCACACTTTATTTTTTTGGGAGCCACGTCACATGACCGTGGAATTGTCAGTTAAAGCGACGCAGTGCCAAATCGCAAAAAGTGGCCCGGTCATTTGGCAGCCAAATGGTCTGGGGCTGAAGTGGTTAATTAAGCTTCAGAAAAAAAACCTGGAAGCTTATTGGTTTCTCTGCAGAATTGTGACAAAAATTTGCCCTCACTAGCTTTAGTAAATAACCCCTATATTGTTAAATTTATTGGAAATACTGGCAAATAGTTTCTAATAAATAGTTGTATATTCTCCCCATAAAAACAACAAAAAAGCAAAGGTGGCAATACCTAAATCTTTGGGAATGTGTACTTCTGCTGGTTCCCCATCTCCACCTTTTCCAGTGGCACAGAGTTGTATTGTCACATGGCTTGCCCCTTCAGGAAGTGGAAGCTCTGCTCTTGTCTTGCTGGTTGCATACAGGGTAGGAGTTGATTGTGAATCAAGCCTATACAGAAGCTGGAGAAGTAATGCTTATTTAACAAAAATATTTATTGTAATATGCTTTACAGACTTTTTCAAAATGCAAAACTTAATAAAGCCATGACTCACAGAAAAATATATTTGATTGCACAAATGTATTTTACTAACAATTGCTACCTATAGCCACATCCTTAGATGTTACCAAATATAATTACTTTATGGTTACATTCTGAGGAAGTATTGAAAGTATTGTCTTTATACGGGAAGATCCATCAGCGCAGTAGGTAGATAACACTGCAAAAGGGGAATCTGCAAACAGTAGGCCTTATATTTAAAAAACGAAAAATATACCGTGAAGCTCTCAAACATATATTTACCAAAATTCTATATAAAATATAAAAGTAGAATGTCAGTGTGCAAATGTACAAATTCATAAAAAAAAAAATATATATATATATATATAAATCAAATATTGCATACAGAATATAATAAATATCCAAGTAGAAGCACCTAATAGCTTTCCCTAATTAGAGCAAAGCAGTAGAGACACCGAAAGATACTGCAGGTACTGTATGTACACACATTACTAAATGCTTGAGCTTCATGCCCATCTTGCTGTTAAAGTAAGATTCTATTTTTGCCATTGTTGGTGAAATCCAATTGGGAAAGAGCATACTAATACAGGTGTGTGCTACATCATTAAAACCAAGCAGTATACAGTGGCTTAAAGTACTGTATTTATTGGCGTATAACACTCACTTTTTTACCCTGAAAATAGAGGGTAAACTGTGCCTGCGTGTTATACGCAGGGGGCTGTGGAAAGTTTTTTTCCTAAAAACTTCCCTCTTAAAGTTAGGGTGCATGTTATACGCCTGTGCATGTTATACGCCGATAAATACGGTACCCCTTGAAATTTTCCAAATTTTTTCATGTTACAACCAAAAACGTAAATGTATTTTATCGGGATTTTATGTGATAGACCAACACAAAGTGGCACATAATTGTGAAGTGGAAGGAAAATGATAAATGTTTTTCAAAATTGTTTACAAATAAATGTGAGAAATGTGGCGTGCATTTGTATTCAGCCCCCATTTACTCTGATACCCCTAACTAAAATTGAGTGGAACCAATTGTCTTCAGAAGTCACCTAATTAGTAAATAGAGCCTACCAGTGTATAATTTAATCTCAGTATAAAGTCCTCAGAGGTTAGAGAACCTTAGTGAACAAACAGCATCATGAAGGCCAAGGAACACACCAGACAGGTCAGTGATAAAGTTGTGGAGAAGTTTAAAGCAGGGTTAGGTTATAATAGAAGTTCTGCCATTTCTCGGAGTGTCAGTAAAAAAACAGGCTCCGTCAGTAAGGCTCGGTTCACACTGATGGGGTGCGGGAACCACAGTGATTCCTGTGCAGTTCCCGCACTGCATCAGAATCACAGGCAGTTAACATTGTGCCATGCGAATATAAAGTTATTGACACCCCCATGCGATCCTATTCCAGTGCGGACAAAAAAAAGTGTCCTGTGCGTTTTTTTGGTGCGGATCCAGTGTGAATAGAACCATACATAATGCATGGCTCAATTTGCACCACACTGAATTAGCATTTTATTTGTACAGTAATCCGGAGTAATTCCTGTACAAATGACATGCGGTGTTGCAGACTGCATCAGTGTAAACCCAGCCTAAATTTCACATGTTTTGCCAGAGGTCAAGAACCCTGTCCTATGCTACTGCAACTTCAGCAACATAATAAAGTATTTTCAAACATTTTAGATGTGTTCACTGGTGTACTAATACTATAGCAAACCAAGCATTGACATGAATTGGTGTTGTGGAACCTCTTCTGTCAGCAGACTATATATACTTTGTATATATATACAGTGCAGAAAGTATTTGAACACCCTGCTATTTTGCAAGTTCTCCCACTTGGAAATCATGGAGGGGTCTGAAATTGTCATCGTAGGTGCATGTCCACTGTGAGAGACATAATCAAAAAAAAAAATTCCAGAAATCACAATGTATGATTTTTTAAACTATTTATTTGTATGATACAGCTGCAAAGAAGTATTTGAACACCTGAGAAAATCAATGTTAATATTTGGTACAGTAGCCTTTGTTTGCTGTCGCTGAGAAACACGGAGTTTGAGCTCCCTCCAAAGATTCTCTATTGGGTTTAGGTCTGGAGACTGGCTAGATATGATATGCTTCTTACAGAGCCACTCCTTGGTTATCCTGGCTGTGTGCTTCGGGTCATTGTCATGTTGGAAGACCCAGCCTCGACCCATCTTCAAAGCTCTAACTGAGGGAAGGAGGTTGTTGCCCAAAATCTCGCAATACATGGCCCCGGTCATCCTCTCCTTAATACAGTGCAGTCGCCCTGTCCCATGTGCAGAAAAACACCCCCAAAGCATGATGCTACCACCCCCATGCTTCACAGTAGGGATGGTGTTCTTGGGATGGTACTCATCATTCTTCTTCCTCCAAACACGGAACATGGAATTATGACCAAAAAGTTCTATTTTGGTCTCATCTGACCACATTAATTTCTCCCATGACTCCTCTGGATCATCCAAATGGTCATTGGCAAACTTAAGACGGGCCTTGACATGTGCTGGTTTAAGCAGGGGAACCTTCCGTGCCATGCATGATTTCAAACCATGACGTCTTAGTGTATTACCAACAGTAACCTTGGAAACGGTGGTCCCAGCTCTTTTCAGGTCATTGACCAGCTCCTCCCGTGTAGTCCTGGGCTGATTTCTCACCTTTCTTAGGATCATTGAGACCCCACGAGGTGAGATTTTGCATGGAGCCCCAGTCCGAGGGAGATTGATAGTCATGTTTAGCTTCTTCCATTTTCTAATGATTGCTCCAACAGTGGACCTTTTTTCACCAAGCTGCTTGGCAATTTCCCCGTAGCCCTTTCCAGCCTTGTGGAGGTGTACAATTTTGTCTCTAGTGTCTTTGGACAGCTCTTTGGTTTTGGCCATGTTAGTAGTTGGATTCTTACTGATTGTATGGGGTGGACAGGTGTCTTTATGCAGCTAATGACCTCAAACAGGTGCATCTAATTTAGGATAATAAATGGAGTGGAGGTGGACATTTTAAAGGCAGACTAAGGCTCCTTTCACACGGAGCGGACCGTTTTTCGGTCCGCTCCGTGTGTCCGTCAGCTCAGCGGGGGGGTCTCCGCTGAGCTGTCGGGCGGACGGGGCGGTCCCCGCACACTGTGCAGGGACCGCCCCGTCTCTCCTCCGCTCTCCCATATGGGGAGTCGGATGGAAACGGACCGCCTGTCCGTTTCCATCCGATCCGTTTGGCTGGACGGAAGAAAAATAGGACATTCTTCCGTCCGCAAAAACGGATGCGGATCGAGCGGACGTTAGCGGATGCATCATCCGCTAACGGATCCGCTCCCATAGGGACCCATTACAAGTCCGTAAACAGACTTGTAATGAGCGGACCGTTCGTCCGCTCGTGTGAAAGGGCCCTAACAGGTCTTTGAGGGTCAGAATTCTAGCTGATAGACAGGTGTTCAAATACTTCTTTGCAGCTGTATCATACAAATAAATAGTTAAAAAATCATAAATTGTGATTTCTGGAATTTTTTTTTTGGATTATGTCTCTCACAGTGGACATGCACCTACGATGACAATTTCAGACCCCTCCATGATTTCCAAGTGGGAGAACTTGCAAAATAGCAGGGTGTTCAAATACTTATTTTCTGCACTGTATATTGTGTATAAACTTTCTGGATTTCAAGATCTGTAATATCCATACAAAAGTGTGAATGTTACATTTTCAGAAATCTGTTACCTTGTATCCTGTTACAGAGGACTCATTCTTCATTGCTATTACTGGATCCCACTTGATGGTAATGCTGGAGCGAGAAAGTGTCCAGGAAATATTACTTGGGGGTCTCTTAGGAGCTGCAGAAGAAAATTAAGTTAAAACATTCCAAACATTATTAATTTATTTGTCTTTTGGAGGCATATGCTTTAACTGGTTTTCTACCAAATGAAATTTATAAACAGTGGGTTGGTGTACTGTTATTTCACTAGCGTTGTTTATAAACATGGATGGAGAAAACACCCTTATACCCCATACACGCTATTCTATTTTCTGCAGATTTTTGTCTTCAGATTGACCAAAACCATCTAATATGAGGTAAAACCTTAATGCCGTGTACACACGTCATTTAAATTGATCGTGTGTGGGCAAAAAAAAATTCCAACATGCTTGAATTTTTTGTGTCGTTTTTCAAAACGTCGTTTTTTGTTTCACAAAAAGTCACCGTGTGTGGCAAAAACGTCGTTTAAAACAACGTTTTTCAACCCGCGCATGCCCAGAAATTAGTTATGAAGCAAGCTTCAATGGAAAAGAGTGGTGAACGTAACCTCGCTTTTTGTGAAAAAAACGATGATGTGTATGCAACATCGTCTTTGAAAAGTGACGTTTCAAAAACGTAGTTTTTTTACTTCACAGAAAACGTATTTTTTTTTCATCACAAAAAATGATCGTGTGTACGCGGCATTAGAGTTTCAATTTGTATGCAATCAGGCAGGCCCTCGCACTACATGGTTTTGGTAAATCCGAAGACACAAATCTGCAGAAAATCTAATAGTGTGTATGGGGCTTAAGGCAGTTGTTTCTATTCAATCGCTGTGTACCAAGCAGCCATTAGACAAGTAGATATACAGACACAGTATACAGTACCAAGATGATCCAAGCTGCTTGGTACCTTGTGATCACACTGATAGCCAATCCCAGCGATCACATGCTACTGTTTACATTGTTGATCCCACCCCTTCATATTACAAGACAAGAAGGAAAGAAATTGTAGCAAGTTATGAATAGGAAATTAATAAAGGGATCCACAGAAACTGCTGCTGAACCATTTATTCATTTTCACTGACAGATTGTTTTTTAAACGACAGAACAATAAAGAACAGAGAAAAGTCTCAGCCACCGCACACCAGCGTGTAATAAGTGATAACAACCTCTGTCTAATTCCATCCAGGCCTCTCCCTCAACATGTTTCGCCCCCCCCCACACCCACAGAGCTTAGCCATTGGAGTTTTTCTATACCCTTTCACTCACTCCTAAGCACCTAAAGAACCTGATCTTCACACCTGTCTCAGTATGTAATCTGTATATTACCATGCCTTGTTCTGCACTATTTCGCTGTGTGGAGGTAGCCACCTTGGTAGAGGTAGGACTTTGCTTCCTCAGGTCAGAGCCTCCAGACAGGAGAACAATGAACAGAACAGTAGTCACATCACCAAATCTTACTCCAAATCTTGTGGTGCTAGCAGTCAGAGGCAGTAGAGGCTTAGATTTCGCACAGCAAATATATAGTTATAAGCCTGTAGTCACAGGAGTGCCTAGGCACTCTCACATATCAGGAAGTGCACTGCTATTCTGTTGAGTAATTTATGTAAAAGTATGCACTTTTTTAAAATGTTTAACCAGTTCCGGACCAGGTTGGCCCGGCTGCGCGAGATCACATTACTATACGTGATGCGCGTACGCCCCTGTGGATCGGATTTGATCAGGAACTGATCAATCCCCAGGCCCAGGCCAATGAAATCTGGGAGATTACATAGGGAGCACTGGTAAGATAGTGTGGGACTTGGTGTCACCCTTATTCGGAAAGAGGTACCACTTGTACCTGGACAATTATTACACAGGCCACTTTTTAGTCACCTTTTTGATTGTAGAATTGGCGCATGTGGCACCGTGCGACCTAATGGTCGGGGCTTCCCCCAATGGCTTGTAGAATCCTGACTTAGATGGGGGGATAGAGCCTGCTTGAAGTGTAATAAGTTGTTAGTGAAGTGGAGGGATTCACGGAATGCTATTGTTCTGTCCTCACTTCACGCAGACATGTATAGAGCTTCAGGATGGACCTTAAATTCCAGGAAGAGATCGTCAGAGCCCTTCTGTTTCCAGACGGTGCTTTTGCCCAACTTCCCGATCCAAATGCAATGAGCATGAGAGGCATTTTCCTTTTGTCCTCCCTGATACAGGGACCCAAAGAAACCCCCCCAAAAAAAGTTGTGTCTGCAGCAAACGCAGATTTAGGCATGACACCCACTTTTATTGTCCTGACCAACCTGGTCTCTGCATTGGTGAATGTTTCAAACGCTACCACACACTAGTACTACCACAGTCCGAAGCACACTAACACAGGGTCTCGAAAGATGTGATGGCCATCACATTTTGAGAGACCCTAATCTGCAACGTTCAGTTTACATTTTTTTACAGCTTTTATAAAAATGAAAAAAAAGTGAAAAAAACACACAAAAATACAAACAAAATATAAAATGAAAAATCCCAAAATAGTTGTGTTTGTATTTTTCTCCTCTATTGTTCACTTTTATGTTCACTTTCTAGTGTTCGCTCTACTGTTCTCTCACTATTGTTCTATATCTATCGTTCTCTCTTTTTTTACTATGTTTTATTTTATTTGCTTTGCAGGTTTGGTATGTTATACTGAAGTGTTTGTTTTATTGTTAACCATCATTTGCTTAGCAGGTACGCCATTCAGCTGCAGCACGGGTTTATTTATCTTGACAGCAACAGTGTTTGCTCCCACGATACATAAATCTGTAACTCCAGTGCCGTCGGAGGTGATTTAATCCCCACAGTTAAAAAAAAGAGCATATATGCCGAAGCATGGGGGCAGCAGGGGCAAGGAGCGATTTACTCTTAACTTTTGTGGGAGGATGCCCCCATGCTTTGGCATATGTAAATGGTGCATGCATGGCCATCATTAGAAGTGGGTGGATAAAGGGAGGTATTCTAATGGTGGGCATACCCACTGATCAATCTCTTTTTCAGGCTGCATTAAAAAAAAGATTACAATATATGCCCAATAAGGACTAGCAACGTACTGGTATGTTGCTGGACTTTGAGTGGTTATACCAGAATGATGCCTGAGGGTTTAGGCATCATCTTGGTATCATTCTTTTCAGCAAGCAGTCGGCTTTCATGTAAAAGCAATCCTAGCGGCTAATTAGCCTCTAGACTGCTTTTACAAGCAGTGGGATGGAATGTCCCCCCCCCTCCCACCATCTCCCATGTACTTGGTATCCATTTCATCAAACATTTGGGCAATATAGTGTGTTTTAGTGCATTCAAATAAAGAAAAGTGTGTCTTTTCAAAAAATCGCTGCACAAATACTGTGTGGAAAAAAATGCAACACCCACCATTTTAATCTGTAGGGCCTTTGCTTTAAAAAATATTTAATGTTTGGGGGTTCAACACAATTTTCTTGCAAAAAATAAATAAATAATTTCAAAAAGTGTCAGAAAGGGCTTTGTCTTCAAGTGGTTAGAAGAGTGGGTGATGTGTGACATAAGCTTCTAAATGTTGTGCATAAAATATGAGGACAGGTAAAATGACACCATTTTGGAAAGTAGACACCCCAAGCTATTTGCTGAGAGGCATTTCGAGTCCATGGAATATTTTATATTTTGGCACAAGTTGCGGGAAAAAGACAAATGTAATTTTAATATTTTTGCACAAAGTTGTCACTAAATGATATATTGCTCAAACATGCCATGGGCATATGTGGAATTACACCCCAAAATACATTCTGTTACTTCTCCCGAGTATGGGGATACCACATGTGTGAGACTTATTGGGAGCCTAGCTGCGTACGGGACCCTAAAAACCAAGCACCACCTTCAGGCTTTCTAAGGGTGTAAATTTTTGATTTCAATCCTCACTGCCTATCACAGTTTCGGAGGCCATGGAATGCCCAGATGGCACAACCCCCCCCCCCCCCCAATTTACCCCATTTTGGAAAATATACACTGCAAGCTATTTTCTGAGCGGTTTGGTGAGTATTTTGCAGATCTCGCTTTTTGTCACAAAGTTTTGAAAATTGAAAAAAGAAAAAAAAATATTTTCTTTCTTCATTTTCAAAAACAAATGAGAGCTGCAAAATACTGAACATGCCTCTCAGCAAATAGCTTGGGGTGTCTAATTTGTGCCATCTTGGCATTTTATGGCCTTCAAAACTGTGATAGCTAGTGAGTAGTGAAATCAAAAAAGGCAGTGATTGATTTTCGGGGGCCCCGTACGCGGCTAGGCTCCCAAAAAGTCCCACACATGTGGTTTTCCCATACTCAGGAGTGTAAAAGTAGCCATCCACCTCAGACTGAGACAACCATCCCTAAACAAGGGTTTTTTAAAACCAACTGTCACCCACATACAATTGTAACATGTTAACCTCAGTAATTTAAAAGTTCACATCTTCAAGCATTTAGCTCAATCAATCAATACCTATCCCAGACTTCATGGGGTAAATAAATAAACAGAGAGCCTCATGCCATGTTCTTGGGCGCATTCAGGACATTTACCTGTGAGTTCCCTGTGTGGTTATAAATGCTGCCACACATTTGAACTGAGGAAGCCATCTGGATGAGTCATGAAATATCTTTAACATTACAATACACGTCTTGTTAAATGTGAATGACCACTTTCAGCTTTTCTGATTTAACGTCTCTTCCAATGATACACTTACGTGCTTTGCTGGTAGTGACATTAGCAATTGGGCTGGGTGGTCCAGTGCCAGCTCTGTTATAAGCGCGAACAGTCACATGGTACAAAGTGTTTGGCTTTAGTCCGCTCACTTTGGCAGTAGTATCAAGACTAGGTGATCTCACCCTATCCGCAGCTGCCTCTTTATCTCCAGCCTTCCAGTAACGAATCTGTGGAAATATATGTTCATAATACATATGTGCACCAGGAGTACAAAGCAAGTTTCTTCACACTTAACTCATATAAGTGATGGCACAACAGATTTATGGATTATTTTGATAATTTATAACTAATTAAAAAAGGGGCTGTGTGGCCCACCGGTGGTTACTGTAGTAATCCCAAACTAGCTGGCTGCTGTGGGAGATTGTGTGTCTTTTTCCTAACACAAAAGAGAAGAGAGGAGGGATAGGGTTAAACAACAGGGAGGGCTGCTGTACAGAGATGAAGATGTGGCTTCAGTCCTTTCTGTTTTTTCCAAGCCACAGCACAGATTATCTTAGAGCACTATATGCATGGGACAAGCCTACTTATCTTCTGGTGAGAGATGTTTTTAAACACTTCACTACTGCTGTACATTTAGGCTTTATGCACAGTGGATGTTTTTGACACTACTGTTAGGGGCATCAGACATTTTTTTTTTGCTGCCTCTAATCTCCACTGCATGTTATCCTAAGTGTTCATGCACACATAGGGGGTTATTTACGAAAGCAAATCCACTTTGCACTACACTTGAAAGTGCACTCGGAAGTGCAGTCACTGTAAATCCGAGGGGGACATGCAAGGAGAATAAAAAAACGGAATTTTAGCTGGGAAATGATTGGATGATAAAATCAGCAAAGCTTCCCCTCATTTCAGATCTACCCCTCAGATTTACAGCAACTGCACTTCCAAGTGCACTTTCAGTGTAATTTCAAGTGCACTTTGCACTTGTAGTTTGCACTTGTAGTGCAAAGTGGATTTGCCTTTAATAAATAACCCCCATAGGCTTTTAGCATTGTTTTGTGGCAGGAGAGTTTAGTGGCAAAAAAAAACCACCAGCATTTTGTCAGAAACCGTCACCGGCTACCTTAACAACCAGTAAATAGCTGGAGTGGAGGACAGAGGAAGGGATTCGGAAAGGGGGGGAAACGGGGGGGGGGGAGGGAAATAAGGGAAGAGAAAGGGTAATGGGGGAGGGCATAAGGGAAACAAGAATATATTATATCATTCATAATATATGGATAGGGCCATACCATATTCTATCAAAAACAAAAAGTAGAAATCGATGCAACATTTTACTAAAATTCCTTTTTTTTTTCTAAATTGTGATGAACATAACACCGCTCTGCCCCCACTCCAACCCTTACCAATTCACCAATTATGTATTTGCATTGTCTGCTCTTTTAGATAATAGTAACTGCTAGCTTTTACAAAAATGTACTTTGACTACCCCATTGTTTGACTGAAAGCAGCTGTGTATTTCCTTTTTGAGATTAATATGAAAAGTATAGTCACACTGTGATAGGTTGATCTGAACCCAGCTTACATTTTTCCCCTTCCCCACTCCCCCGCTGGTGTATACTTACATTGGACTGTAAAGAACTTACTGTGCACACTTGCATCATCCAGACCACAGTGAACCCTTCTTCTGTACACTAGCACTGTTTGCACGGTTCACACCAAAAAAGGGGCATCCAAATGCGTTTCTGGGTGTTTTCGTGTGGCATGTTTCTGACAGCCCATTCATTTTAATGGGCTGCCAAATGCCTGGGAAAGTGCAAAAGCACAGAAGGCATGATTTTTTAAATGTATGCCACACAAAACCATGTGCTGCTACAGTGCCATGTGTTTTGATGGCCACAAACGCACCAACGTTTACTAGATGCATGGCGGTGCCATTAAGAATTAAATAAGAATTAAATGGCACCCATGTGTGTCTGTAGAGGGCAGTGCATTACTGTGCGATGCAGGAAATGCGCGTTTCCTGCATCACAAATGGAGTGAATCACCCATGAAGCAAACCAAATGGGACCACAGGTGAACCGTTCTCAGAACCACCTCTTTCAAGTGGCTACAGATGTGGTACGCTTAACTGATCCCAGGCGTGGTTCTAAGCACTCACACTACACAAATTAACGAGCCCAACGGGGTGAACCCTGTGTGCCAGTGTGAGTACACTTTAAGATTAATAAAAAATTAACATCATCATGATTTAGAATTTATTAAGGAATATATTTATTATTATTAACTTCATTTGTTTTTGTTTACCATTTATTGCCTAAATGCAAACTTCCTACCTTAGCAGAGAATACATTAATTATGTGAGAATACAGCATTTTGTAAGGCCCCATGTATACGGGAGTCGAGACGCTGCTAAACGTATGTTCAGAGGCAGTTGGATGCTTTTTTCAAGTGCGCCTGAACTCATTCAATGTTATCCTATGTGACCATGTACACAGTCTTGTTTATTGCCGTTTTTAGGCAGTTGCGTTTAACAGCGTTTCTTTGAAATAAAAAAAAAGGGATTTTTAAATACAGCTTACCTGTAAAATCCTTTTCTTGGAGTACATCACGGGACACAGAGCGGCATATTCATTACTATGTGGGTTATATGGAGTACCTTCAGGTGTGGACACTGGCAATCTTCAAACAGGAAGTCCCCTCCCTATATAACCCCCTCCCCTAGAGGGAGTCCCTCAGTTTTGTAGCAAGCAGTATGCCTCCCAAAATGGTCACCCAAAAGAGGGGTGGGAGCTCTGTGTCCCGTGATGTACTCCAAGAAAAGGATTTTACAGGTAAGCTGTATTTAAAAATCCCTTTTTCTTTCTCGTACATCACGGGACACAGAGCGGCATATTCATTACTATGTGGGATGTCCGAAAGCAATGCTTTAATGAGGGGAGGGAGACATCTTCCAAAGAAGGATTCAATTTTAGAGCTAAACTCAAATCATAATAATATTTCCAAATTAGTCAAGAAAGAAGAACCTTTTTCTTTTTTTTTTTTCTTTTTTTTTTTTTTTTATATAACCAAGGGTGTTTCTGATCCCGAGGATTTCAAACTGCAGCCTGTAGTACTGCCTGACCAAAGGCAGTATCCGCATTTCTTCTCACGTCTAGTTGATAAAACCTTGTAAACGTGTGGACTGATGACCACGTTGCCGCCTTGCATATCTGAGCCATAGAGATCTGATGGTGTGCTGCCCAAGAGGCGCCCATGGCCCTGGTAGAATGGGCCTTTACCGACAACGGAGGGGGCAACCTCTTCAATCCGTAGGCTTGAATGATTAATTGTCTAATCCATCTCGAGATGGTGGATTTTGCAGCTGCCTGCCCCTTCTTGGGGCCATCTGGTAGAACGAATAACACATCTGTTTTCCGGATCTTTTCCGTAGCTTTAAGATAGGCCTTCATGGCCCGGACAATATCCAAGGTATGCAGCAACCCCTCCTTTCTAGATGTAGGTTTTGGAAAGAAGGATGGAAGTACCAAATCCTGGTTTAAGTGAAATTTGGATATAACCTTTGGTAGAAAGGAAGGATGGGGCCGGAGAACTGCCCTGTCCTTATGCAGAACAAGATATGGTTCCTTACACGATAAGGCTGCTAATTCTGACACTCTCCTGGCCGAAACTATGGCGACCAAGAAAACCAGTTTTCTTGTCAGTAAGAGTAAAGGAATCTCAGCCAAAGGCTCAAAAGGCTGTTTCTGTAGAGTGGACAGGACAAGATTTAGGTCCCAAGGACAAACTGGTGACTTGACAGGAGGATTAATACGCAAGACCCCCTGTAAGAAGGTCTTTACCAGCGAGTGGGTGGCCAGCGGCCTCTGAAACCACACTGACAGAGCTGAGATCTGTCCTTTGATTGTGCTTAGTGCCAGGCCTTTATCCACTCCTAGCTGGAGAAAACTTAACACCCTATCAATAGTATATTTGCGGCAATTCCATCTTTTGGATTCACACCAGCCTATATAGTTCCTCCACACCCTGTAATAAATTACCCTGGAGACCGGCTTTCTAGCCTTAATCAGGGTAGGGATTACCTGCCTAGACAGACCCCTACCCCTGAGAATCAGGGATTCAGCCTCCAGGCCGTCAAATTTAGACGCTGTAATGTAGGGTGGAGGATCGGGCCTTGTGAGAGTAGGTCTGGTTGTAGAGGAAGAGTCCAAGGGTCTCCCACTGCCATCTTCAGGACTAGTGAGTACCAAGTCCTCCGGGGCCAAGCCGGAGCTATTAGAATGACTGGCTTGTGCTCCACTCTGATCTTGCGCAACAGGCGGGGGAGTAACTGTAGTGGAGGGAATGCATATAGAAGTTTGAATTGATGCCAAGGGCAAACCAACGCATCGGTTCCGCAGGCCATAGGATCCCTCGCTCGCGACACGAACCTGTCTAGTTTCTTGTTGAACCTGGATGCCATTATATCTACGTCTGGCGTTCCCCACCTCTGGCAGATTGTCTGAAATACCTGGGGATGCAGAGACCACTCCCCTGGCAACAGACTCTGGCGACTTAAGAAGTCTGCCTGCAGGTTGTCCACTCCGGGAATGAATATCGCTGAAATGCAGGGTACATGAACCTCTGCCCATTGAAAAATCAAGTTCACTTCCTTTTGAGCGGCCTGGCTCCTGGTTCCCCCTTGGTGGTTTATGTATGCCACCGCCGTGGCATTGTCTGACTGGATTCTCACCGGGAACCCCTTTAATCTGGAGGTCCACGCCAACAGGGCTAGGCGAGCAGCTCTGATTTCCAAGATATTGATGGGGAGCTGCCTCTCTGCTTTCACCCAAGTTCCCTGGCGGGAGAACCCCTCGAAGACCGCCCCCCAGCCTGCCAGGCTGGCGTCTGTGGTAACTACCTTCCAGACAACAGGGCTGAAGGATCTTCCCTTTAGAAGGTTCTGAGGGTTCAACCACCAGGCCAGGCTTTGTCGGACCCTTGATGATAGCGTCAAAGGGGACTCTAAGGCATGTGCCCTCTTGCCCCAGGCTGCTAGAATGGCTGCCTGTAGGACGCGAGTGTGGATCTGAGCGTATGGTACTGCCTCGAATGTGGCCACTAGCTTGCCTAGTAATCGCATACACAGGCGAATAGTTGGTCTTTTCTTGTTTACAACCAACTGAACCAACCCCTTGATCGCCTTGATCTTTACAAGGGGCAAGAACACCTTTTGATGTTCTGTGTCTAACCTCATGCCGAGGTATTCCAACTGCTTTGTAGGCTGGAATGCTGACTTTCCCTGGTTTAGGACCCAGCCGAATTCTTCGAGGTACCGAACCGTGAGGTTTACTGCCTTTTGCAGACCCGTCCGTGAGTGATCTATGATTAAAAGGTCGTCCAAGTATGCTAGGACTGTGACTCCTTGGATCCTTAAATTGGCCAGAACTGGGGCTAGAATCTTCGTGAATACCCGGGGGGCCGTGGCCAGCCCGAAAGGGAGCGCCCTGAATTGGAAGTGTCGCTGCCCCACCGCGAAGCGTAAAAACCTTTGATGCGCCTGAAAGATTGGTACATGAAGGTAAGCATCTTTTATGTCTATGGAGGCCAGAAAATCGTCCTTCTGAAGCGCGGCGGCTGCTGACCGGATGGATTCCATCCGGAAGGAACGCACCCTTAGATAACCGTTTAACCTCTTTAGGTCCAAGATTGGCCTGACATCGCCGTTGGGCTTTGGTATGACAAAGAGATTGGAATAGAAACCTAGGCCTTGCTCTTGGGCTGGCACTTCTATAATTACGTCCTGGCAAAGCAGGTGATCCAAAGCTGCCAGCATTGAGGCCTTCCTTGCTGGATCCCTTGGTAGCCTTGATTCTTGAAAATGAGGCGGAGGATATCTTAGAAACTCCAGTCTGTAACCTGTGGTTACAGATGCCCGGACCCAATTGTCGGGGATCTTGGCTTCCCAAACTTCTGAGAAGAGACGAAGCCTTCCCCCCACCCTTGAGAGTGGGGGCGCCCCTTCATAATGCAGACTTAGGGGCTGTCTTTGACGGCTTGCGATACCACGAAAGGGAGCGCCCATCTACTGATAACGTTGGATCGTGCAGGCGGCCGTCGATACTGCCTGGAATTAGAGGGCCCCGAGACAGGAAAAAACTGCCTCCTAAATGTAGGAGCCCGGAATGTCTTTTTGACCGGTAAAAGGGTACTCTTGTCATTTGAAATAGTCTGAATATATTTATCCAGATCTTCTCCGAAGAGTCGTCCTCCATGGAAGGGAAATCCTGCCAGAAGCTTTTTGCATGGGGGCTCCGCCGCCCAGTTCTTCAACCATAAGAGCCTTCTCATGTGCACCAAACATAGTGATAAACGAGAAGCCTGCTGGATGGAATCTTTTATAGCATCTACCGCGAAACACAGAGCTCTGGGAATGTCAGCAAACTCCTCTGCTTGTTGGGTAGGCATGTCCTTTAACATCTCTTTTGTCTGGTCTTTTAATGCCTGACAAACTCCAATTGCAGCTACCGCTGGCTGCACCACTGCTCCTGCCGTAGCAAAGGATGCTTTTAAAAGTGTCTCTAATCTTTTATCAACCGGATCTTTAAACATATGTATGTTTTCCACCGGGCAAGTTAGTGATTTATTCACACACGAGATGGCTGCATCCACTATTGGGAGCCTCCACTTCTTGGAGAATTTTTCCCCCATGGGATAAATGACCGCAAATCTTTTCGGTGGCAGAAAAATCCTGTCCGGCCGTACCCAATCCCGAAAGATCAATTCCTCCAAGAGAGGATGGACCGGAAAAACTGCGTTGCTTAACAGGGCTTTCAAAGAGCCCAGAGAGGATACCGGAGGAACCTGAGGTTCTGGCAATGGTAAACTAAATGCCGAGCGGACCATGTCCGTCAAAGACTGTACCCACAGTCTCTCTGTCTGGGAGTCTGAAAATGGTTCCTCAGAGGTAGACCCCTCCATCCCTGAACCCTCTTGGTTCAGGTCCAGTTGATCCTCCTGTGATTCTAATTCCTCCGGAGAGAGAATCTCAGCATCTGAGGATACACCCCCTGGTGATGGGGATCTAACCCGTTTCTTACCAGGAATAGCTCTAGCGATCAATGCCGCTATTCTCTCTTCTAGCCCCCCTAGGGATACGGCTAGCATCTCCTCTGTGATAAACACAGGGCTGGGCTGATCTGGGCCAGCCTCCGCACCAGATCCCCCTAATGGCTCATCCAAGGCGCTCCTTAAATTAATAAGCTGCGGGGAAAGAATCGGCATATCAGAATCAGAAAGGGAACCCTTTTGTTTTTTTGGTCTTTTTTGTACCCTTTGACCCCGAACCCTTGGAAGCCATAATACAAAATCGAGGGACTCCGCCCACACAACAGACTGTAGTGGGCAGGAGTACAAATTTCAGAGTTTAGGGGAGAATAGATCACTTAGTGTCCCCAAAAACTGATGGGCCCGTATGTTGGTTTTTTTTTTTTTTTTTTTTTTTTTTTTTTTTAAATAATTATATATTATATATTATATATTTTCCTTGACAACATACAGTGACCCTACTTTAAGTTTGCCAGCCTCCAACCTGCTGCAAAATAAGGGGGGTTCTTGGCTTAACAATAAAGGCATTGGAACAAAGTCCACATGTACTACCCCTCTTCCGCCACCGGGAGTCACTGTTCTGCCGCTCTGCGTCCTCTCCTTAAAAGATCAGCCTCAGACTGAGCACTGACAAAGCCTGCTGTCTATAACAGCACAAAGGCGCGCCCCTGTATGACGCCGCAGGCCCGCCCCCCCCCGCCCTCCTGTCTGGACGGCGCGAAAAACGTCAATAAGACGTGCGCGCGCACGCGCGCGCGCGCGCGTATGCCGGAAACAGGAGGAACATGGAGGAGCCGCGCTGCTGGAGATCCAGGCACGCAGAAACAGGCGGCAGATTCAAACCCCCGGCCAGGTAGGACTCTCTCAAGGCCCCTAGGGATCCTTACTAGCCCTAGGAAGAAACAGCAGGTTAGCTAGCAACACATATTTAAACAGGGGGGCCTAGTGATGGGGGGAGAAAGGGTGTCATCCTGTCTTTTAGACATAGTGATCACGGTTGCCCATGCAGAGCATACTTAGGCTATCCCCCCTTTTAGGTTACCCCGGGGAGCCTGCTGTCGAACCAAGTCCCGCAGGCTCCCCCTTACCTGCTCCATGCTGCAGGATGTTTGACCAGCAAACTGATCCAATCTTCTCCCATCTCCGTGGGTAGCGTAGTAGACCTTCAGGCCCTGGGGTCCTATGAAGGTACCCACTGTCCTGGACCTATATAGCACCCTGGCAAACAGGAACTTTATGGTTTTGCAAACTCCAAGTCCTGGGCCCAGGGTCCAGCCCTCCAAAGAGGAGCATTATAGGCAAAACCCCACGGTCTGGGGCCCGGGTACTGTCCACTTTGGCACTGAGGCTCCTTGGACAGATCCGGTAGCCCGCCCTTAATCCCAAGGATGTGGAGCAAAGCTATTCCGTGACCAACACCTAAGACACTGGCGAAAAAACCGAGGGACTCCCTCTAGGGGAGGGGGTTATATAGGGAGGGGACTTCCTGTTTGAAGATTGCCAGTGTCCACACCTGAAGGTACTCCATATAACCCACATAGTAATGAATATGCCGCTCTGTGTCCCGTGATGTACGAGAAAGAAATAGGTACGCATCAAAACGCCGCTAAATGCGGCAAAACTGACATTTTAAACGTGGGTTACTACCTGTCAAGTTTAATCATTTAGAAGCAATTGTAAAAATGCCCCGTGTACATGGAGCTTTAGACAGAAATGTTATTGCTTCTTTAAAGCGGATGTCCGCTCAAAAAAAATAAAATAAAATCCAGCAGCTACAAAGGCTGCAGCTGCTGACTTTGAATATTAGGACACTTACCTGTCCTGGAGTCCAGCGCGGTCCGCAGCAGAGGACGAGTGATCGCTCGTCACTCTGCTGCTCCCCCCTCCATCCACGGTGAGGGAACCAGGAAGTGAAGCGCTCCGGCTTCACCGCCCGGTTCCCTACGGCGCATGCGTGAGTCGCGCTGCACCTGCCGATTGGCTCCTGCTGTGTGCTGGGAGCCGAGTGTTCCCAGCACACAACGGGGGGGGGGGGGGCGACGGGATGTGACGAAATAACCGTATTCTGCCCAAGAATGCTGGGCCGGAAGTGGGTGCAAATACCTGTCTTTAGACAGGTATCTGCACCCCCCTGAAAGGTGTCAAATGTGACACCGGAAGGGGGGAGAGTTCTGATCAGCGCAAGTTCACTTTAGGGTGGAGCTCCGCTTTAAACATCTATGAATTTAAGGAGGCAGCAACAGCATGAGAATTATTTAGCTACAAATTGGGCATGCTTAAAAATCTTTAACCAGCACTTCAGACTATTTGCATCCAAGCTTGTTTAATTTCTCTACACCAGTGGTCTTCAAACTGCAGCCCGGGGTACAGGTGTGGCCCTTTCCTTGCCCTTATCCTGCCCTTAAGGCACTGATATAAGACAGTATTTCTCCCACCGACATCAAAAATGCATGCCCTTACCACTGACACCGAAAATGAAGCACTATTTCTTCCCTTGTATCAAAGATGGGGCATTGTTAACTCCCACTGGACACTACCAGGACAATTTCTACCCCCACTGGCCACAGTTCAGCCCCCCTAAATATCACTAAGGACCAACGCTGTATCCTGTCCTAGGCCAACAAGGCCCAGGCCTAGGGCAGCACTTTGCAGGAGGGCAGCACGGAAATAGTCCCTGCCGGCTTGCGCTACTCTATTAGTGTAACGCAAGCTGCTTCTAATTTTGACTGTCCTATCATTCTGGACCACAAACCTTCCTCACTGTGCTATATGTTTTCTGCTGCACTATTGGCATAGTTATATCTTCTTAGTCTTCTCCATTTCAGAAATGTCCCTTTACTTCCTGCTCTATCATAGCCAAACAGGAAGTGAGAGGAAATCTATGCAAATTAAGGGAATCCAATGCCCCCCTCCCCAGGCCCTAAGATCTAGTGTCCCCACTTGAAAATGTCATGGCGGGTCTTATACAGAGAGGGGTGTGGCCTTAACCGGAAGGGGGTGCATGAGTTTAGTCAGGTCTAGGGCAGCACAAAACCTAAATACACTACTGCTAAAAACAGTAAACTGGCCCTTTGTTTAGAAAGTTTGAAGACTTGCTCTACACAGTCAGATAATGGATATTATTGGTCCACATGTTCGGCTGCATTGTTGTCAAAAAACAAACAAAAAATAATTCACTTCTCATTATTGTCTCCTCTTACCTCATAGCCTAGTAAAACACCATTAGTAGGTGACACAGTATTCCATTCCATCTCAATATCCGATGATGATATTGCTGTAGATTTTACTTTGGAAGGGGAGATGTTTGGCTCTAAGGAACAAAAACGAAAATAATTATTCCTACAAAAAAAAACAAGCGGTTATTTCTCAACAAATATAACAAAACATTAAAAATTGTGGTGCACTTAAACTGTTGGTAACTCTATGAACTTTTATTTGCACTTTTTTTTGTCTTTAAATATTCAATTGAAAGCATTTTGTAATTCGCTTTGTTTGCTCGCTAAGTGCATATTTTTATTTTTTTTGCGGATCGGATTGGCGGTAGGACACAAGTCGGTTTACATCTGCAAAAAAAAATAAGTAAATGCATAGATTTTTTCTAGGGCATTTATTTATTTATTTTAAACTGGAGACTGCAAAGTATTGTGCCCACAATCAGCAGAGTGCGGGTAAAGTGTCAGGCTCCTGCAAACACTGTCTACAGTTCTATTGCCCATAGAACTGTATGGCTGCCTACAGCTCATTGCAGAGCTGTAGGCAGGTGTGCTGATCAGTTTGCCGACTGCCGTGTTGGATTGAACGTGTAGTTTATACATTCACAGATTCCTATGACTAAGGCTGCATTCACACCTATGCATTTTTAGCATTTTGAAGATTTGCATTACAGTCCATTTAACATGGTTTCCTATGGAATACGTTCTGTAGTGAAAATCTGCAAAAAGCACTAAAAATGCCGTATGTGTGAATCCAGCCTTAATATTGAGGCTGTGTGGGTGCAGAGGAGGGGAGGGGGCAACTAAAACATGTTAAACCCTGTATATGGGTGTAACATGCAACATGTTCTAAAAGGTGAACTCATCCTTTAGGCCTGGTTCACACCTATACAGGTTGCAGTTGATGCATATTTTAGGTCAGTGGCGCCTGGTGCTCAAATTTTTTTTGGGGGGGGGGCGCAAACAAACGAAAACGAAAAAACAAATGCAGCCTCACTGTGCCCATCAATTGCAACCACTGTGCCCATCAATTGTCACCACTGTGCCCATCAAACGCAGCCACTGTGCCATGCCATCAAACACAGCCACTGTGCCATCAATTGTTACCACTGTGCCCAGCAATTGTCACCACTGTGCCATGCCATCAAACGCAGCCACTGTGCCATCAATTGTCACCACTGCAGTGGCGGCTGGTGCTCAATTTTTTTTGGGGGGGCACAAACGGAAAAAAAAACAATTGCAGCCTCACTGTGCCCATCAATTGCAGCCACTGTGCCCATCGAATGCAGCCACTGTGCCATGAATTGTCACCATTTGTCATTCAAAATACAGCCGCCAGACTGGAAATCTATCTCAACTTCTCTGAGATCCCTTCACTGTTTGCCAGTAAAGGACAGAATTGCTTTCAAAGCACTCTGTCTGACACATAAGTGCATCCATGGGAAGGCCCCACAATATCTATGCGAAAAGATAGAAGCCCACAATTCCAATCGCGTTCTGCGATCCACCAACCAAAATCTGGTCAAGGTACCCAAAGCCAGATATAAGTCCAAAGGAGAAAGAAGATTCGCAGTCCAAGGTCCCAGACTATGGAACGCTTTACCAACCAGCATTCGGTTGGAGGAAAACCACTTGGCCTTCAGAAGACAGATAAAAACTCTGCTCTTTTGATGTCAAGAGAGACAGGAACAACAAGCGCCCAGAGGCGATTTGGTTCGCATGTGCCGTGCTATATAAGTTTTTCATTAATTCACCATGGTCCCCTTGTCGCCACTGTGCCCACTAATTGTCGCCACTGTGCCCATCAATTGTCGCCACTGTGCCCATCAATTGTCGCCACTTTGCCATGGCAAACGCAGCCACTTTGCCATGCCAAACGCAGCCACTTTGCCATGCCAAACGCAGCCACTGTGCCATGCCATCAAACGCAGCTACTGTGCCATCAATTGTCACCACTGTGCCCGTGCGCACGCCTATGATTGTGATTTTAGTAATAAACTGACCTTTAATAACAGTATTCTATTCTATTCTATTCTATTATTCCAGAGCAGGAGGTCTGCACGTGCCACGTCAGAAGGCTCCACGGGCCACATTTGGCCCCGGAGCCACTGGTTGGGCACCCCTGACATAAACAATTAAATTAAATGGGTTCAATGATTTAACAAAAGACAACTGTACAGGGCTGACACTATTCAGTCTAGGAAAAAATGGGTTCAATGATTTAACAAAAGACAACTGTACAGGGCTGACACTATTCAGTCTAGGAAAAAATGGAGTGTGTTGTCAGCCGACATCAAGAAATTAGGTGGCGAGTTCATTTCTGGCACATAAGGTATTTTTCTGCACTTGCAGGGTGCAGAGATGTACTGCATATTATTTTTAGATCTTCTGTTCCTAGTAATCACTCCCCCCAGTTACGAACACCTCTCTAGGACACATCCTTGATCACCCCCTAGTGTTAACCCCTTCCCTGCCAGTAACATTTATACAGTAATCAGTGGATATTTTTAGCTCTGATCGCTGTATAATTGTCAATGGTCCCAAAAAAGTGTCAAAAGTGTTTGTTCTGTCTGCCGCAATGTAGCAGATCACAAAATTGCAGATCACTGCCATTAATATCGCCTTGATTTCCCTCTTACATTTCTTATTGCATTCTTTGTAAAGTTGGAATTTTTTAAGGCGTTCTCCTTTGCTTTTATATGCATTTTTAGCTCCTTTAAATTGATTTCCCATTGGGATGCACTGGCTAATACCTTTATTTAATATGCTCTTAAAGCACTCCCATTTTTCCTCTGTGTTCTTTGTACCCAAGGTTTTATCCCATTTAATATCTTCTAGCAAGGAGTGTAGTTTAGGGAAGCTGGCTCTTTTGAAATTAAGTGTCTTTGTATTACCCTTGTGTTTCCTATTTCTGTGATCTATGCTGAATGCTGTCATTATACTGCGGCAAGTCGTCTTGTTCTCGAAAATCGCTGTAGGTGTATGACGGCTCTTTCTATAGCTGGCACACCCACTGCACGGCGGGGGAGCCAATGTTCTTGGCCGCGATGTCCGCTGGCCACCCTCGATCGCTCCACAGAGAGCCAGAATGGGGATCTGTTAAAGTAAAGAAACAGATCCCCGTTCTGAGAGGGGAGTAGAGAGTGATCGTCTGTTCCTAGTGATCAGGAACAGCCATCTTTCTCCTCCTCCAGTCAGTACATTCCCTCCACAGTTAGACACACCTCCCAGGGAACACATTTAACCCCTTGATCACCACAAGTAGTAACCCCTTCCCTGCCAGTATCATTTATACAGTAATCAGTGCATTTTTATAGCACTGATCGCTGTGTCAGTGGTCCCAAAAAAGTGTCAAAAGTGTCCGATCTGTCTGCTGCAATGTCACAGTCCCACTAAAAATTGCTGATCAATACCATTTCTATAAAAAAATAAAATAATAAAAACTCCATAAATCGATCTGCTATAACTTTTGCACCAACCAATCAATATATGCTTATTGCGATTTTTTTTTTACCATAAATATGTAGAAGAATACAAATTGGCCTAAACTTATCAAGAAATTTGTTATTTAAAAAAATATGGGGAATTTTAGCAAACAGTAAAAAATATATATATTTTTTTCAAAATTGTCGCACTTTTTTGTTCATAGCGCAAAAAATAAAAACTGCACAGGTGATCAAATACTACCAAAAGAAAGCTCTATTTGTGTGAAAAAAATGACATAAATTTTGTTTGGTTACAACGTCGCAAGACGCAAAAAATGGCCTGGTCTTTAAGGGGGCAAATCCTTCCGGTCCTTAAGTGGTTAAAGAAAGTTACTTCTCCTACTTCCCTCTTTTATTAGACCAGTATAAAGAGTTTATTCAAAATATATAGAGAAAACAAATTGCTTAGACCAGCGGTCTCCAAAGTATGTCCCGCCGACCACATTCGGCACGCTATGACGTTTTTTCCTGCCGGCAGCTAGAGTTGCTAGACTCACTGCATGGGCGGTCTCTGCACAGGTTGCGGGGCTTGCTCTGCATACTGGCAGGCAGTAAGGGGTGTGCAGCGCAAGTCCCGCAACTCGAGAAACCAGCACAAGTTAAATTCAGTGGCCCGGATTAACGTAGGACTTGCGCCAACGTATCTTGAGTAAAGCCACGTAAGCGTAAATATGCGCCATCGTATCTGTGCGCCGTACCTACAGAACTAGATACGCCTGAAAATAGGCTTCTTCCGACCAACGTAACTTTCCTACGCCGGCGTATCGTGAGCGCATATTTACACTGGACGCATCTGGCGCTCCCATTGATTTCCTATTCAAATATGCAAATGAGGGAGATACGGCGATTCACGAACGTACGGTGCACGATGTGCGCGCAAGTTGTACGTCCGGCCTTAAGTTATCCCTCATAAAGCAGGGGTAACTCAGCAGCAGACGTGCACAGGTCAGCTGGAGAGCAGCTGCAGCAGCACCGTTACGGACGAGCTGAGCAACCACACTTGCAGGACAACACATCCGTATGCCAAAATGCCAGGGGCAGCCATGGTCATAGCACTACTACTGTGTCCACAGGCGCGTAGGAGTGCACAGGAGAGGATATACCGAATGCGCATGAACGTCTTTGGCATAAGGTTATCAGAGGTGTATCGCATCTTCAGATTCAGCCCTGCTGCCATCCTGGAAATAGGCACAGCCCTGCATGATGACATCACCAGCCAGTGCAGCCACTGGTCAAGGTACTGGCAACACTCCATTGCCAGTGGATCTTTCCAACGTACACGTGGAGTTGTGTCTGGAAAGTCACAATCCACCATGAGCACATGTGTGCACCAGGTTGTCCCAGCAATCCTCACACGCATGTCCCACCACATCATCAAACCCACCCATGAGCATCTGCGGCAGAAGGCAATGCAGGATTTCTACAGAATTGCAGGATTCCCATGCACCATCGGGGCAATTGATTGCACACATGTGGCACTACGGCCCCCCCATGCCACAGAGCACATATACCGCAATCATAAGCAGTGGCATTCCATCAACGTACAGGGGCCAGCCACAACAGCTACATATACCGTCAAAGCAACATCCCAACAGAATTTGAACAGAACGTGTACAGGGACAGCTGGCTGGTTGGAGAGTGACATGGGAGTCAGGCATGACTGTCCGACCCCATGATGCAGATATCACGAGGGGCATATGCATGGCTAACATCCTCCTGTCTTTTCCCTTCCAGGTGTTTCGGCATATGCACTTGGGCCCCATCTCCTAACTCCATACCGGAATCCCCAAACCAGAGGAGAGAGAAGATACAATGCTGCACACATACTTTCCCCGTGCAGGGGTGGAGCGCACATTTGGCATCCTGAAGTCCCATTTCCAATGCCTGGATAAGGCCGGGGGGACCCTGTTGTATTCCCCAAACTTCATGTGTCAGATCATCGGTGCATTTTGCATGCTGCACAACTACACCATGAGAAAGGGCCTGGAGATTGACATATGTGATCTTTCTACCCAATATCTTAGGACGTGGCACTGCAGTACCTTAGGTCACCCATAGTCCATCCTATGGTGTGTGTACCTCGAATCTCTTTTTAAAATATGTGATGACCTGACCCCCAGGAGTAGCCTCGTGGAACGTATCTTTGCACGTTAAACACACACATTCATCATGGCACACGGACAATGCACGCATGCACACCACTGTGGTCCCTAGCTCACACAGACCACATTTACCTGGCATTGGATTAGCCCAAGTCCACCATGCAGGACTTGGGAGCAGCAACGCCACGCCAAGGCACCAATTATGTTGCTGTCCATTCATACCACATTCACACGGTCGTGGGGATAACCTCTCCCCGAGGACCCAGTGTGACATGCCTTACTGGCAGGTATGTCACCCACACTCACACACCAGTCACACTTTAGCCTGCACTACTGACCGTGTGCAGTCAATACAAAAATAAAAAAGCTCATAACCTAAGCAAAGGAAAACAAAAAGCTCATAACCTAAGCAAAGAAAAACAAAAAGCTCATACCCTGAGCAAATATAAAAAAAAAAAAGGATATCAATTGCCCTGTCGTGGGCCAAGTCTGGTGCCACGGCTCTGGCTCCTTATTTGTCTGATGGGAGCCTCGGGTGGGGGGGTGGGGCATCAGTAGGAGGAGTATCGTCCCCAGGTCTGCCACTCCCGGCAGGTGCTGGCTGCCTGCCCTCCAACACCACGGCAATGCGGGTGAGGACCGCATTAGTCTGCGCCTGCATGCTCAGCTGGTGGGTGGTGGTCTGCCGCTGGTGGCGTCTCGTTAGCCTCCCCTCCGCCTTGATGGCAGCAGTAGTGGCCTTTACAGCCATTGCCAGGCTCTTTACCTCTGCCACGAGGCCTGCTGTTGTGGCCTGCAGCTCCCCAATGCAGGTGACCATCGCAGCACAGTTCCCACTGATATCCTGCACGCTGTCAGCTATCTGGGCCGAGGAGGGCAGGCTGTCTGCCACACGGAGCAGGTCCCCGGCTATGGCACACATAGGGCGGGTCTGGCGGCCCTGTTCCCTTGTCAGATTTTCCAGGAGGGATTCAGGAACACCCCTTGTCTTCCTCGTAGCCTTCCTAGGGCCAGGAAAGGCTTGGGGCCGTCAATAAGGGCAGGCCCTTGAGGGGCTTCCCCTGATGGGGTGCACCCTGAGGGGCTTCCCCTGATGGGGGTGGACCCTAAAGGGGCTCCCCCTGATGGGGGTGGACCCTGAGGGGCTTCCCCTATTGGGGGTGGACCCTGAGGGGCTTCCCCTGATGGGGGTGGACCCTGAGGGGCTTCCCCTGATGGGGGTGTAGGTCTGAGAGGGCCCAGCCAAAAGGGAAGACTCCTCAAAGTAGAGGCAAACCTCATGATCCAGATTCACCGTCTCCTCCTCAACCACCTCTAGAGGACAGGTGTGGCCACTCCCCTCCACCACTGGCTTTCCAGGGGGTCAGGCTGAGCCAGATGTTCCAGGGATGGCATGGGACGGCCACCGGCAGCAGATGCGGCCCCGCTCCCTCCAGCACATCTGTGGATGACACAAAGCATTCACATGTTGGTGGACCCACACACTTGTCACATGTTCCCTTCCACCCCCTCACATTCTACACACCGGATAGGAGATAAAAAAGACTTACCTGTCCTCGAGGCCTGATCAATGGTGTCAAAGCCCTCAAGGCCCTCCAACTGCTCCCTCTCCAGACATCTGGCAACCACCTCCTCCTCCGGGGTCAATCAGATGGTGGCCCGTGCCCCTCTGGTGCCTTCTGATGGTGCCAAATTTATCCCGGACAAGCCAACGCAAATCATTTATTTTTTTGTTAATGTCCTTAGAGGTCCGGGACTCATGACCAAGGGCATTAACTTCAATGGTGATCTGCTCCAGGATCTGCTGTTTTCTGGCCCTGCTGGTCTGGCGACTCTTGGCGCCATGGGGAAAAACATCATATTTCTCCATGGCCGAGATGAGGACAGCCTTCTCATCTGGGGAGACATTTTTGTTCCTCCTGTCCCTCTCAGACTCAACATCAGCCATCTCAAAAACAAAAGTACCTTGCTTCAGGGGGGGAAACAAGCAGGATGTACTTTTGCGCCAGACGGGCGAATGGCAGGGCGTATTTATGCTCTGGGCGTAGGCGGTGGGCCGGCGTATCTTAGGGGTTATGGCGGGCGTAGTTGTGAGCATGCGCAGAGGGGTGCGGGACATACGTCCACGTCACGGTGCGTGCGTCGTTCGTTCGGCCCTTCATTTGTATGGGAACACTCTTCATTTAAATGGAACACGTCCACTTCCTTCCTACTTTGAATTACGCCTATGAATTTACGTTACACCGGCGCAACATTGAGAGCATTTGCTTTCTGAATACCATGCTTGCCTCTCTGAGTTGCATCGGCGTAGAGTAAAAGAGATTGGCTACGGCGACATATATATGCGCCGATGTATATGAAAAAAAACAGCATGGGGTCCCCCCAACCAATGCATACCAGGCCCTTTGTGTCTGGTATAGATTTTGAGGGGAACTCATTTAGTCCCATTCAGTTTTCTTTAAAATTTGTTTAGTTAAAATTCAGAATGATTCGAATTTCAGATTGGTCGAATAATGATCGTCTGATTCAAAATCTGTGTGAAGAAATAGCTGGTTGTTAAGTAGCGGGTGGGGAAGCAGGCCACCTGCATCCTTAACAACTATGAGTCATCATCTGTCAGCGGGCTTCGCGACTTCAACACTCTAGCCTCCTGGGAGGCCTGCCACCGTATGCCTCCTCTGCGCTTTGCCATTTCTTATATAGGTAAGCGGTGGGGCAACCTGGCTATGTCAACCAGTGGCACCACCCCCTTCTGACATCTTGGATTGGTGCATGCTGTGTGTGTTTTTTAACCTTTTTCTATTGCCGGCATAGTTTTCTTTACACTCATCTGCCAGTGGGTAAGCTAACTGACAGATGAGTCATGGTTTTTAAAGAGGAAGAGTGGCCGGCTTCCTGGCCTGTTTCTTAACAACCAGCTATTTCTTTAACACAAAATTAAAATCGGTTGATCCGAATTCGAATTCTTCTGAAAAGTTGGAATTGGTTAAAATGTGTTTCATTTATTTGTTCTCTAATGGATTTCAACAAAATTTAAATTGTTACTATTCATTACTATTTAATTTGGAGATTCGGATACGTTCGAAACTCCAAATAACCCAAAATTTGTCAGAATTTGTATTCGGATCGAAACGAATTGCACATGTCTAAAGCTTTCTATGATATGGATACTTTTATAACAACCCCTGCCAAGTTACCAATTATATTCCAGTACCCACAATTAATGATATCCAGCTTATTGACCAAGATTCTTACTAATAATTTGTCTAAAGTTTATTTCACAGTATAAACATAAAGATTACTTCAGCAAGCCTCCTTATCTTAGTTGTAAGGCAGACATTTGGAATGTTATTGCCTCTAAACCTCCATAAAGCTATTTGTTCAGTTACATGGGAATATTTATTTTATATTCTCCATAAATGGGGGAGGGGAGTTCTATTGTCGAATCTCTTTACTCTGTCCCTAAGAAGAATTTCCATTAACCAGTTAATCACCGCCCCATAGACGAATTACGGCTACAAGGCGGTTCCTTAACTCTGGGAGGACGTCTATTGGTTTGTACCCCTGCTGTGCTCATGAGGGGTTCCCACCATCCCTGTGCTTTGCTGAGTTCCCGGGTTTGTACCCCTGCTGTGCTCATTATGAGGGGTTTGTTTATTGAAAAATCTTACAAACAATAACTTATATACAGTAAAACCATAATAAATAAAACATATTTACAAAATAATTAAATATGACTATACAAAACAAAAAACAAGAATATAATAAACGGTGCAAACCAAATTGCGCAAAACATAATCCCTACGGGAGAGTCAGACTAATGAACATCACCATGCATGGAGCCTTTTATAGAACATGAGTGGGAACTGCTATTAGGCTAGTTGGGTGCGTTTTCTAGCCTGGCTACTCCCTCTCCCTGGAGAACCAGCGCGCTTAGTTGCACCCTGGCACTCTTCATCCCTGGAGGATGCTGAACTGAAAGAGTCCCATTCAACTTCATCTTCAGACAGCACCTTAAATTTATTCGCAAAAGCCAAAACCTCTGGGCTTAACGTAACTGTACCTCCTTTTTTTCCCTTCCTTTTGCCTCTCCTCCTTTTATCCTCCAACCACTCCATATCAACCTTGGACAACCCGGAGTCAGCCTCCCCACACCTATCCTCACCCCCACACTCCCTTCCCTTATCTACCACCAGGCCAGCCTCTTCACGATCCTCCCCACGATCCTTAACAGGAACCCTGCAGCGTCGAGGGAGGGGGACTGGCACCGCACTTGATGCACCAGCCTCAGCACCTCTTGCTGCCTCTGCAATTTTTGAAGACACAGAAGGATTGGACACATTCTGTGCAACTGACACCTTACCTACAGACTGGGGAGACACTGACACATTGGGTATTGGCATAGACTGGGGCACCTCAGACTGGGGAGATACGGGCACACTAGGTAAACGCATAGACTGGGGAGACACGGGCACATTGGGTGTTGGCACAGACTGGGACACCACAGACTGGGGAGACATGGGCACATTGGGTGTTGGCACAGACTGGGGAGACACGGGCACATTGGGTGTTGGCACAGACTCAGATGGACTCACAGGCCCTCCAGCTGCTGAGCTCTGAGCATCCTCCATGTCCAGGCGGAAGAACGCTCTCATGAGCTCAGGCTTGTTGTGCATTGCCTCAGGACACTGACTATAAGGATGTCCCACCGCATTGCACAGATTGCACCTTATGAGGTTACAATGCTTCGCCAGATGTCCTATACCCTGACACAGAGAGCACTTCATCACTGGACAGGAGGACGCAAGGTGACCTTTATCTCCACACTTGTTGCACAGCTTCGGCTGGCCCAGATAGAAGATGGTCAGCCTGTCCCTCCCCAGGAAAGCTGAGGATGGCAGATGCTGGACAACATTATCAACGACCTTTAGTTTCAACTGCACAGACCATCCCCCCGTCCATATTCCCCGGTCATCCAGAATCTTATTTAGGGGGCTCAGGACATCTCCATACCTCCTCAGCCATACACATAAATCCCCCTGGGGTATTGACTCATTACGGACCAGAATTGTGATCATTTTAATGAGTGGCTGGCGGGAGACAAGCTTGGGCATGAGTCCCTTCCAGTCTGGCAAGCCCCTACACACTCATACTTCTCCCAAAATATGTCCAAAGACTCCGGACGGAGAAAGGACAAGTCATACTCATAGGAGCCTGCCGGACTGATCAGGGCGAAGATATCCGCAGGTGTAAACCCCATTTGTAAGATTTTATCCACTACCGCCCTCCTATGTGGGGGGATCCCACCGCCTTCCCACCTCAGCTGCACAACATTCCTCCTTATAAACATGGAGGGAGGCAAAACATTCCCATGCTCCTTCCCTGCTTGTTCCCCCTTCCCAGATCCTGCAGCAGCAACACCAGCATAGGATTTTTTAACACCCCCAGTATTTGCAGTCCTGTCCTTAGGCACAGTCACACCTGCTGGTAAAGAGTCTGAATCAGCTAGGATAGCAGAGTCAGGACCCGTCCCCTCCCCTCGCTCTGTACACACAGCTCCAGTCCTGTCCACTGCACACTCCTGGGGAGTTGTGGCACTACTGCACCCAGCATCTCCTCCTCCATTCACAAAAACAGCTGCTGTACTTGGTCCAGGCAAAGTCCCTGTATTGTCCATGGACCGAAGCTGACAGTTATTAGGAGATGCATTGTCATTAAAGTTCACACCATCTTGCACACACATTGTACCTTCACCTGCTTGCTGTGTTGTCACCGCAGCGATGTTATGGCTGATGGTGGGGTCAGATTTCTTTCCAGTTGTTGCAGTCTTTATGGTGGATCTTGCTCTGGGTACAGGTTTGTCCTTCACAAAGCCAGGATTGGTGTCCATCTTATTATCATCCAGGGAAGCCGCATCAGGAGAGGATTCCAGCGTGGTGATGAACTCCAGCACACCAGTACCTTCACCCTCCTGAGATGCTCCACATTGCTGGGGTGGGAGAGGGACAGAGGCCTCCGCCATTGAGGGCTCAGCAGATGTCTGAGGTGTTGAACAGGTGGGCTCATCCTCCGGGCCCACCGTCTCACTCACTGCTGAGTCTGTCTGTATCTCCTCGCTGGTCTCCTCACCCTCCATGCATGGAGCGGCTCCTCTTCTCATGCGATTAAATTGCTCCTCATTTTTATATTTCTCTTTAAAAATGCCGCTATTTTCCTTGAGAGAATACAGCAAATCCTTCTGCCTCCTCACAGCTTGTTCCAGGTCCTTCAGCTCAGGTCTCAGAGCCGGTCTTTTCTTGCTGTACATTTTTGCACAAATCTGCTTTTTCTTTCTGAACTCATGACCATCAACTTCTCCCCCTCCTTCTCAATCTTCTTCAGCTTGCTGACAGTCCTCTGTCTAAAGGCTAAGAGGGACTCATCTCTCCTTTGGCTAGGCCCAGAATTTTCCATAGACCTATCCAGGGGGGCTCCGCCCGGCTCCTCCCCAGGATCCAGCATCCCTCCTGGGGAAGAGAAGCAACTCCATCCCCTGGTCTCTGGAGCACAGGAGCAAAGGAACCAGCAACCACACCCCTCACTGGCAAGGAGTGGAATGGCAGTTTCCCACCATCCCTGTGCTGTGCTGTGTTCCTGGGGCTGTACTTCTGCTGTGCCCATTATAAGGGGTTCCCACCATCCCTGTGCTGTGCTGACTTCCTGGGTTTGTACCCCTGCTGTGCTCATTATGAGGAGTTCCCACCATCCCTGTGCTGTGCTGACTTCCCGGGTTTGTACCCCTGCTGTGCTCATTATGAGGGGTTCCCACCATCTCTGTGCTGTGCTGAGTTCCTGGGTTTGTACCCCTGCTGTGCTCATTATGAGGGGTTTCCACCATCCCTGTGCTGTGCTGACTTCCCGGGTTTGTACCCCTGCTGTGCTCATTATGAGGGGTTTCCACCATCCCTGTGCTGTGCTGAGTTCCCAGGTTTGTACCCCTACTGTGCTCATTATGAGGGGTTCCCACCCTCCCTGTGCTGTGCAGAGTTCCTGGGTTTGTACCCCTGCTGTGCTCATTATGAGGGGTTCCCACCATTCCTGTGCTGTGCTGACTTCCTGAGTTTGTACCCCTACTGTTCTCATTATGGGGGGTTCCCACCATCCCTGTGCTGTGCTGACTTTCTGGGTTACCCTGCTGTGCTCATTATGAGGGGTTCCCACCATCCCTGTGCTGTGCTGAGTTCCCAGGTTTGTACCCCTACTGTGCTCATTATGAGGGGTTCCCACTATCCCTATGCTGTGCTGACTTCCTGGGTGTGTACCCCTGCTGTGCTCATTATGAGGGGTTCCCACCATCCCTGTGCTGAGTTCCTGGGTTTGTACCCCTGCTATGCCCATTATCCCTGTGCTGTGCTGAGTTCCTGGGGCTGTACTTCTGCTGTGCTCATTATGAGGGGTTCCCACCATCCCTGTGCTGTGCTGACTTCCTGGGTTTGTACCCCTGCTGTGCTCATTATGAGGGGTTCCCACCATCCCTGTGCTGAGTTCCTGGGTTTGTACCCCTGCTATGCCCATTATCCCTGTGCTGTGCTGAGTTCCTGGGGCTGTACTTCTGCTGTGCTCATTATGAGGGGTTCCCACCATCCCTGTGCTGTGCTGACTTCCTGGGTTTGTACCCCTACTGTGCTCATTATGAGGGGTTCCCACCATCCCTGTGCTGTGCTGAGTTCCCGGGTTTGTACCCCTGCTATGCCCATTATCCCTGTGCTGTGCTGAGTTCCCGGGTTTGTACCCCCTGCTGTGCTCATTATGAGGGGTTCCCACCATCCCTGTGCTGTGCTGACTTCCTGGGTTTGTACCCCTGCTGTGCTTATTATGAGGGGTTCCCACCATCCCTGTGCTGTGCAGAGCAGTGTAAGAGGCAGAGATGGATGGGTCTGTGTGAGGATGGAAGGAAAACAAGATAAGATAGTGGCTGAGAGAGGGAGGGAGATGCTGGGAGGAAGAGACATTAGGAAGCTGGACACACGGTAGTTACATGACAGAACTGACCTGTATGAAAAGAGCCAGTGAGAGGAACTTCTTAGATCCCTTCTCTGCGGTATTGGCCTTTGGACCTTCATAAAAAAAGTACCGTGTAGCAGCCTAATGAGAGTGTGGACAGCAGTATGTGCTGCCCCCTCCTCCCCCGGCTCACAGAGCCTTATATCCACATGTCACTCAGCCACAGACAGAGCGGCTGTACTCCATTCGGGCTGCTCTGTCTGTCGGTGGCTGAGTGACATGCCCAGCTGGGAGATCTCTCTGTACTTGCAAGTGTCCAGGAGCCCAGCCAAAGGTGAGAGGCTTCAGTGTCTCCAGGGGCAGCAGGAGAGATTACACCATGCCTACAGTTCTGCTTCCTCCCACCTAATGCACTAACTCCTCCCATTGTCATCTCCTATCTTCAAAATAACACGAGATTTCGGCAATAGGCTATTTGCAAGGACTACTGGGATACATGATGCCTATCCCAGAAACCCTTGCAAATAGCCTTGTGACTTAATAGCCTAGGCTAATAAGGAGGAGGAAGTAATGAAGGACTACAAAATAAAGGTATTTACAAGCAACAAAATAAATAAAAATTTCCATTCTGAACGCTATGGGCCAGATTCTCGTCTGTTGCGGCGTAGCATATGCTGTTTACACTACGCCGTCGCAACTTACAGGAGCAAGTGGCGTATTCTCCAAGCACTTGCTCTGTAATTTGCGGCGGCGTAGTGTAAATGGCCCGGCGTATCCCCACGTAAATCAAAGGGGGCGGCTTGTATTTAAATTAAGCGCGCCCCCGCGCCAAACGAACTGCGCATGCACCGGCCGTAAACGTAGTCCAGTGTGCATGCTACATAGTACGCTGCAAATACATTGGTTGCGACGTGAACGTAATTAACGCACAGCCCTATTCGCGACTGTGACGGTAGTCGAACATATCTCTGCCATCCATTCCCTTCTTCTCCCATAAAAGAAATCACCCAATATTCCCCGACTAGGAATATCCCTGGATTAGCTGAATAATCCACACATGAGCCATGGCTTAATGCTGAATGTAACAGGACACACTTTATTGAAAGTACACAGCACACTTTATACAGGATTTGGAACATCCCGTCCCCAACAACCGCTTTCTTATTGGTCCATTGTAAAGTATGCAGTCTTCACTCTGGTCCTCTTAAACCATGCAAATGAGGACTTGAAAATGTCTCAGCAGAGATTGGTCCCAAAGCTTGAATAGACTGAATATGTGTGGCTAGAAGCCTGTAATGTGTATTCAGACAAAAGCCCCAGGGGGTCAATCAATGTACACAATAGCCAGCCACAGAACAATGGAACTGTCTGGAGACCAGAGACAGGGCAGAAGTCATTTACACCCGATAATAGAAAGGCTTTAAATAGGGGTATCACACAATGGACAATAAGTATCACTTATGAGTCTGTTGACCTGGCTGGGGTTCAGAATAAAATCTGTAATACATGAATTAGGATTTCATGTAGAAACACTTCCATATTTCATGGTCCATGACAGCGACGAATTACGTAAACGACGGAAAAACCTGACGCTGTCCCGACGGCCATACTTAACATGGCGTACGCCGGACCTACGCAAGGTTACCCCTCATATAGCAGGGGAATCAGATGCATGGATACCCGGGGACAAAAACAGAGATACGACGGTGTATCTGGAGATACACCGTCGTATCTCTTATGAGAATCTGGCCCTATGAGATTAGGGCATGCAGCACAGACAAACATAAAAAAATGGGTGGAACTCCACTTTAAGAAGCACTCCTGTTCTCCACTCATTACCTGTATTAACTGCACCTGTTTGAACTTGTTACCTGTATAAAAGACACCTGTCCACACACTCAATCAAACAGACTCCAACCACTTCACAATGGCCAAGACCAGAGAGCTGTGTAAGGACATCGGAGATAAAATTGTAGACCTGCACAAGGATAGGATAGGCTACAGGGCAATGAGAAGGCAACAACTGTTGGCGCAATTATTGGAAAATTGAAGAAGTTTAAGATGACGGTCATTCGCCCTTGGTCTGGGGCTTCATGCAAAATTTCACCTTGTGGGGCATCAATGATCATAAGGAAGGTGAGGGATCAGTCCAGAACTACACGGCAGGACCTGGTCAATGACCTGAAGAGAGCAGGGACCACAGTCTCAAAGAAAACCATTAGTAACACAGTACGTCGTCTTGGATCCCCCTGCTCAAGCCAGTGCATGTCCAGGCCCGTCTGAGGTTGACCATCTGGATGATCCAGAGGAGGAATGGGAGAAGGTCATGTGGTCTGATGAGACAAAAATAGAGCTTTTTGGTCTAAACTCCACTCACTGTGTTTGGAGGAAGAAGAAGGATGAGTACAACCCGAAGAACACCATCCCAACCGTGAAGCATGGAGGTGGAAAATCATTCTTTGGGAATGCTTTCCTGAAAAGGGGACAGGACGATTGCACCGTATTGAGGGGAGGATGGATGGGGCCATGTATTGCAAGATCTTGGCCAACAACCTTAGTAAGAGCATTGAAGATGGGTCGTTGCTGGGTCTTCCTGCATGACAACAACCCCAAACACACAGCCAGAGCAACTACGGAGTGGCTTCGTAAGAAGCATCTCAAGGTCCTGGAGTGGCCTAGCCAGTCTCCAGACCTGAAGCCAATAGAAAATCTTTGGAGGGAGCTGAAAGTCTGTTTTGCCCAGCAACAGCGTCAAAACCTGAAGGATCTGGAGAAGCTCTGTATGTAGGAGTGGGCCAAAATCCCTGCTGCAGTGTGTCCAAACCTGGTAAAGAACTACAGGAAATGTATAATCTCTGTAATTGCAAAGAAAGGTTTCTGTACCAAATATTAAGTTATGCTTTTCTGATGTATCAAATACTCATGTCATGCAATAAAATGCTAATTGCTTAAAAATCATACAATGTGATTTTCAGGATTTTTGTTTTATATTCCATCTCTCACAGTTGAAGATTATCTATGATAAAAATTACAGACCTCTACATGCTTTGTAAGTAGGAAAACCTTCAAAATCGTCAGGGTATCAAATACTTGTTCTCCCCACTGTATGTAATTTCTCTCCTTGGGCTATTTGATATATGATGTGTCTGAAATTGGGTAGATTTACCATGTGCAATGTTTAGGCACACTTTTCTTAACCCTGTGCAGTGATATGCTAGCTACATATGTAATGACTTTATTGACTAAATGTGCCCCTTAAATTGGTACGATCCCCGCTTTTTGTTCAATATCCTTATGATATACATGCTCCCTATACCACCATATAAGAGCATTCCAGCAGTCAACTTCCACTATACAATTGTCAATAAAACTATTTATGTTCTGTTTTATTGTTTTTTATCAGGCCAGGTCTGGCTTTTTTTGCTGGCTGTTCCTTGGCTGCGCTCCCTAGGGGTCCTGGATTTGTACTCCCACATGGGGGCACGTGTGACAATAACCTTCCTGATACTATGATGAATGACGTTATTTTTAATCTAGTTGGCTGAAGTATAAGTATGCTTTCACCTTTAAAGGACGGTTTTGTTACTTCATATACAACTGACTATTTTATTGACATGCATTTGTAAGTTTTTTTTTCTTAAAAGAAACTTGTGTTCTACTACTATAAACCCCTGAGAAAGAATTTCATTCTGAAACACGTTGGTTTCTGTGTGTGATTGAACATGATGTACTCTATTGTTCTACTATGAGGTGATCTATCTGTTACACGAGCCATCTGCACTGTTTAATATTTATAACAAATGTTATTTTCTTACTACTTTTGCTGACATATCTTATCTTTACTTTTTGCTTTTTATACTATTTGGGCCTATATAATCCCATTAGCAGGGGGGACCCCCTACCTGGTTGTCTATATTTTTAGGATGACGGCCCCATTATCCCTTTGATTGCACCTTTTCTACTTGTATATAGTGCAAGCTAAACAGTTGGTTATATGCACTTCATCTACAGTATGTATTTTGCTTATGAATTAATACTTCTTCACCCAGTCCATAACCAATAACCATACCACCCACACTAAACTGTATGCAGTTTGGCGTTTTATTCTATTTTATATACAGGTAAAACTTTTCATTTACTGCTATCCTTTTTTAGTGTTGAATGGCAAGCGCTAAATTAGTAATTATTAGTATTTTATCTAGCCAATATTCTAGGGATATTCTAAACTGTTGTAACACAGCACACCACTTGATATTGACTATTCGCCACAAACATATTGAGAAAAGTTAAGTTACACTGTACAGTATATAGTATATAAATAAATCCTACCATCCTCTGCTGAATATACAGTGGTCTCTAAACTGTATGGTCCTTCTCCTTTTCGATTAAAAGCTTTGATCATGACGTCAAAGGGCAAATAAGCTGTAATGGTCTCATTCCGGTATACAAACTGATGGGACTGCACCCCAGATACTCTAAATGTTTGCCAAGTGTCCTCAGTCTTTCTTTTAAAAGCTATGATATATCCAAAACCGTCTCCATTCTGATATTGTCTGCCAAGAGGCTGTAACATCAAGAAAAATAATATGATAATTTTTGTCTATTATATTCCAGCTTTAAACATGAAGGATGCAGCATATAGTTCATGAAATATATTATTTTGTTTGCATTCTGTTGACAAATAAAAAGCATGCAAACAAAGGTTTTCTTAAATATTTCTATGGATCTAAGGATGCAGCATTTTCTTCCAAAACTTAGGGAGACCAAAATTGTATATTGCCTAGAATATCCATTCCTGAATAAATTAAGTTTACAGGACAATATTTTCCCTGTTTACTGCTTTGTCCTGACACGCTCAATTTGACTTTGTTCAGATGTTTTGTTATTATAGGGTGAAACAGCATACTTTGGAGTACTGACCACTTCAATATTGTTTGTCTCTGTGCTGGCACCATTGGCTGTTGCACCCAACCTATCATTAAGCCGGCAAAATTATGTGTACAAGAAAAGTTACACATGTATTTTGTTAGCTGGAGCCCCCCTCACCCCCATCACATAATGGCTTATGGTCGTGGCCCTCTGACAGAGTGATGTGGATCACATAAACACGCGACAAGACTTACAACATAAATAGACCTGAAGTGTGCCTTGGTGGTCTGGTCAGTATGCCAAGAAAAGGGGGCATACCCAAAGTAAGTAATGGGTAGTTAATTGAAGAAGGATATGCTGAGAAGTGCCCTGAAAAAGGGAAGGGCGGGAGGGTGTCGAATGCGATTGAATGCGCAGACTCACGGACATGAGGTGAGCTGGGAAGAGTCGGCCCAGTGACATGTAGTACTGCACACTGAACCGACAAAGAGCATGTGTGAGTGGGCTGCTTAAATACCCTCCGGGCTCCTCCCATAAACTCAGGCCACCATACTGGCCTTCTTATTTATGGTCGTGGCCCTCTGACAGAGTGATGTGGATCACATAAACACGCAACAAGACTTACAACATAAATAGACCTGAAGTGTGCCTTGGTGGTCTGGTCAGTATGCCAAGAAAAGGGGGCAAAAGACTCAGATAGGGAAATAGCTTATATTGATTTCTTGTATTTATTGAGCCAGCTTGGTAAAGGCTTGTGCCATTTCTTCCTGAGGATTTGGGATGTATGTGGCAAAACAAGGAGACTTCCCATCAGCCTGGTGTCTTGATTACGTGGTCTGGTACTCCCTGTTGTGAGGCAGTTGAGGCTGCTCTAATTCGGAAAGAATGTCCTGAGAACAGACTGGGATTTGAAGCCCAAGTTGCTTAGGATTCTGACATGCTTGACAAACTGGCTGCCACTCTGGAAGCTGGTTTAGAAAGGGTAGCAACAAGCTACCATCAGATTGGCTGGGTAGATGGAGCAGTAGTTGGTCGAGCACCGTCACTGGGCGTCAGGCATTGTTAGTCTGAAACAGGTTGATGTCAACCCCCGGGGCTGGTTTGTTGCGTTTGCAGACTGAGAGTGTAGGGGTTCGAAAGCGAGTCGGGTGGCGTCGGAGTAGTGTCTGACTGCCGGAGCCACTGATTGTAAATTCACTAGGCCGTAGGGAACCGTAGAAGGCCTGGTAGATGGCTGCTAGGATGACTATGCTGGGCAAGGCCCTAAATGGGGAACGAGTAAGGATTTCAGACATGTGCCTAAAGAGGGCACTCTTGAAAGTTAGGCGCTTGCTACTGGCTACAGGTTGGTGCTTCTGTATGCTCTGTAGGAGGGACTTGACTGCATGGGCTCGAGAATACTGACAGTTTACTGGGGTCCTGCAGGGACAGGAAATGCTGCACGCCATCTAGATATGGCGTGATAGTATTGTGAGAAAGGGTCAGCTGTGTGTGGCAATACGATATGAAGGCTAGGACGTGTCTAACGTTGCCTATTGCTGCTCGGAGGCAAGTGGCCAAAAATTAGCAGTTAGTATTCCAAGCAGTGTATTAGGCCTTCAGTGTGTTGCATGCCAAGGAGTTAATAAGCTGGGTTGAGTTGGTGAGATGCTACTTCAGTCCATCGTCAGCAATGACCAGGGTGGGACATGGATGGTTATTGGGTCAGCTCCAGGCTCTTGCTGGAAAAACAAATAAGGTTAGAATGGGACAGAGCATCAGCTGCGATTTTGCATTTGCCTGGAATATGACTACAGAAGATATTAAACTGGTGACGGAGTGACAGCTGCACGAGCCTGCGCAGGAAGGACGTGATGGGGAGAGGCTTGATCTACCTTAATTGATGAAGTCGGCTGTGGCCTGATTGTCTGTGGTGAAGAACACTGTCTGTCCAGTTCAAGTGTGGCCCCAAACCTGGGCAGCTGCCACAATGGGGTACAGCACGAGACGTGATGAAGACTGGGTGAAGCAGAAATTTAAGAGAATTTCTGGGGGCCAAGGTTTGGAGAACCAGTGGCAGATGAAAAATGCACGCAAAAGCCTGTGGTGGCTCGGCTGACACTGCCGGGATGAAGATTGAAATGCTGTTCTATCAGGTGGGGAAGTTGTCCCACATAGCTAAGTCTGCTACTGATGCTTGGTCTAGTTTAAGAACTTGGACTGGATCTTGCATTGGTGTGAGAAAATCAAGACAATACACAGGTGCTCAACAAGATGATATACGTGCACTCACTGACCAACGTGCACTCGCTGACCAACGTGCACTCGCTGACCAACGTGCACCCGCTGACCAACGTGCACCCGCTGACCAACGTGCACTCGCTGACCAACGTGCACTCGCTGACCAACGTGCACTCGCAGACCAACGTGCACTCGCAGACCAACGTGCACTCGCAGACCAACGTGCACTCGCTGGTGCTGGATGGAAACCTGAACTAACTGCAGGGAAAAAGACAGGGAAAAGATGAGTGGCCCGCGTGCCACTAAAGATGAATGGCCAACTGGGTGCCACTGTGTGTTTGTTTGGCTGATTGTCACTGAGGTGTGTTTGCAAGTTTAGTTTGTATTCGGGTTTGCACGTAGGTGCATGCTGCAAAGTGTTTTATACTGCTGCAGACAATATTGTGTGGTTGCAAGGGTCTCAGTCTGGTTTGCTGAGACGATATTGCGTGGTTGCAAAGGTCTCGATGATTACGAGGTTTGTTTTGAGATGGCCTTGTGTGGTTGCACGGGTCTCAACAAGTGAGGGGTTGCTGAGACGATGTTGCGTTTGCAATGGTCTCAAGTGAGTGTCGGGCTGCTGAGATGACTATGTATGGCTGCAAAGGTCTGAACGGGTGTCAGGTTGCTGAGACGATATTGCGTTTGCAATGGTGTCAAATGAGTGTCAGTTTGCTAAGACGACTTTGTATGGCTGCAAAGGTCTGAACGGGCGTTAGGTTGCTGAGACAAGATTGTGTGGTTGCAAAGGTCTAGACGAGTGTGAGGTAGCTGAGATGATATTACATTTTGCAAGGGTCTCAAATGACAATATTCCCCCTCCTTTTTTTTATTTTTATAAAAACGACTGTAAATGAAACGCTGGTAAACATGAGTTACCACATGTGGCTGTGTTTACAAGCTGTTACAGGCATCGGCGTTTCGAATGCCGTCTGAACCCAATTTTTTTTTTTCAAGAAGGTTTCTGAACTCAACTGCCTAGAAATTACTATAAATGCTCCTGTGTACATGTACTGATAAGATAACATAGAGGAGTGATTGGGGATCCTGTGTAGACGTACTCGTAAGATAACATAGAGGAGAGATCAGGGGTGGCTGAAAAACACCCATTTTTCTGGCTGCAAGGGTCTCAATGAATGCCATGTTGCTGGGGCGAGACTGCGTGGTCACAAAGGTCTTTGATGAGTTCCGGGAGGTTGCTCGAGACGGTATTGCGTGGTTGCAAGGCTCTCGATGAGTGTGGGGCTGCTGAGACGGTATTGCGTTTGCAAGGGTCTCAACAATGGTGTGAGGCTGTCGAGACGGTATTGCGTGGTTGCAAGGGCCTTGATGAATGTGGGGCTGCTGAGACGGTATTGCGTTTGCAAGGGTCTCAACAATGGTGTGAGGCTGCCGAGACGGTATTGCGTGGTTGCAAGGGCCTTGATGAATGTGGGGCTGCTGAGATGGTATTGCGTTTGCAAGGATCTCAACAAGGGTGTCAAGCTGCTGAGACGGTTTTGCGTGGTTGCAAGGGCCTTGATGAATGTAGGGCTGCTGAGACGATTTTGCGTGGTTGCAATGGTCTTAACAGGTGTCAGGTTGCTGGGCCGAGATTGCGTGGTGGCAACGTTTTTTTTTCTTTTTTTGCGTTTTTTTTTTTATATATATATTTTTCTTTGCGTTTTTGTAAGGGCCTTGTGTTGCAAGGGTCTTAACAATGGTGTCAGGCTGCTGAGATGATTTTGTGTGGTTTCAAGGGTCTCGATGAGTGTGGGTCTGCTGAGACGGTATTGCGTTTGCAAGGGTCTCAACAAGGGTGTCAGGCTGCTGAGACGATTTTGCTTGGTTGCAATGGTCTAAACAGGTGTCAGGTTGCTGGGCCGAGATTGTGTGGTGGCAAAATTTTTTATTTTTTTTGCACTTTAATGTTTAATTTTCCTTCTTTTTTTTTTTTTTGCGTTTTTTATATATATATATATATATTTTTTTTGCCTTTTGTAAGGGTCATGTGTTGCAAGGGTCTTAAGGGTGTCAGGCTGCTGAGACGATATACGAGTGGTTGCAAGGATGTCAATGAGTGTGAGGGCTGCTGAGACGATATTGCTTTTGCAAGGGTCTCAACAAGGGTGTCAGGCTGCTGAGACGATTTTGCGTGGTTGCAACGGTCTCAACAGGTGTCAGGTTGCCGAGGGGCTGAGATTGCGTGGTGGCAAAGGTTTTTTTTTTTGCGTTTTTTTTTTTGCGTTTTTATATTTATTTTTTATTTTATTTTGCGTCTTGTAAAGGTCATGTGTTGCAAGGGTCTAACAAGGGTGTCAGGCTGCTGATTTTGCGTGGTTGCAAGGATCTCAATGAGTGTGAGGGCTGCTGAGACGATATTGCGTTTGCAAGGATCTCAACAAAGGTGTCAGGCTGCTGAGACGATTTTGCATGGTTGCAAATGGTCTCAACAGGTGTCAGGTTGCCGAGGGGCTGAGATTGCGTGGTGGCAAAGTTTTTTTTTTTTTGCGTTTTTTTAGCGTTTTTTTTTTTTTTTTTTGCGTTTTTATATATTTTTTTTTTTATTTTGCGTTTTGTAAGGGTCATGTGTTGCAAGGCTCTTAACAAGGGTGTCAGGCTGCTGAGATGATTTGCATGGTTGCAAGGTCTCAATCAATAAGAATTGGGTTACTGAGAAAGGATAGAAACACCTGGTTTGTTTGTACCTTAAGCAAGCAGTATAAGGTAGAAGGACAACGCCTGTTTGAATCGTGGTTCCGTAGGGGCCACTAATGAACGATATGGGAGACAACAAATGGTAGCAAATTGATAGGACATAAAGAATGTAATAACAAATCTTACTTGCGACAGTGGGCCATGCAAGTGAGTTTGCGGCGGACTGTGGCTGGAGTGAAACATGTCTGGAAGGTGTAGCGTGATGCCGTGCATGGGGCAAAACAATGAGGTTTGGTGTGTAGAAAATAGAACACGAGAAGTGTGTATCAATGCTTTGTAAGTTCCACTGCGGGAACCAAACATATGGTACGGGTGACACCATGAGTGGCCACAAATTTGACGTGACAAACAAGCTAACGAATCCTACCTGGGACAGTGAACGTGTGACTGGGTTTGCTTTGGACTGGAGTGGATGTGCAACACATCCGAAGAGTGTGGTGTGGCGCCATGCATGACGCACAGGCAATAACTTTGGTAAATAAATGAGAGAGAGGAACCGTGTACAAACAATTCGTAAGTTCCGCTGCGGGAACTAAAAACACACGGCATGGGGGAACAATGAATGACAACGGTAGAAAGCATGCAATGTATCTGATACAAAACGGTTGTAAAAATGCATGAAACAAATTTGATACGAATCGGTAGTAAGGAGTATTGAACGAATCTGATACGATTTGGTTGTAGAGTGTATGCTACCCCTTGCTTTGAAACCGAACACCTACCAACCACCCATCCCCCCAGGCTAATCAAGTGCAGACAAGGCACCATGTGAGTCCAATTACCACCTCAATCTGCCAAAGAACCCATACAAACACATGCTAATCTCCAAATGGATTTACAAATGAATCGTATGTTTGGCATAAGGAAGTTACAAATGTACTACGCCTGAGCCGAATGATGTTGGAACATAAGCAACAGTAACTCAGAGGCAGATTTTCTTTCCAAAAGAGATGCAGGATTTGCAAGATTGCACAAGATACGAAAAGGTTTGAATCCTACCTGCGACAGTAAGCGGGAACCGGCGGCGAAGACCATGAAGGGAGAAGCCACAAAGCGATTGCGATGTCGAATGCGATTGAATGCGCAGACTCACGGACATGAGGTGAGCTGGGAAGAGTCGGCCCAGTGACATGTAGTACTGCACACTGAACCGACAAAGAGCATGTGTGAGTGGGCTGCTTAAATACCCTCCGGGCTCCTCCCATAAACTCAGGCCACCATACTGGCCTTCTTATTTATATATGATTAAAATCCCTATTAAATGTTCCTGACAAAGAGGTAGTGATGGGAAACAATTTGGGCAGATGCATTTTCCAGTGTTTTGCAGGGAGGAAAAAAATGCTAATAACTGGGAGAGAAGCCATCTTCACAACACTTTAGAGGAGCAGCCTTCCTCACTACACGATTACAAATGTGATGTCTAGGGTGATCAAACTAGTACCTGGTTGCTGTCCATAGAGGCTGACCTACAAGTGCTGGGTTCAGTTGATCCAACTCCAAGGCTTTACTATTAGGGATGAGCTTCGTATTCGAGTCAAACTCATGTTTCAACTCGAACATGGTGTGTTCGATCGTTCTTCGAATTACGAACATTTTGGGCCGTTCGCGCCAAATTCGAGTGATACATGTTCCCTGGGGCAAGACCCGGGTTCTCAAACATGTTTTACGACAATAACTTGCATATTAGGCTTTAAAATTGGCAATTTTGAATTCGAACGTTCAAGTCCCATAGACCTTAATGGGGTTCTAAATGTTCGCGGTCGGTCCGTTTTAAGGTTCTGGTGTGAACCAAATTGGGGGGGGGTGTTCGGCTCATCCCTATTCACTACTGGTTTCCCTTACATAAGATGCCCGGTGCCTGCACCCAAAGCCAATTGATGAATAGGCTCAGGTGCCCACATCGCTGGATCCATGGACTACCTGTCCATGGATCCAGCATTTTATTTTGGGAAATTCCTATAGGGTCAGCCTCTTAGCTGTTTTTAAGTTTTTCATCAATATTGACATTTAAATTTTGTGTTAAAGTGGTTTTAAATGCAAACGTTTTTTTTTTTTAACCTTAATGCATTCTATGCTTTAAGGTAAAAAAACCTTCTGGATGCAACTCCCCCCCTGAGCCCTATCTTGATCCAGCAATGTGCATAAGAGCAGCAGCTCTCCTGGGTCTCTCCTTCTCATTGACTCACACAGCAGCGGGGGAAGCAGTCAGCCTGCAAGCCAATGAGGAGAGATCGGGGTGAGTCATGCTCTGTGTGTGAATGGATACTGTCCATTAACAGGAGCATCGCTTGGTAGCGAGCCTCCTTGAGTCCTCCCATAGCAAGAGGCTTGCTATTAGGGTCACCTTGCAGGGGGAAGGAGCCAAGACCAGCGACAGGGGACCCAAAAAATAGAGGATTCGGGCTGCTGTTGCGCAGAACAGGCAAGTATAACATACAGTATACATATACATATATATATATATATATATATATATATATATATTATAACCTTTACAATCACTTTAATAATAAACACACATCTACAAATGTAAATAAATTACAAATTACGTTAAAGTTGTTCTTGTCTTTTAATTAGTAATACTCTGCCTTTGATTCCAAAATCCAACCATTTATCAAACTGCAACCCTTAGGCCACGTGGCACACAATCAGACCGGTCCGATGAGAATGGTCCGACGGACCGTTTTCATCGGACCACGCTGAAGTGGTCTGATGGTCTGATGTGCGTACACACCATCGGGCCAAAAATCCGATCAGGCCAGAACGCGGTGACGTAGAACACAACGACGTGCTGAAAAAATGAAGTTCAATGCTTCCAAGCATGCGTCAAATTGATTCTGAGCATGCCCGGGTTTTTGGTCCAATGCTTTTGTGTACTAACCATCGTTTTGGTCCGTCGGACAGATTTTAAAGCAAGTTTTAAAACTTTGGGCCGTACACACCATCAAATTGGTCCAATGAAACTGGTCTTAAGACCTGTTTCATCGGACCAGTCTGATTGTGTGTACGCGGCCTTAGAAGCCAACTGGTGCGTGTTTTACCTTTTTACTGTGTATTTTTTTTGTTATTCTTGCAATGCACTGGGTGTGTACTCACCGTCCAGTTAATAGTCAGCTCATTCAGTGTACCTCCTCCTCCATTAACGCCAGACGGAGCCACATTAGGAGCTTCAAATAAGATAAAGCGTATTAATTACAATTTCTAATATTTTATTCAAAGGCCATCTACAATAACACCTTCCAGTGTAAACATACTAAATTGGTAATTTGGTTGTATTTTATGTAATGGCGCAGTAAAAACAAGAAAACAGGGATTAACTCATAGCAGCAATATTTCAGTGTTTAGTTTTTAAGAGTATTCAGGCTAATAAAAGGTCATTTTTGACAGCTTTACTATAGATAAATCTTGGGATAATCATATATTTAAAACCCCCAAGTCTCTGTCTCCACACTGTATCATAATATGCTATAAAAAATGTAATGTACAGAATCCAAATTCTTTATCAAAACCATGCTCAGGGCCTGTTGGGCAGATGACTACTCGTTTGGGCAGATGACTATATCTTTCTAGCACAGAATGACATTTCCTCATGTCTTCTGATTACCAGTGGTGATTGACTGTCAGAAGTTGACATTTCACCATGTCATTTGCCCTTTACAGCAGTGAAAACATGCTGAATAGCTTGAAATCACAACCATAGTGAGAGACAAATATTATATTGTTACAGCAGAGTGGATGTTGTTTGTTTTTAATGTGGCAAACTGGGGTAAAGTAAGGAAGATGATGTTTCTGTATGATGGAACTGTGCTGGAACTGGAAAGAGTCCAGAGAAGGGCAACACAGCTAATAAAGGGGATATGATTTCAATGTACAAATATACAGTACAGGCAGTGGCGTACTAAGTGGAGGGCAGGTAGTGGCTTTGCGGGGGGGGCAGTCGGCACATCTGGCACAGGCGCAACGATCCTCTTCGCTCTGATCAGTCTCGGGCAGCGGTTGTCAGCCGAGCAGAGTGAAGCCGTCTCCCCCTCCCTGCCTTATCTCTACACAGTGCTGTGCATGCAAAAGGAGGGGGGGTGGCTTCACTCTACTTAGCTGTGACAGGTTCTGCCCGAGACTGGTCAGAGCCGTGACCACTGAGAGAAGGGAAACGTTGTGTTTGTCGCAGATGTGCTGACTGGCTCGGGTGTTGCTCCCCCTCCCTGCAAAGCCACTACCTCTGGCTCTCTGTGTGGTGTGTGTTCTGAGGTACATTATGGGTCTGAAGGGGGGGTCTGCACTGTAGGTGGGGTCTGTACTGTAGGTGGGGTCTGTATTGTAGGGGGTCTGTATTGTTGGGGGGGTCTGTGCACTGTAGGGGGGTCTGTACTGTAGGGGGGTCTGCTCTCTGAGGGGGGGTCTGTGTTGTAGGGGGTCTATACTCTAGAGGAGTCTGCACTCTAGGGGGGTCTGCACTGTAAAGGGGGTCTGTACTGTAGGGGGGTTTGCACTGTAGGGGGGGTCTGTACTGTAGGGGGGTCTGTATTGTAGGGGGGTCTACACTGTAGGGAGGGGGTCTGCACTGTAGGGAGGGGTCTGTGTAACATGCAGGGGGTCCAGAACTGTTAAGGGGGTGTCTGTGTAACATACAGACATCTAGAGGTGCAGGGGACTGTATAATGTAAAGGGGTCCAGAGCTGTGGGGGGCTGTGTAATATAAAGGGGTCTAGAGGTGCAGGGTGCTGTGTAATGTAAAGGGGTCCAGAGGTTCAGGGTGCTGTGTAATGTAAAGGGGTCCAGAGGTACAAGGGCTGTGTAATGTAAAGGAGTCCAGAGTAATGTAAAGAGGTCCAGAGGTACAAGGGTTGTGTAATGTAAAGGGGTTCAGAGGTGCGGTACTGTATAATGTAAAGTGGTCCAGACGTGCAGTTATGGAGAGGGGGTACACAGTAGTGACAAAAAGATATTGAAGGATGCAGAGGTATGGGGTGTTTTTACATTTTAAGGTGGGGGGTGCCAGATATAGGATCCGCCCCGGGTGCCAAATGCTCTAGGTACACCCCTAAGTATCGGTGACTCCACAATAGTGATAAAGCTTTTCTGCAAAAAAATAATTTATTAAGACACGCAGCAATTCACTAAACTTAGAAGAAAAGCGGTTTAACCTTAAACTGCTTAGAGGGTTCTGGTATGAATATTAAGGGGAACCCCGAAATAAAATAAAAAGTGTGGGGGCCCCCCAAATTCCATATCAGGCTCCTCAGGTCTGGTATGGATATTACCCTGCGCCATTAAAAAAAAAAGATGGCATGGGGTTCCCCCCAAAAATCTATACTAGACCCTTATCTGAGCATGCAACCTGGCAGGCTGCAGGAAAAAAGGGGAGGGTCAAGAGAGCGCCCCCCCCCTGAACTGTACCGGGCCACATGCCCTCAACTTGGGGAGGATGTCCCCATGTTGATGGGGGCAAGGGCCTCATCCCCACAACCCTTGCCCAGTGGTTGTGGGGGTCTGCGAGCGGGGACTTATCGGAAATCCGAAAGCCCCTTTAACCTCCCTGGCGGTATGATTCTTTAAGATTTTAGGTGCTAAAAGCGGTACCATTATTTGCAAGGGAATTTGGCGTTTTATACTGTAGGCTTGTAATTCTTAGGAATAACTCACTTAAATCTATTCAAACAAGAGTCTAATAGGCATCCCGGGTATGATTTTTTTTTTTTTTTTTAATTAAAAATTATAATATAATAAATAATTATAAAAAATGATCACAAATGATAATATAATTATAGTAAAAATTATTCAATAATGTAATCAAATCAAAATCACTGAAATTTGCTCAGTTGCAGAATTTTTGCTGTCATTTTTTTTTTTTTTTTATGACGAATTTCCCCATAAATCGCTATCGCTAAATTCTGCAAGTGATTCTGATTTATTATCGCTGTTTTTTAGCTGCTCTAAAACAATTTTTGCCATAAAGGGACACTTTTGGTTGCTATGGGCAATCTACAGTTTGCAGGGAGAAAGAAAAGTTTTTATTATACAAAATGACATGTAGTGTACAGGGCAGACCACTAGGGACATGGGGGGTGTGTATTTTTTACATACAGTACTGTAATCTATAAGATTACAGTGTACTGTATGTATAGTGTTTGTTTACTTTTTTAAATTTGGCGCCGTTCCCCCCCCTACGTCGCGACGCTCGCAGGGAAGGGAATCGGAGGTACACACAGCATCAGGCGGACATCCGCCCGCCGTGTACTGCGGGGATTCATCGCTGGATCGCAGAGAAAAGGTAAGTAAACTTTTTCTGCATCCAGCGAGGTAAGCGCGTGTGTGGCACGGGGTTACCGATATTAGCTTAAAAATCTCACCCCGTGCCACACACGTGAAGACCGCCAGGGAGGCTAGTCTGACCGGGGGAAAAAAAAAATGCACCCCGAGCGTGACTCGGGGTTACCGCTTCTGGCACTGAATGTTAACCCCGAGTCACGCTCGGGAATACCGCCAGGGAGGTTAACAAAGGGGAACCCAGATCCCGCCCCCCTAATGTGAATTGATAACGGGGTACATTGTACCCCTACCATTTCACAAAAAAAGTGTCAATGGGTTTCCCGTGATGCGTCAGAGGGGGAATGGTCACCCATACATGTCAATATGTAACCTGGGGCTATCTTGAGTCAGAGAGGGGGCGGGGTCACCTGCGTATGTGATGGGTGGCCCCGCCCTCAGCTATAAAAGAACTGTCACACTGAGAGAGCGTCATTCGGCCAGGCGCCTCCTATGAGGCGGTATCGTTCGTAGCCGCGGGTTATTTTTTTTGGATCGAGAGTGGATTACGTCGTTGGAACCTTTTTTTTTTGATAAAGGACTTGTCCCAAACTGTCTCCTATGGTTTTTAACATTTTGACACTTTTTTGTGAAATGGTAGGGGTACAATTTACATAGGGGGAGTCGGGATCTGGAGTTCCCCTTTGTTAAAGGGGGCTTTCAGATTCTGATAATCCCCCCTGCCCACAGACACCCACAACCACCGGGCAAGGGTTGTGGGGATGAGGCCCTTGTCCCCAGCAACATGGGGACATCCTCCCCATGTTGAGGGCATGTGGCCTGGTACATTTCAGGGGGGGCGCTCTCTCATCTCCCCTCTTTTCCTGCAGCCTACCAGGTTGCATGCTCAGATAAAGGTCTGGTATGGATTTTTGGGGAACCCCACGCCATTTTTTTAAATGGTGCAGGGTTCTCCTTAATATCCATACCAGACCTGAAGGGCCTGATAAGGAATTTGGGTGGACCCACACGCTTTTTTTTTAATTTTGTTTCAGGGTTGCCCTTATTATTCATACCAGACCCAAAGGGAATCCATACTGTTTTCTTTCAATGACTTAGTAGTTTTAAGTGACTTTTTTTCCTTTAGAAATGTAATTTGTGCAGGGACTTTTCTAAGCACGGAAACATGTGCTACTTTACAGGCATATTATAGACACCCCCCAGGACCTGGATCCCCAAACACTTTTTATGACAATAACTTGCATATTAGCTTTTAAAATTTGCACTTATAATTTTTTATGTTCTTGTCCTATAGACTTTAACGGTGTTTGCGTGTTCGAACATTTGTTAAATTTTTTTTCCTGTTCGCATGTTCTGCAGCGAACTGAATGGGGGGGGGGGGGGGTGTTCGGCACTTCCCTAGTCTTTACATAGTTACATAGTATATAAAGTAGGTGAGGTTGAAAATAGTCCATCAAGTCCAATCTATGTGTGTGATTTTTTGTCAGTATTACATTGTATATCCCTGTATGTTGTGGTTGTTCAGATGCTTATCTAATCATTTATTTAATTCTCAATGTTCCCCACAGAAACCACTGCCTGTGGAAGATAATTCCACATCCTAACTGCTCTTGCAGTAAAGAACCCTCAACACAGTTTGGGGTTGTAACGGAATGCACCGTGACAGTCTGAGATATTCCTATGTCTAGGGTCACCTTATGTCCACTAGGGCCATAGGGTGACAAAGAATCATAATTCATATGTTACAGAAGACATTAATAAGGGACATTAATAATAATCCAGGTTTGCAGGATGTCTTCAAATATCAAAAGCTGTTAGCTATGCAATCTGGGCACACATGCTTTTGAAAGGTGTTAATTCAGGTCAGCCAGCCAGTGAGTCATACCTTTGTATAATAGGCTATTGAAATATCTGAAGGTGTGGATTGCACCCACTCTCACTGCCATTGTGTGATAAAGATGTCTGTGTTACTATTCAAGGTTAATTGAACCCTATTGATGATGCGGTGCCGTCATGTCTAGCTACCAATTAAAGAATTATCCTCAGTGAGTGAATAGGGGGGTGGAGATTGCATTGTCCTGTGATTAACTGTATTATGCTGTACTGGATATAAGAAGCTGAGAAAATACTAATAAATTGTCATATCTTTGGAAGCAAGAACGGAGCGCTGTCTCGTTTATTCTGGGAAAGGATATGGATCGTGTATGCAATATTGTCGGAGTGTGTCAGATAAGCTTGTCGTGGTTGGATGGAAGGTTGTAAGCGGCGGTGACCGTTACATTGGTGGCAGCGGTGGGACGATTCCATCTTCAGAAGGACGGCTACAAGGACACATGACAATGGAGACGCTGTATGAACGGATGAAGCTCTCTTCCCTCATGGACTTACTGGAGAGCCGGGGCAGACCGGCCAGCAACCGTAAGAAAAGGGACATTATCGCAGAACTTGTCGAAATGAATAGAGCTAAGAGGCCCAGCATAACAGACAGGACACCCGAGGAAGAATTTTTTGATCGGGCTGTTAAACATGGACTGGCACAATATGGTCCTAATCCTCCGCCGGAGATCATAGACCGGGTTATAGCGGCTGTGGATGCCACCTTGCGACAGCGAAGAAGTGCGGCAGCAGCTGAAGAGAGAGGAGAGGTGCAGATACCAGTCTCCATTGAAGAGGAATTCCAAAGGAGGTTACAAGAGATGCGGATACAGCATAGAGGACCAGTATCAGAGGAGGTCCTGTTGGGATGGTCGGATGTGATTCGGTGCCAACTCTGGAAGGAAGCGTTAGCTCTGGAGCAGCAACACCAAGGAAAGGTCCTGCCCTCCATCTATGCAAGGTACTGGCCGCAGTATGACGTACGAATGCTGTTGTTTGGGGAACAAACGAAGCAGGAGTGGATAGCAGAGTTAAGCAGGCTGATCCGGACAGAGATGCAGCTGGATGAGAGCTACAGAGCCCTCCGGTGGTATGTAGCCCAAGAGTGCCCGTGGTCAGCGGATGACAGCCCCACAGAAGGCTATGACTACGATGGCCTGGGATTGTTGTATTAGAGGATGTCCAGTGATCCCGACTTTGGGGATGATCGGGAGTGGCGCTTGGAGGATATAATGGAGCACAGAGAGGAAAAATTAAATATCTCGGGAGGCCACTGGTCACAGGAAGATTTAGAATTTCTGGCCATTCGAGAATGGGAGCTGGAGGTCGCCTACAGACAGCTGCTAGACTCGGCTCAGCAGCAGGGTGGGGCTCCCATTGCCTGGGACTATGAGGAAAGTTCAGATGACAACTGTGAACTCCTGGCTGATGAATCGGCAGTGGAAAATATGGAGATTTTCATCCCTAAAGCCGAAGCGGATGGTGTGGAGTTCCAGGGACCCGGGGCGGTTGGCCCCCCTCTCCAGCAACAAGCTGACGTGGTAAAGCTTTTACCCCCAGCTGAATCACTGGCAACAGAGCAGGGTACCCCAAGCCTCTGCTCCCAACTAGCAGAAGAGGGGGACCCTGTGGTAGTGGATGGGACTGTGGTCTCCACTCACAGCAACACAGCGGAAGAGCTGGCAACAGAACAGAGGGTCACGGACCTCTGCTCTCCACTAACGGAAGAGGGGGACACTGTGGTAGTGGATGGGACTGTGGTCTCCACTCACAGCAACCCAGCGGAAGAGCTGGTAACAGAGCAGAGTGTCATAGGCCTCTGCTCCTCACTAACAGAAGAGGGGGTTCCTGGGGTAGTGGATGGGACTTCAGTCCCCACTGGCACAACCCCAGAAAATGGTACAGGACTGGGACAGGAGGATGTCTGCTTTGCTTTGCAAGCACCGGGGGTTTTTCACCAAGCACCAGTGGATGGGACTTCAGTCTCCACTGGTATACCCAAGGAAGGGGGGGCAGTTGGCCCAGACCCCCAACAGCATGATGGACTGAGCCCAGCTACCCTGCCTTCTCCCCAGCGGCAGGCATGTTCTCTGAGAGAGGCAGAGGTTGGCGGGGTGAGTAATGCTCAGTTTGGAGCCATTTATTTGGGGTACAGTATGGATACCAGCATTGGAGAACGGGAACTACTGACGGACTTCGGAGTCAACCCGTTTGGGGTTACCACCTGTGTCCGTCTCCCACCGAAAGGGGAGAGATGTAACGGAATGCACCGTGACAGTCTGAGATATTCCTATGTCTAGGGTCACCTTATGTCCACTAGGGCCATAGGGTGACAAAGAATCATAATTCATATGTTACAGAAGACATTAATAAGGGACATTAATAATAATCCAGGTTTGCAGGATGTCTTCAAATATCAAAAGCTGTTAGCTATGCAATCTGGGCACACATGCTTTTGAAAGGTGTTAATTCAGGTCAGCCAGCCAGTGAGTCATACCTTTGTATAATAGGCTATTGAAATATCTGAAGGTGTGGATTGCACCCACTCTCACTGCCATTGTGTGATAAAGATGTCTGTGTTACTATTCAAGGTTAATTGAACCCTATTGATGATGCGGTGCCGTCATGTCTAGCTACCAATTAAAGAATTATCCTCAGTGAGTGAATAGGGGGGTGGAGATTGCATTGTCCTGTGATTAACTGTATTATGCTGTACTGGATATAAGAAGCTGAGAAAATACTAATAAATTGTCATATCTTTGGAAGCAAGAACGGAGCGCTGTCTCGTTTATTCTGGGAAAGGATATGGATCGTGTATGCAATATTGTCGGAGTGTGTCAGATAAGCTTGTCGTGGTTGGATGGAAGGTTGTAAGCGGCGATGACCGTTACAGGGGTTAAACCGCTTTTCCTCTAATTTTAGTGAATGGCTGCGAGTCTTATTAAATTCCCTTTTGCAGGAAAGTTTTATCCCTAGTGTTGGGGCCATTAGTTTTGTTGCCCTTCTCTGGACTCTCCAGTTCCAGCACATCCTTCCTAAGGACTGGTGCCCAGAACTGGACATCATACTCCAGGTGTGGCCGGACTAGAGTCTTGTAAAGCGGGAGAATTATTGTTTTATCTCTGGGGTTAATCCTTTTTTTAATGTATGCCAATATTCTGTTTACTTTGCTTGCAGCAGCTTGGCATTGCATGCCATTGCTGAGCCTGTCATCTACTAGGATCCCCAGGTCCCTTTTCACCCTAGATTCCTCCAGAGGTTCTCCCCCCAGTGTAAAGATTGCATTCATATTTTTGCCGCCAAATGCATTATTTAAATTTTTTCTACATTAAACCTCACTTGTAGTTGCCCGCCCCATTAATTTGTTCAGATCTTTCTGCAAAGTCTAGAAAAGCTTTTTGTAAATGATAAAAAAAAGGTGCATACACCAGTACATTGTCACATGCCTTGCAAACTGTGATGGTTGTCTAAGATTACATAGTTCTTTAACCCAGTGCAGTTTAAACCTTATGCACTATAATCCTTTAAACCTGCAGTTTAATGGAATATAATATTTCAATGCCATTTGGGTGGCAATAGCAGCACTTCAAAGACACAAATATGACCATTTTGTGTAACAGTGAGGTTGGCTAGACAACAGGGGCAGGAGGGATCAAAAAAAGACAACTAGCCTGTGGGGGCAGAAGGTATAAATCTGGCCCTGAGGAAGTTTTATCTCCACTGCTGCAAAATATCAATACAACAGCTTGCTTAGACGTATTCCCATGGTTGTAGCCAACAAATGGCTGGAGTTAGACTTTAAATATGCACATTTCATTGCCTGATAGCAATATACATACCCCAGGATTAAAAATGATTGCATTTCTAGTTTGCAAATTTCAGTGACTTCATGTAAGTTAATTTTCCTTTTCACTTGCCAGTAGTAACATTTGCATGGGTGAATTTTGTATATTTTTGCTCCCAACTGACAAAAACGATTTCTAGCATCTTGGAATTGGTTTACTAAAAGCAGAATAGGCTGTTCACTGTTCAAGAGAATGTTTGCCATATCTTAGTGAAAATTTTGTGGTAAAATGTAATTCGCAAAGAATACCCAATCACATTCAAGGAAAACAAATTGCTTGCACATGATTGGATAATACAAGTCAGTAAAGCATTACCTCATTCACCAAGTTCTGGGAGCTTCCCTTGCTAAGTTTAACTTTCCTTGCAATGTGAACTCAAGGCAAAATCTATTTGCCTTGAGTAAATCAACCACTTTGTATCCTGTAGATATATGAACTCTTCCTTGACACATTCACAGACATTTTTATTCAGTAATGATTAGAGGATACTTTTAGATAATAATGGAACTTTACTCATTCTCTAGTAATGTGATGCTGTTGTAACTATGAACTCAAACTGGATGAATTTTCATCTATACCCCACTATATTCAACGTCTTATTCTAGAGAGAATAATTGACTATACACATTAATGTGACGTGCAGAATTTTTAAGGTCAATATCTTACCAGCCTCTTTTGTTCTCACTAAAGAAGAAGGAGCACTTGGTTCCCCTACTCCTAAAATATTGCTGGCCACTACGCGGAAAAGGTAGTCAGTCCATGGTGTAAGGCCAACCACAAGTGCTGATTCTGCATTACCCTCCACAGTGGGTGGATCTGTAACAACAACAGAAGTATTAAACAAAAGTATTATTGGTGCACATATTAAATAGTTTACATAGAATGCAAGTAATATTGTGAAAAATAATCCACAACTGTAATATTTTCAACTTTACCGAACACTGTCTACACTATGGTCTATGAATTTCAAATGTATTTGTCAGCTGAATCATTTATGATCTAAAGCTATCAACTCTACATTTCTGGTGTTGCCAGACAAATGATCCAGCTTGCTTTGATTTTCAAAATTTCAATTTACCCATCTGTAGATACAAAAAACACTATGGGGTAGATTCACGTACAGAGGCGTATCTTTGTGCGGGCGTAGCGTATCATCTTTACGCTACGCCGCCGCAACTTAGAGAGGCAAGTGCCGTATTCACAAAGCACTTGCGTCCTAAGTTACGACGGCGTAGCGTAAATTGGCCGGCGTAAGCTTTTCCCCTCTAATATCGTTATTTTTCTCACTCAAACATAGCTTACATTTTTTTTTGCAGTAAAAACCTAATAGAGGTTCTAATCTTTTCTTACTCCAAAATAATAAAAAAAAAAAAACATTTGGCTTAAAGGGTATTTACACTTTTGCAGTCAAATTTGAGAAAATACCCTCTATATGTTTGTAACCTCCCTACCTAAAAATGTAAAAAACTATATGTAGATACAGTATTTATTACCCTTTAGATGTTTCTAAGGAGAAGGTGTTATGGCTAATTCTGAAAAATCTTTTTTATTAAGGTTTTTGAAAAAAAGTAATATACAAAAACAGAGCCTATTTGGACTTAGAACAGTCAAAAACATTAGCGCCCTAACTGGCACTAAGACTAAAAGTGCACTAACAAATCTACAGTACACCTGCAAAGAACTTGTATTTAAACCAATCAGGGTTAATCTTTGGGTCTTTTAGCTTTAAAGTAGGGGATGAACTGTTTAAGGAGAAATATCAGGGTCTGCGTTGGTGGAGGTGGCTTCAGTCAGAATGACCCACACTTTGTGGAACTTTAGTGGACATTCCCTTGACAGGTAAATAACCTTGTATAAGGACAGGTTATAGTTGACCATTTTTTCCATGCAGCCAGGGTAGGGGTAGCTGGAGCCTTCCAGTGAAGTACAATGATTTTTCTTGCATAAAGAAATAGCAGTCCAATTAGAGATCTGGGGGGCTCTATGGTTGGCTAGGGAGTCAACCAGGCCCAAGAGACAGACCTCCATTGAGTGCAATATCTGAATAGTACTCACGGTGCGAATAAATAATATGACCTCTGCCCAAAAATTGTAGATGTGAGGGCAGTGCCAGAAGATGTATGAAACCAGCTTGATCTACCGTGCAGCGCCAACACACAGCAGGGATAGAGGGATACATTTTCTGAAAGTGTGCAGGGGTGAAAAAAATTCTCTTAGTCTCTGCCACTGCCTGTTTTTGATGCGTTTTTGATGCGTTCCAGTGCTATTTTGATGCGTTTTTGGTGCATTTTCCCCCCTCCTTTTTCTTAACCTTAAATAAGGAAAAGTGTGTTCCAGTGAGTTTGGTGCGTTTATATGCATTCCAGTGCGTTGCTGTGCGTTTTTGATACTTTTTACATCGTTCCAGTACAGTCCAGTGCAGGAAAAATGCAGCATGTTCTACTTTTTTCTGGAAGTGGAACACACTTGAACTGCAAGCCCTGGTGTGAAGTATGCCATTAAAAACCATATAACCTACTTTCCATGTGTTTTTGATGCAGAAAATAAAAACGTACTGGACTGCATGTGGTGTGACCTGGCCTTTAAAGTAAATGTTGTTTTTTTGCTTCCCCTGTCCAGCTGGTGAGATTTTTTTTCACTTCTTGTCCTTAGGTCACAAAAGGAAATCTTACCAAATTAAGGTAATTTCCCACTTAGTGGTCACAAGAAAATTTGTTGCCCTCCGACCTCTTGGGTTTCCTTCACTTTCTGTCTCAGTGTCTATGCACACCAGTACAAACAGAGGAAGAAATAGCAGGGCAGAAATTGGATAGCCGCACTCCAACGAACTTCAAAAGAAGTGGTCTTTATTGAATAAAAATCAGCAAAAATGCTTACAAACACAGCCACAGACTGTACAACCGACGCGTTTCACACTATACCTATTAGTGCTTATTAATGGTTGAATTGACAAAGTACAAACAGAGGGTCTTATCCCACTTTATCCAAACCTCAAAAAATGGGGCATTTGAGTAAAAGACAAAGCTAAATATACAGTTTCCTGCTAGCACCACAAGGTTCATTTTAAATTGAAGGAAGTTATCTGGCCGATCAGAGCTATGATTTATTTACTCTGATTTGATAGACTGCATGCTGTGTACCTTCTTATTAAA